>NC_069415.1:21181733-21201733 GCF_026875155.1 Cherax quadricarinatus | reverse complement strand
CCCCCAATTTTTCTCGTTTTAACTATTTCATCAGAAAGTCACCACAACACTTATAACCACTTTTCGATAAATTCACTAGTCACAATTTTACATATTACAAAGTTTATACGCACACACACTTTACTTTGAACACCTTCAAAACACGCTCATAAATCATTTGAATACTCACAAAAATACCTTTGAACATTTCCAAACAACACTGAAACACTTCCAAGACAACATTTTGAATACTCCCAAATAAGATTTGACAGCTCTAATTTATCTACACTTACACATTTCATTAAATTACAACTCATCCCCCCAAACTCCTCCCTCAGGCTCCGGACTTCACAACATTATCACAAAAACTAACTCAAACACTTTACTTTGAACATCACCAAAAAACACCATCAATTGCCTTTAAATAATCCAAAAACATCATTCGAACACCCCCAAAAATCACCTCTGAATACTCTCAGAACACCTTCATAAGAAACTCTTGCACATCATTTGAACACCTTCAAAAACACCTTTGAACATTTCCAAACAACACTGAATAACCTCAAAACACCATTTGAGTACTCCCAAATACACCACTGAATACAACTAAAACACCACTGAATACACTCAAAACACCACCAAAATCACCATAAACAAAGATCAACAACCCAGATCCCACATCACACACAACCCACAACACCCACAACACCCACAACCCCAAAAACCCACACCCCACATTTTTTCCTCTTTAAAACTAATTTCACAGAAAAAATCACATCAACAACCCACTTATAACATCTTTTTTGGGTATCTCTAGTTCGACAACAACACCCACAACACCCACATCCCACAACACCCACAACCCACATCACCCACACTCCACAACACACACAACCCACATCACCCACACCCCACAACACACACAACCCACCCACATCACCCACACCCCACAATTTTTCTTTCTCGTTTTAACTAATTTCATCAGAAAAAATCACAACAATACCCACAACCCACATCACCAAGATCCCACAATTTTTTCTCGTTTAACTAATTTCATCAGAAAAAGTCACAAAAGTCACAAAAAGTCACAATTTTTTACCCTTTTTTTTACTGAATCTTAAATGTAAGACACATTCCTCTTTACATTACTAAAATTCTAATAAAATCCTCTCCATACCCATGTCCTTGTATCCACATAAATTGATATTATACTCACATCAACTAATCTCACTACCCAACTATTGCGACATGTTTCAACACCCTCCATTCTTTTCCAATATATCATAACTTTTCAATTCTATAATTTCTTTTTAAAATATTCACACATTACCTTTATTTTCAGTAAAATCCCCCTTATTTCATTAAATTTCTAATACAACCCTCCCCATACCCCCCCTCCTTTCCACCCAAAATTTCTTCACATCCACTCACCCCATCTCCAAACACACCTCTTCTGAACACACACAAAAATCACATTTCACATCCACAAATGCATCTCATCACCCATGTCAAATCCACTAAAATCACTGTAACCAAGATATTCACAAAACTCTATGACCATCTAACACACACACACACACACACACACACACACACCCTGCCAAATGCAAAGTCATGAAGATTGGGGAAGGGCAAAGAAGAAAGCAGACACAATATAGTTTAGATGGCCAAAGACTGCAAACCTCACTCAAGGAAAAAGACCTGGGGGTGAGTATAACACCGAGCATATCTCCTGAAGCGCACATCAATCAGATAACTGCTGCAGCATACGGGCGCCTGGCAAACCTACGGATAGCGTTCCGATACCTCAGTAAGGATTCGTTTAAGACTCTGTATACCATTTATGTCAGGCCCATACTGGAGTATGCAGCACCAGTTTGGAATCCACACCTAGTCAAGCACGTCAAGAAATTAGAGAAAGTGCAAAGGTTTGCAACAAGACTAGTCCCAGAGCTACGGGGATTGTCCTACGAAGAAAGGTTGAGGGAAATCGGCCTGACAACACTGGAGGACAGGAGGGTCAGGGGAGACATGATAACGACATATAAAATACTGCGCGGAATAGACAAGGTGGACAAAAACCCTGCACCTCTCCTTCCGACAGTATTTAAGTCTCCGCACTGTCGCTTGATCTCCAGATAGTTCTTGACTATGGAACTGAACTTCTCCAGGCCGAGGGACTGACAACCTCAAATTCTACGACTTTAAGGGTGATGGACTGATTACATCGTCTTCACATCTCTTCTGTTCCTGCCTACTTTCTGTATTCGACTGAAGAAGCCTACTGTGTAGGCGAAACGTTTCGGAATAAAGTTGTCTAACTGTTGCATATGTGTCTTACCTAACAACGGGATGTTCCAGAGATGGGACACAGACACAAGAGGTCACAATTGGAAGTTGAAGACTCAGATGAATCAAAGGGATGTTAGGAAGTATTTCTTCTGTCATAGAGTAGTCAGGCCGTGGAATAGCCTAGAAAGTGACGTAGTGGAGGGGAACCATACAAATTTTTAAAGGGGCAAAGGTATGATAGAGCTCATGGGGCGGGGAGAAGGGGACCTGTAGAAACCCAGCGAAGAGGGGGGGCCAGGAGCTGTGACTCGACCCCTGCAACCACAAATAGGTGAGTACAAATAGGTGAGTACACACACCTAACCTAACCTAACCTAACCTAACCTGACCTAACCTAACCAAACTTATCCTAACCTAAACCTAACCTAACCTAACCTAACCTAAACCTAACCTAACTTATCCTAACCAAACCTAACCTAACCTAACCTAACTTAGCCTAACCTAACCTAACCTACCCCTAACCTAACTTAACCTATCCTAACCTAACCTAACCAAACCCTAACTTATCCAACCAAAACCTAACCTAACCAAACCTAACCTATCCTAACCAAAACCTAACCTAACCTGACCTAACCTAACCTAACCTATCCTAACCTAACCTAACCTAGCCTAACCTAACCTAACCTAACCTAACCTAACCTGACCTAACCTAACCTAACCTATCCTAACCAAACCCTAACCTAGCCTAACCTAACTTAACCTATCCAAACCTAACCTAACCTATCCTAACCAAACCCTAACCTAACTTATCCTAACCTAACCAACCTAACTTATCCTAACCTAACCTAACCTAACCTAACCTAACCTAACCTAACCTACCTAACCTAACCTAACCTAACCTACCTAACCTAACCTAACCTATCCAACCTAACCTAACCTACCTAACCTAACCGAAACCTAACCTAACCCAACCTATCTTAACCTAACCTAACCTAACCTAACCTAACCTAACCTATCCTACCTAACCTAACCTAACCTAACCTAACCTAACATAACATAACCTATCTTAACCTAACCTGACCTAACCTAACCTAACCTATCCTAACCTAACCAAAACCCAGGCCTAACCTAACCTAACCTAACCAAATCCTAACCTAACCTAACCTAGCCTAACCTAACCTAACCTAACCTTATCTTAACCAAAACCCACCCCCCTCCAACACGCCATGAAATGCGGTTCACATCCAAGGTAAAAATCACATAATATCTCTTTCCAGACCAACGTAACCTAACCTGACCTAACATAACCTAACCTACCTAACCAACCTAACCTAACCTAACCTAACCTAACCTAACCGAACGTAACCTAACCTAACCTAACCCAACCTAACCTAAAAAAAACCTTTAAAACATAACCTAACCTAACTTATCCAACCAAACCTAACCTAACCTAACCGAACCTAACCTAACCTAACCTAACCAAACCTAACCTAACCTTACCTAACCTATCCTAACCTGTCCTAACCTAACCTAACCTATCCTAACCAACTTATCCTAACTTTACCTAACCAACCAAACTTATCCTAACCTAACCTAACCTAACTTATCCTAACCTAACCTAACCTAACCTAAACCTAACCTAACCTAACTTATCCTACTAACCTAACCTAACCACCTAACCTAACCTAACCTAACCTAACTTATCCTAACCTAACCTAACCTAACCTAACCTAACTTATCCTAATCTAACCTAACCTAACCTAACTTATCCTATCCTAACCTAACCTAACCTAACCTAACTTATCATAACCTAACCTAACCTAAAATAACCTAACCTAACTTATCCTAACCTACTCACTTTACTTTGAACACCTTCAAAACACTCTCGTACATCATTTGAGACCCCCTTTTCTCAATATCTGTCATCCAAAACCCTTTTACCCTCTCACTACAGAACAACCCCAAGATTACTTCGAACACTCTCATAAATCATTTGATACTCACATAAACACCTTTGAACATTTCCAAACAACACTGAAGCACTTCAAAAATATCATTTTGATTACTCCCAAATAAGATTTATCATCTCTAATTTATCTACACTTACACATTTCATTAACTGAAATTACAACACATCCACCAAACTCCTCTTTCATTCTCCAGACTTTACAACATTAGCACAAAAAAAACTAACTCATACACTTATGACATAACATTACCATATCTAACAAAACTGACTACTTTGAACCAACTCTGAACACCACTGATCTTCTTCAAAAATACTCTGCACATCATTTGAACATCTTCAAAAAGCACCATCAAACACCTCCGAATACTCCCAAAAACACTACTGATTACTACCAAATCACCACTGAATACTACCAAATCACCGTCAAAATCACCAGAAACTAAGTTTAACATCACCATCTAACATCCTTTTTATAGAAATCCCCTCAAATCACTATAACCAAGAACTCCCTCCCCATTTGGCGCATAAAAAAAAGCATGAACACAAACCTAATACGCAAACACTAGTACATGATCACCATCAACTGAAAACAATCTTGTACACACACATAATCTAAGACAACCACCAACTACAATCCCCATTTCACTTACCTCAAAAATCACTATTATCACAGAAAACACTCATTTTTATAAACATTTTATACACACACACAAAAAAAAATCATATTTGACAATATCTAAGCGCACTCACCTCACTACCACCAACACACTTTGTCACACCTCACAGGACCGACGACCCAAACCCCAGTGACGTCACACTCCCATTGTGTTACTTGGTGGTTGGAAACACACACCTAACCCACCTTGTTTCAACCTGTTGTACCCTACATTATCTAAGAACACTATATCCAAGACGATTACCAGATTTTATGATCCCCACCACCAAGATCACAGAAAACACCCCATTTTTATAATTATTCACACAAAAATCACGATCACCAATTCCATATCAATGTTTACCGTCATCTATCAACACTCATCACCAAGATCACCAAAAATCTAAGACCCAATGCATCCAAAACTACTATGATCACGAAAACACTTTTTTTTAAACATTCGCACAAAAATAAGACATACACAAAAATACCACAACACTTCCACCAACAACTATAAAAATAACAATGAGCACTATAAAAATATCACTATCACAAAAAAAATAATACACAGACACCCACATCTTATACATTTCAATCACAAATTTAAGACATGAGACATACACACCAAATCTAAGACATTCACCTCCAACTAAGACACACACATCATCCCTGAAACATCCTTCCTTATTCATTCCATATATCTCCTAGAGCTGTTTTAACCCCGACGGGTCCATCATGACATTAGGAGCCAGAGTGTAGTAGGTGGTGTTGGAGTGGTGATGGTTCCTCTGGCTCCTACGTCGTGATGGGCCCGTCGGGGTTAAAACAGCTCTAGGAGATATACGGAATGAATAAGGAAGGATGTTTTAGGGATGATGTGTGTGTCTTAGTTGGAGGTGAATGTCTTAGATTTGGTGTGTATGTCTCATGTCTTAAATTTGTGATTGAAATGTATAAGATGTGGGTGTCTGTGTATTATTTTTTTTTGTGATAGTGATATGTTATAGTGCTCATGTTATGTTATAGATGTTGGTGGAAGTGTTGTGGTATTTTTGTGTATGTCTTATTCTGGAGAATGAGGGAGGAGTTTGGTGGATGTGTTGTAATTTCAGTTAATGAAATGTGTAAGTGTAGATAAATTAGAGATGATAAATCTTATTTGGGAGTAATCAAAATGATATTTTGGAAGTGCTTCAGTGTGTTTGGAAATGTTCAAAGGTGTTTATGTGAGTACTCAAATGATTTATGAGAGTGTTCGAAGTAATCTTGGGGTTGTTCTGTAGTGAGATGATAAAGGTTGTGGATGACAGATATTGAGAAAAGGGGGTCTCAAATGAGTATGAGAGTGTTTTGAAGGGGTTCAAAGTAAAGTGAGTAGGTTAGGATAAATTAGGTTGATTATTTAGGTTAGGTTAGGGTTTGGTTAGGATAAGTTAGGGTTTGGTTTGGTAGGTTAGGGTAAGTTAGGTTAGGTTAGGTTTAATTAGGATAAGTTAGGTTAGGTTAGGTTAGGTTAGGTTAGGTTAGGTTGGATAAGTTAGGTTAGGTTAGGTTTTCGTTAGGTTAGGTTAGGTTAGGTTAGGTTAGGTTAGGAAAAAGTTAGGTTAGGTTAGGTTAGGTTAGGTTAGGTTAGGGTAAGTTAGGTTAGGTTAGGATAATTTTTGTTAGGTTAGGTTAGGATAAGTTAAAGGGTTTGGGAAAGGTTAGGTTGGTTAGGACAGGTTAGGATAGGTTAGGTTTTGGTTTGGTTAGGTTCGGTTTGGTTAGGTTGGTTAGGTTCGTTAGGTTAGGTTTGGTTTGGTTAGGATAAGTTAGGTTAGGTTATGTTAAGGTTAGGTTAGGTTAGGTTGGTTAGGTTAGGTTAGGTTTTTTTCGTTTTGGTTAGGTTAGGTTAGGTTAGGTCAGGTTAGGTTACAGTTGGTCTGGAAAGAGATGATTGTGTGATTTTCTACCTTGGGTGTGAACACCATTTCATGGCGTCGTTGGACGGGGGTGGGTTAGGTTAAGATAGGTTAGGTTAGGTTAGGTTAGGCTAGGTTTTGGTTAGGTTAGGATCGGTTAGGTTAGGTTAGGTCAGGTTAGGTTAAGATAGGTTATGTTAGGTTAGGTTAGGTTAGGTTAGGTTAGGATAGGATAGGTTAGGTTAGGTTTGGTTAGGTTAGGTTAGGTTAAGATAGGTAGGTTAGGTTAGGTTCGGTTAGGTTAGCTAGGTAGTTAGGTTAGGATAGGGTTTGTTAGGTTTGGTCGGTTAGGTTAGGTTAGGTTAGGATAGGGTTAGGTTAGGTTAGGTAGGTTAGGATAAGTTTAGGTTAGGTTAGGTTAGGATAAGTTAGGTTAGGTTAGGTTAGGATAGGTTAGGTTAGGTTAGGATAGGGTTTAAATTAGGTTAGGCTAGGGTTTGGTATAGGTTAGGGTAGGTTAGGTTAGGTTAGTTTAGGATAGGTTAGGGTTTGGTTAGGTTAGGTTAGGCTAGGTTAGGTTAGGTTAGGATAGGGTTTTGGTTAGGTTAGGGCAGATTAGGGTTTGGTTAGGTTAGGATAGGTTAGGTTTAGGTTGGTTAGGTTAGGTTAGGATAAGTTAGGTTAGGTTAGGTTAGGTTAGGATAGGTTAAGTTAGGGTTTGGGTAGGTTGGTTAGGTTAGGATAAGTTAGGTTAGGTTAGGTTAGGGGTTTGGATAATAGGTTTAGGTTAGGTTAGGTTAGGTTAGGTTGGATAAGTAGGTTAGGTTTTGGTATTATAAGTTTAGGTTAGGGTTTGGTTAGGTTTGGATAACTTAGGTTAGGTTAGTTAGGATAAGTTAGGTTAGGATAGGTTAGTTAGGATAGGTTAGGTTAGGTTAGGATAGTTAAGTTAGGGTTTTGGCTAGGTTAGGTTAGGTTAGGTCAGGTTGGGTTAGGTTAGGTTAGGTTAGGCTAGGTTAGTTAGGTTAGGATAGGTTAGGTTAGGTTAGGTCAGGTTAGGTTAGGTTAGGTTAAAGGATAGGTTAGGTTAGGTTAGGTTAGGTTAGGATAGGTTAAGTTAGGTTAGGCAAGTTAGGTTAGGTTAGGATAAGTTAGGTTAGGTTTGGTTAGGTTAGGTAGGATAAGTTAGGTTAGGTTAGGTTAGGTTAGGTTTTGATAAGTTTGGTTAGGTTAGGTCAGGTTAGGTGAGGTTAAAGGTTAGGTTTGGTTAGGTGTGTTGTGTGTGTGTGTGTGTGGTGGGGTGTGTGTTGGGGTGTGTTAGGTGGTCATAGAGTTTTTTTGAATATCTTGGGTTTCAGTGATTTAGTGGATTTGAGATGGTGAGAGATGCATTTGTGGATGTGAAATGTGATTTTTGTGTGTGTTCAGAAGAGGTGTGTTTGGAATGGGGAGTGGAAAGTGAAGAAATGTGGGTGAGATGGAGAGGGTATGGGAGGGTTGTATTAGAAATTTATGAAATATGAGGGATTTTTCTGAAAATAAAGGTAAATGTGGAATATTTAAAAAGAAATTATAGAAAATTTAAAAGTTATAAAATATTGGAAAAGAATGGAGGGGGTTGAAACATGTCGCCCCTAGTTGGGTAGTGAATTAGTTGATGTGAGTATAATACAATTAAAGTGGATACAAGGACATGGGTATGGAGAAAGGATTTTATTAGAATTTTAGTAATGTAAAGAGGAATGTGTATTTCATTTAAAGATTTATAAAAAGAAGGGGAAAAAATTGTGAATAAATTGTTTTAAATTTATGGGGGTTGTGGGGAATGTAGTCGAACTAGAGATACCAAAAAAAGATGATATAAGTGGGTTGTTTTTGTGACTTTTTTTGATGAAATTAGTTAAACGAGAAAAAATTGTGGGATGTTGTGATGTGGGGGTTTTGGGGGATGTGGGATGTGGGTGTTTGGGTTTTTGGGGTTTTTTTGGGATGTGGGTGTTTGGGGTTGTTGTCGAACTAGAGATACCGAAAAAAGATGTTAAAAGTGGGTTGTTGATGTGACTTTTTCTGATGAAATTAGTTAAAACGAGAAAAAATTGTGGGTGAGGGTGTTGTGGGTTTTGGGGGTTGTGGGTGTTGTGGGTTGTGGGTGATGTGGGATGTGGGTGTTGATCTTAGTTTATGGTGATTTTGGGGGTGTTTTGAGTGAATTCAGTGGGTGTTTTAGTAGTATTCATTGTGTATTGGGAGTACTCAAATGGTGTTTTGAGGTTATTCAGTGTTGTTTTGGAAATGTTCAAAGGTTTTTTGAAGGTGTTCAAATGATGTGCAAGAGTACTTATGAAGGTGTTCTGAGAGTATTCAGAGGTGATTTTGGGGGTGTTCGAATGATGTTTTTGGAGTATTTAAAGGCAATTGATGGTGTTTTTTGGTGATGTTCAAAGTAAAGTGTTTGAGTTAGTTTTTGTGATAATGTTGTGAAGTCTGGAGCCTGAGGGAGGAGTTTGGGGGGAAGAGTTGTAATTTAATGAAATGTGTAAGTGTAGATATATGGTGCCTCATTGTGTGCCCTCCGGAGAAAGGATGGCGGAATCAGGCCCATTGCAGTGGGTAACACCCTTCGGCGCCTAGTCGCCAAGGCTGCAGTAAGAAGGGTGAGTCAAGAGGCTGCTGCAATGCTGAAACCAACTCAGCTCGGTTTCGGCGTTCAACAGGGCTGTGAAGCAGCTGCCCACGCAGCACGAGTATATATCAAAAACATGTCCGATGAAAAAGCCTTGGTCAAATTGGACTTTGCCAATGCTTTCAACTCAGTCAGAAGGGATGATGCTCTCTAACGTTTATAGAAACTTCCCTTCCCTTTATCCCTTCATAGAATCGTGTTATAGTGTGACTTGCAAACTATTGTCTGGGGACCATGAAATTGACTCATGTGAGGGCGTGCAACAGGGGAACCCTCTCGCCCCCTTTCTATTCTGTTTGGTCATCAAGGAAGTCACAGAAGCACTCTCCAGCGAGCTCAATATCTGGTTCCTGGATGATGGTTACCTAGTTACCTTGAGGTTATTCCAGGGATCAACGTCCCCGCGGCCCGGTCCACGACCAGGCCTCCCGGTGGATCAGGGCCTGATCAACCAGGCTGTTACTGCTAGCCGCACGCAGTCCAACGTACGAGCCACAGCCCGGCTGATCCGGCACTGACTTTAGGAATCTGTCCAGCTCTCAACAGAATCTCTCCTAGAGGACATCAGTAAAATTAAAGACATGGGAGAAAGCCTGGGCCTTTCTTTAAACCCCACCAAATATAAAATAGGTTCTACCAATCAACAGATGATTCAGAATATTAGCGCCGTTTTGCCAGGAGCACGAGCCATTGATCCAGCCAATAGCACTCTCCTTGGTGCTCCTCTTGGCTCCAATGACATCGATCTGATCCTAGAAAAAAAGTCTCAGACCTCCTGACGATGGAAAGCACGATGAAAGACATTGACACACATGATGCCTTCTACCTACTCACCAGGTGCCTGTCAATCCCAATCTGAGATGCTCCCCAGCCTTCAGCAGCCCAAAACTCAAGGAATATGACTCTCTCCTAAAGACCATGCTATAGAGTGTATTGAATCTTTCCCTTGAAGATGGACAGTGGTTGCAAGCCTCACTTCCAGTCAGGCTTGGGGGGGCTAGGAGTACGCAGATCCTCCCAGATTGCTCTACCAGCTTTCCTATCCTCTTCCATAGCAGCAAACGAGTTGACAAGACAAATTCTTCCTGATAACCTCAGTGACTCAGCAGGAATACAGGACCCTAGCTATGCCAGTGCCATCACTGAATGGGAGACTCTTGCTGTTCAAGCACCAAACCCTAGTGCAGCACTGGCTCACAAACAGTCAAGCTGGGATTGCCCGATCGCTGAAAAAGTGCTTGCCAACATGCTCAGGGCTGCAACATCAGATAGGGAAACTGCCCTTCTCCAGGCTGTCAGCGCACCTCACTCCAGGGACTTCCTCCAAACATTTCCCATATCCGCAATGGGTACGCGACTCGACCCTAAGACCCTCCGTATTACAGTGGCTCTGCGCCTTGCTGCCCCAATTCACACAGAATGTATGTGTATTTGCGGTGAAGCGCAAGCAGACCAATACGGTCTACATGGTCTTAACCATGCAAGAGACAATGAGGTCAACGACATCATTAGGAGAACCCTTGCTACAGCTGGATGCCCAGCCGAGAGCCCCGATCACTAGCAGCCAACAATACCCACAACCCTGCAAACTGCCCCGATGGGATCACCATCTATCCTTGGAAGAATGGCAAGCTCTTAGCATAGGACTATACCTGTGTGTCCACATTGGCTGACACCTATATCCATCACAGTGTGGGGCGACAGGGAGGAGCTGCTGACCACAGGGAGGGGTACAAAATCAGCAAGTACAGGGACATTAGCCAACAGTATGAATTTGTCCCAGTGGGATCAGAGACCTTGGGATCATGGGGAAAAAATGCCACACGTTTCCTTAAAGAATTGGGTTCCAGACTCATCGACACCACCAGGGACCCAAGGGCAGCCACTTTCATGTTCCAGCGCCTCAGCGTGGCCATCCAGAGGGGAAATGCTTGCTGCATACTTGGCTCGCATCCGGCTTCGGAGGAGCTGGAGGAAATTCATGATGTTTAATACATTGTACCATTGTATTCATGTTTGTGTTTTTCTGCAAATGTATTCTGTTTATTAATAAATGTCCACATAGAATATAAATTATAGGGGGTGGTAGGAGAAGAAAATATTCAAACAGCTTGAGTTTTCCCTGAGGTACATTTATTGTCTTCTCTGAGGATGAGGGTCCCCAGTCCAGCTATAGAGGTGGTACCTCCCTATATTACATAATATATATATATATATATATATATATATATATATATATATATATATATATATATATATATATATATATATTATGTATGTATTATATATATATATATTATATATATATATATATATATATATATATATATATATATATATAATATATAATATATAATATATATAATATATATAATATATATATATATATATAATATATATATATATATATATATTATATATATATATATATATATATATATATTAGTAAGTATGTATATATATATATATTTATATATATATATATATATATATATATATATATATAATATAATAATTAATATATAATTTATAATAATATATATATATAAATATATATATATATATTATATAATACATAATATATATATATATATATATATATATTTATATATATATATATATATATATATATATATATATATATATATATATATATATATATACGCAGACAGGCAGACCCAGTAAAAGATATGCATATATCTATATCGAGACCATATGCATAAAGTCTTCTTCTTGCCAATTATGTTATCATATTTTCTACAGCAAATACTGCCATCATTCCTCATGGAAAAGCGCCTTAATTCGCAGGTGACAAATTGCTTGAGGAGCCGAAGACTAGCATTACAGCAATATTTTATTACCCTCGTCTCTCCCTCAGACACGAGCCGTGCCTCAGCTTGTCTCAGATGACCGCTGCTTTGAGCTCAGAATATTTATCACATGTGTTATATTTAGAGTAATTACTGTGTTGGGAGAATGCTGGTATTATGCATTTATAGACTAATCTCTTTGTTTCAATTCTGCTAATGATGAGGGAGGAAGGGGGAGAAAAAACCTCGTGATAACAACTTAATATTGGAGGAGGGGAGGGTGAAGGGCTCTTGATCCAAGGCACTGGATCAAGAATGATTACCGATCATTCACCACGTACTTTCCCGTGCATGTAGCTGTATAGCCCTTGTGGCTTAGCGCTTCTTTTTGAATATAATAATAATCCCGTGCATGTAATAGTGATAATCATAAGTTCGCAGTTACAGTCAGATTCAAATTTGGGAATTTCATGAATTCTATTTGTCTCCGTGAAGAGGCCAACATTATTCTTACGGGTATATGAAAATAGAATTAAGTTTGACATATAATTTGAGATTCACGGAAGTGGAATAATTCGACCCATAAAAAATAAAACTAGCAGCTCGTCCTTGTTAATACGTAAGGCACTCAAGCAACAACTTCTAACGCTGATGAATATACTTTCACCATATTATTCAATAGCATCCATTGACAGTGAGTATATGCAACCAATCATTTCACAGACACTAACATCTCTTATCCTCTGAGAGTGAGTATATACTACCAACATTCACAGTACATCGTACCAACATCCATGTGCTACCAACATTCCCTGTCAACACAACACTCACTACTCTCATCTTTAAGAGAAGGAAGTTACATTGTATTTCACTTTGAGACACTCGTATGCCTTAAACTAAAATAAAACACAGTGTTTTTGTTTCGACACTCGTGACTGACAGATCGCTCTAGCGCACGTTGATCGATAAGCAATTCCTACCTGTCAGAAATTCCTTTGTTTCAGTTCGAATGAAACCTGTCTGTCTGTAAGTCAAACATTCCACATTATCTCTATTTTTTTTCCTTTAGCGTGTATTCTCTGTTTGAATTTATATAGTACATATTTTTCACCTTGTATTTAATTAGTGCATGTCTTGAAGCTCGTAGTTACTTACGCTCTGTTCTAAGAGAGATGAGAGAGAAAATCGAGATCACGGGTAAGGAGATGTGAGGATTATTATTATTATTATTATTATTATTATTATTATATTATTATTATTATTATTATTATTATTATTATTATTATTATTATTATTAATTATTATTATTATTATTATTATTATTATTATTATTATTATTATTATTATTATTACATTCGGAGGGAAGTTCTAAACCCGTGATACCATGAAGAGGATGGTAACCTTAATTCCTTGGATCAAGGCATTAAGGTACCTACCTCCTGTGAAGGTAAAGAAGAGATGAGGAGGAAGCCAAGTTCTGGCCGCTTCATTTTTAAGGTTTCGTTCCTTTCGCTTCCACAGACATTCTTACTAATACCTTTCGTAATGTTACGATTTACAACACTGAATGTCGACATTTTCTACCTCCTTTTTTATGTCTTCATTATTTTAATTTCTTTCCTTGTCATCTTTATTTTTATCATTAATTATCTTCTTAATTACCATTACTATTTTCCGCCATATCTGTTTTTATTCTTATTTGCATTCTATTCATTATTCTTCATTTTACCTACTTTTGTTCTATTTCCTTGTTCTTTCGTCCTTTTATTTTGTCTTCCTTTTCTTCAACGTCATTAATCAAATACAATAACACGAAGATAGTGATCCTGAAGCTGGAAACCCTGATTTCTTTTTGGCTGAGGGGAAGGGAAATAGAATTTGACTTTGATTTTGTTGTTTCCCTTTGTGGATTTTTCTCCATATCAATAAATTTGATGTGACTCCGAATTGTTATTTTTTGTCCTATGTGGTATAACGATCATCTTCGCAATATACTCTAGTATATAGGTGTGGTCTTTGTCTTCCTAGTGAATATTCGTGGTCTAAGTAGTCCTAGCGCGTAGATGAGGTCTTAGTCTCCCCAGTATATCCTTATACAGAAATAACCCGCACATAGAAGAGAGGAGCTTACGACGACGTTTCGGTTCGACTTGGACCATTTACAAAGTGACTTTGTAAATGGTCCAAGTCGGACCTAAACGTCGTCATCAGCTGCTCTCTTCTATGTGCGGGTTATTTGTGTATCGTTCCAGTCACGGTGTTGTGCCTTTTTTTGTTATATCCTTATAGTTTGTTTGGTTTAAAGCCTATCGACTGCAAGTGGGTGATAAGAGGCTACACTTCTGTACATTAACATCAAGAAAACCTGAACTTGTAATATGATTTTTCGATTAATTCTCAACATTTTTGCGCTAAGAGATTCACACGTTTCAGTGCATATGTCTTATTAAAGAGATTCACACGTTTCAGTGCATATGTCTTATTAAAGAGATTCACACGTTTCAGTGCATATGTCTTATTAAAGAGATTCACACGTTTCAGTGCATATGTCTTATTAAAGAGATTCACACGTTTCAGTGCATATGTCTTATTAAAGAGATTCACACGTTTCAGTGCATATGTCTTATTAAAGAGATTCACACGTTTCAGTGCATATGTCTTATTAAAGCCTTTGAAAAACACAGTGGCCATTAAGGCTGCATATCACCTGTACATTATTAGATATGGATTAAATAACAAGATTAAAGTAATCTCTCAGGGTATGTAGACTGAGAGGTAGACACCTCTTAGTGGTCGAGTATTGTGCCCTCACGCAGAAATAAGAACATAAGAAAGAAGGAACACTGCAGCAAGTCTCCGGGCCCATGTGAGGCAGGTCCAATTCTCCCACAGGCTTAAGCCAATCCTTAGGAATAGTTTTTAAGGTTGTCAGTCTCCAAGCTTAATGGATTGATTAAATCATCTTCATTTCACTGCTACACTTTCTGCCTCTGTTTTTGACTGAAGAAGCCTACTATGTAGGCGAAACGTTTCAATAATAAAGATACCCAACTGCTGCACATGTGTCTTAATCATCAGAAAATAATGCAAGAACCTATATAAACATAAAAGTAATTTAGACGTTGAGGGTGCACATAAAATTAGAAATTACACAGTAGGCTGTTTTACGGACGGAAAAGCTACACAAAATTCACAAAAATATTACCAGATATTCTGGAGTGACACAGCTGTCTCCAGTCCTGCAGATGTTATGACAATTATAAAGAAAAGGATTAGCTGGTTCATGAAAACTATACAGAACCAATTCGTATATAATCCCTATGAGTTTAATTATTCCCTGTGTATACACTGAAATAAAAGTATGCATGGCTAAGGGAATATGTGTATGGGAAAAAGTATGTAGTGAGACAACCCACAGATACGAACGACAGATGTAAATAGACAGGAATGAACCCGACGTGGAAAAATAAAACGTGAAACACGCACACGCAAGGACTAGAATATCCGAGCATTAAAACCCAGAGGCTTTTGGAAATAATCTTATGGAAGAGAACTGGAATCTGCTTCTGACTCAAACATATTCACACTGACACACTTATACACTTACACACTGACACACTTATACACACACACTGACACACTTATACACTCACACATTGACACGCTAATACACTCACACATTGACACACTAATACACTCACACATTGACACACTAATACACTCACACAGTGACACACTAATACACTCACACAGTGACACACTAATACACTCACACACTGACACACTTAAACATTCACACATTGACACATACACTCACACACTGACACACTCATACACTCACGCACTGACACACTTATACACTCACAATGACACTTATACACTCACACACTGACACACTCATACACTCACACATTGACACACTCATATACTCACACACTGACACACTTATATACTCACACGCTCATACACCCACACATTGACACACTCATGCACTCACACAATGACACACTCATACACTCACACACTGACACACTCATACACTCACACACTGACACACTCATACACTCATACACTCACACACTGACACACTCATACACTCATACAATGACACTCATACACTGTATGTATTCAGCCTCACATTTACAAATTTGTACGCACTCACATTTTCACCTCTCTCTCTCTCTCTCTCTCTCTCTCTCTCTCTCTCTCTCTCTCTCTCTCTCTCTCTCTCTGCAAAACGAATACAAACTATATGACAACAAACTACACAAAGAAGACAACAAACTAGAGAATAAAAGAACTTTGGAGTAATCATAAGCAACGAGCTTAAAAGTACAAAGCTTTGTGTGAGCAGCAAAGCTAACACAATGCTAAGTTTCATAGCTAGAAATGTCGAGCACAAAACCAAGTCCAGTTTTGCTCTTCAAATTACATGAAAGACGAAGATATACTAGACAGTATACAGAGTGTATTTTCACTCAGAAACAAACCTTATGAAGAAACACTCAAAGCATTTAACCTTTTCTTTTTTGTACCAGGAAATGGAGACTGAGATTTCATTCAAATTTTTAGTACAGTGAATGACTCTGGCACACTCACTATTTGGAGAACTGAATGAGTCCATAACTCCAGACAGTGGAATTAAACTGTCAGGCAGAAGACCCAACACGAACGCATACAATTTTTTCGGCCAAAATTAGTACAGAATGTAAAAACTATCCACGAATTCAATACAGCAGTTGAAGAACCAGCAGGATAAGGACTTTGCAGGTATAGGATTCATGTATATATTTTGCATCGTGTCCTAGTGAGTGGATTATCCAGAGCCTTCAGGACCTACATTCTAAGTATACCTAGCAACCCAGAACAGTATATACATATCAGAAAGCATGGTAATAAGTTATAGTGACCAGTAAGATATAATGTATACTGTGGGACCGAGATGTTGCCTAGTACACTTGCCATTCACTAAACTTACACTATACCCACGAAGGCCGTCATATACATACATCAGATGGAGCAATCCTAAGTCAATAGTTTCCTGATGTTTGTCCAACACTCCTCCTGGACGATCAGTTGACAACGAGGCAATCGAGTCAATAATAGCAGTAGTGGGAGAAGTAGACGGCTGTGATAGTCGCAGCAGAAATGATGGTAACCAGAAACAGAATCACTGATACAGTCAATTGCGCAAGTGGCAGTGGAGTAATACGACTTGTTAAGATATTAAGAGTATTCATTTAGTAGAAGCAGCCCATGTTTTCCATCCAGTTTCATCTCTCCTGAAAGTTCCATGCCATTTTCCTGAAATGGGAGGGGTATAATTCCCCTCCCCCTCCTCCCGTTCATGCTGACTGTGATTTGAGTGAGTGGATGGTGGGGAGAAAGCCTTCTATTTTTCCATCTTTGAATCATGCTCTTAGGTAATTCATGATAGCCCTTAATCTAGGCAGAAATAGATAATTATCAGCAGATAACCTCGGAGAAGATATTCATGTCCTCTGTTCTATGTCTTTCCCATTTAGTCTCACACACCTCACCCTTGATTCCTATATTTAAGAGGCATTCTCAGTGTGATACTTAACTCAAGTGATTCATTCACCTGTTCATAAATTCACCGACAGAATTGTGTCACACAGTTCAACGACTGAACTGTGTAATACCCTCTGCTACAATATGAGCTAATAGAACACATTCACGTCAGCTTATACAACTCACAATGGCTGATTTACTTGGCGAATTCCGCCAAAGCCTTTTGTTGCGCTTCCAGGAGAGGAAGATGAGCCTATGTTGAATGGTAACGTGTCTGTCTTACACTAAGCAGACGGAGAATCGAACGCTCAATAGCCCTCACTGATTTATCTCATCATTTGATTAGAAAAAATGCGTCTCCAGGAATTAATAAGCTCTCGCCAGCATTGTCATACGAGCTGATGACTTTCACTCCTCATTGGGAAACATTATATATTATATCCCGCCCGGAGATTTGATCCCCGGTCCTGGGGAATGAGAGCTGCGAGTTTCACCATCAGATATATACACAAAATAAAATATACTTAGATTAAGACTTGTCTTTTAATAGGGATACCGTGATGTCGCCGAAGGGCTCTTGATCAAATAAACTGGAGCTGTCCTTACCTTGCTTTTGATCAAACCTGATTATCTCCTATTTTGCTACGGGTTCAGTTTAATGCGAAATAAAATTTTTAGGATTTCCGTCTTAGGTATATTAAATGCCAATTAGGGGACGTTCTGCCTCATATTAATTTCCTCTCTGAGTGTGATGGAAAATATTGCATACCTTACTTTGAGCAATAAAAGTTTACTCATGAGATAAATTACCGAAAAAGATGCAAAAATACTTAGAAAATTTATTTTTTCCTGTTAATTACCTGTAAAATTTTCCTTCCAGTAACAATGAATTCGAATTTTAATCTAAGTTAGGCAAAATTGACACGACTGTCTGAAGAAGTTAAGCTCTAGCTCCAGAAAGTTTTACTCTCCTACCCATTAATGGTATGTCTTGATATTGGTGAAGAGCTCTTGATCCGTAAAATGAGAGATATCCAACTCTTCCTTGGATCAAACCTGATTGCCTCCCAGTATTACCCTCATGGATTTATTGCTTCCCCACTAATATAATAATTACATTTTACTCGCCGAGTTTTTTAAGCTAATTGATTCTCCAAATTATAAACCAAACGATAATCCTTAAACGAAATATTACAGAGGAAAAACGCAAAATAAAAACGTTAAGAACATTTAAGAAAATTTAGAACATAATATACCCAAACTTAAGGTAAAATAATCCATCGTATCCAGACATGACCTGACCTGATCAAAGCTAATATAATAACTTAGAAGTATTTGATATGAAGTTGAAGTTATTAGCAAAATCTTAAGATGGTGGAGAAAGAGGAAAGGGGAAAGATAGGAAGAGGACGAGGAGGAGGAGAGGAAGAAGAACAGACGAAAGGTAGGAAGAGGAAGAAGAACAGAGGAATGTTAGAGCAGAAGGGATGGGAGGAGAAGGAATAGGGCGAGGAGGAGGAGTACGAGAGAAGGAGATGAAAAAGAACGAGAAGGAACAGGAGGAGGACGAGAAGGACTAGGAAGAAGGAGGAGGAGGAAGAGATAAAGATGGAGAACGAGGAGAAGGTATTTGGAAACACAAAAACTTCAAGACAAAAGGAGAACGAAGCCGGCCCTAAAATAACTCTTCAAGAAATTTATCTGCCCTACGTGGGAGAGCAGCGTGATGTATGGGATGAGAGGTGTTACCCTGTGTTATGGACAGGTTAGCTTGTGTTGCTTTCTCTCTCTCTCTCTCTCTCTCTCTCTCTCTCTCACACACACACACACACACACACACACACACACAAAAGGATGTTCCAGAGATGGGACACAGCAACAAGGGTTTCACAGTTGGAAGTTGAAGACTCAGATGCATCACAGAGACATTAGGAAGTATTTCTTCAGTCACAAAGTTGTCAGGAAGTGGGATAGTCTGGGAAGTGATGTAGTAGAGGCCGGATCCATACATAGCTTTAAATTATGAGGTATGATAAAGCGCATGGAGCAGGAAGAGTGACCCGGTAGCGACCAGTGAAGAGACGGAGCCAGGAGCTTGGAATCGACTCCTGAAACCACAACTAGGTGAGTACACACACACACACACACACAGACACACACACACACACCAACCCACCCA
>NC_069415.1:21161733-21176733 GCF_026875155.1 Cherax quadricarinatus | reverse complement strand
CACACACACCACACACATACACACATACACACACACATACATACACACACACACACACACACACACACACACACAAAACACACACACACACACACACAACACATACACACATACACACACACATACATACACACTCTGTACACCATCTACGTCAGGCCCATACTGGAGTATGCAGCACCAATTTGGAATCCACACCTAGTCAAGCACGTCAAGAAATTAGAGAAGTGCAAAGGTTTGCAACAAGACTAGTCCCAGAGCTACGGGGATTGTCCTATGAAGAAAGGTTGAGGGAAATCGGCCTGACGACACTGGAGGACAGGAGGGTCAGGGGAGACATGATAACGACATATAAAATACTGCGCGGAATAGACGAGGTGGACAAAGACGGGATGTTCCAGAGATGGGACACAGACACAAGAGGTCACAATTGGAAATTGAAGACTCAGATGAATCAAAGGGATGTTAGGAAGTATTTCTTCAGTCATAGAGTAGTCAGGCCATGGAATAGGCTAGAAAGTGATGTAGTGGAGGCAGGAACCATACATAGTTTTAAGGCGAGGTATGATAGAGCTCATGGGGCAGGGAGAGAGAGGACCTAGTAGCAATCAGCGAAGAGGCGGGGCCAGGAGGTGTGACTCGACCCCTGCAACCACAAATAGGTGAGTACAAATAGGTGAGTACACACACACACACACACACACACACACACACACACACACACACACACACACACACACACACACACACACACACACACACACACACACACACACACACATCCATACACACACACACAGACACACACACACACACATACACACACACACACACACACACACACACGGCAAATGTAGTTCCCATTTTCAAAAAAGGAGACAGAAAAGAGGCACTAAACTATAGACCTGTGTCATTGACGTGTATAGTATGCAAAATTATGGAGAAGATTATCAGGAGGAGAGTGGTGGAGCACCTGGAACGGAACAGGAGTATAAATGCCAACCAGCACGGATTCACGGAAGGCAAATCCTGTGTCACAAACCTTCTGGAGTTTTACGATAAAATAACAGAAGTAAGACAAGAGAGAGAGGGGTGGGTTGATTGCATCTTCTTGGACTGCAAGAAGGCCTTTGACACAGTTCCTCACAAGAGATTAGTGCAGAAGCTAGAGCATCAGGCGCATATAACAGGAAGAGCACTGCAATGGATCAGAGAATACCTGACAGGGAGGCAACAACGAGTCATGGTACGTAATGATGTATCACAGTGGGCACCTGTGACGAGCGGGGTCCCACAGGGGTCGGTCCTAGGACCAGTGCTATTTTTGGTATATGTGAACGACATGACGGAAGGGTTAGACTCAGAAGTGTCCCTGTTTGCAGATGATGTGAAGTTAATGAGGAGAATTAAATCTGATGAGGACCAGGCAGGACTTCAAAGAGACCTGGACAGACTGGACACCTGGTCCAGCAAATGGCTTCTCGAATTTAATCCTGCCAAATGCAAAGTCATGAAGATAGGGGAAGGGCACAGAAGACCACAGACAGAGTATAGGCTAGGTGGCCAAAGACTGCAAACCTCACTCAAGGAGAAAGATCTTGGGGTGAGTATAACACCGAGCATGTCTCCGGAAGCACACATCAATCAGATAACTGCTGCAGCATATGGGCGCCTGGCAAACCTGAAAACAGCATTCCGACACCTTAGTAAGGAATCATTCAAGACACTGTACACCGTGTATGTCAGGCCCATACTGGAGTATGCAGCACCCGTTTGGAACCCGCACTTGATAAAGCACGTCAAGAAACTAGAGAAAGTACAAAGGTTTGCAACAAGGTTAGTTCCAGAGCTAAGGGGAATGTCCTATGAAATAAGATTAAGGGAAATCGGCCTGACGACACTGGAGGACAGGAGGGTCAGGGGAGACATGATAACGACATATAAAATACTGCGTGAATAGACAAGGTGGACAAGGACAGGATGTTCCAGGGAGGGGACACAGAAACAAGAGGCCACAATTGGAAGTTGAAGACACAAATGAGTCAGAGAGATAGTAGGAAGTATTTCTTCAGTCATAGAGTTGTAAGGCAGTGGAATAGCCTAGAAAATGACGTAGTGGAGGCAGGAACCATACACAGTTTTAAGACGAGGTTTGATAAAGCTCATGGAGCGGGGAGAGAGAGGGTCTAGTAGCAACCGGTGAAGAGGCGGGGCCAGGAGCTAGGACTCGACCCCTGCAACCACAAATAGGTGAGTACAAATAGGTGAGTACACACACACACACACACACACACACACACACACACACACACACACACACACACACACACACACACACATGTAAGGAAGTATTTCTTCAGCCACAGAGTAGTCAGGAAGTGGAATAGTTTGGGAAGCGATGTAGTTTAGGCAGGATCCATACATAGCTTTAGTATTGCCATGGTGTACGTATTTAATGTCATCTAATGAGCGCATTTTTACTTTCGATTGTCCCTAAATCTTCTGGCACGTGTTAACCTTCTTTTCTATTGAATATAACTTTATATTGTCTCCACTTTGAGTAGCTGTATAGCCCTTGTGGCTTAGCGCTTCTTTTTGATAATAATAATAATAATAATAATCCACTTTGAGTAAGGTTGGTCACTTCATCCACAATTATATTGCCAGTGTAAAATATTCTGGTAGTGAACTTGTTTATCAAGTGTTTTGGTGTCTATTGTGTTTGGTTTAAGGATGTTTGTGTTTTAATAGCTCCTAGAATTGTCTTCGGTTAGCGTAAAATTTTAGGTAAATTTTTCTCTTAGATATTTGGTCGTCAGTAGCCTGACTCTGGTAGCCTCTGATTTTTTTTCCTTTTATCAGTTTCTAGCTGAAGCAGAGACAAAGAAATGCTTTTCTAGTAAGGAGAATTATCTGATGATTTTGAAGAAGTGAGCTACTGCATCCACTCGTCCGTTTCTGTTGACTCTCTTTTTAACCCATCCATTCGTTGGACTGAATTGTCTCAACGGAACTCATTCCTTCGTCCGACCTGATTGTCGGGAGATTTTCAGGATGACTCTACCACGTGGATCATCAGCGCAGGTAGAGCCACAAGCAAGACATCTTAGAAGAAATTGATTGTGATGTATTCTGTTTGTAACGGCAGATTCGTTGACCACAATATCCTCCCATACTTTCACCAGCCGAACGTTCCTCTACCATTTTTTATATTCCACAGTATTAATATTACTTGAACTCTTCAAAAATTTTCCTTTTACTTAATTTTTAATATTTTAATATGTTTTCTATTAGTAATTTTCACAACAAGAACATTCCTCTCTCTCTCTCTCTCTCTCTCTCTCTCTCTCTCTCTCTCTCTCTCTCTCTCTCTCTCTCTCTCTCTCTCTCTCTCTCTCTCTCTCTCTCTCTCTCTCACTCCCTGCTAGCCTCTCTCCACCAAACACACATAACTCTCATAACAAGCACTCCACAAATTGCAATGAATGCTTCGTTGCCAATTTAACTCTCAGTTATCGCTGCCTGGTGTCGATTGTCCTCACATAAAACATTCTCCATTTCTATCAATACAAAACACACAATAAAAAAAAAATCACAGTCAAGTCCAAAAAGCTATTGTGCCCATGCGTATTGTGATCCCTCACTTCCACTGTTAAGCACAATCAAAACACTCATCCACCTGGTACCTAAAGGCAATTCACTCGAAGCTATACAGGTGATGGGTTAGTGTCTAGGTGAATGAAGAATCAGCCATTTGGTGGCACTTAGTTATGTTGAATCGGGTTATTTTTTTTTTTTTTTTGGTCATTGTACTCATCTGTGTTTGCTCTTATTTTCATCCTTAGATCGACTAATGTACTGGATATTCAGGTTCTCGCGTTTAACACAACTTTCTATTGAATCTGCGTCATCAGTCGGCGTACATTAGCTCCCGCATGGTCTACTTGCCAACTACGTTTGCACGTAAAAAAAACAAAAGGAATCTATCTCCTTTTTCTGATTATTTTTTTCCCATTGCCTGACATATGCATGTCAGTAATAATGGTCTCTAGTTTAATGCTTCTATCTCCATTTTTAAATGCTAGGACAATATTCGCTCTTTTCCAGATCTCTGTTAGCGGTCCTGAGTTCACTGACTTGCTCATAGCTCATATTGATTATGGGTTCAGACAGCGGAAAGCATGGTGTTTGATTTTGCTGTATCCAGCTCACTCAGAAGGTGTTTCACTTATTACCTTCTTGAGTGTATGATGCCCAGTATCCGGTGCTTCGATTGTTTGCACTGAAAACATCTTTTTAAATCGTTAGCTCAACTTCTTACATATTTGTCTTTTCTTACGGTGTGTATGTGTGTGGTGAGTACATGTAAGTATACATGTGCGTGTACGTCTCTTGTAAATGAGTTTCTGTACTATATGTGCGACTTCATATATATATATATATATATATATATATATATATATATATATATATATATATATATATATATATATATATATGAATATATATATGAATATATCAATATATGAATCTCAAGTGTAATTCAAAAATAATTCCACAAGTGTCTTGCAAGTCTTTTATAAAAGCTGCCGGAAAATTACATTTTCACTAACGAGTTGTAATTAATATGCATTATAATAACTCAAGGAAACGGAATGTAGGAGCCAAGTACCTTTAACTGTAATTGCTTTTTCCACTGCTTCTTTAAATATTTTTTTATTGTGATGTTTTTAAATATTCCCACATATTACCTCTAAGTTATTGGGCAAATACAATGTATCTAGTTAGTAAATATCCAAACGTGTTTCCAAGATATTTTTCGACCAGCAAGCAATGAACTATGAAAAGTTAATTAGAAAATAAATATCTTTACTGACATTCCATGTCGAGCATTTTCTGTCGAGCATTTTCTCAGCTTGCAGCGTTTTCTCACACTTTGCAAGGTTCTCTTTCTCGCCTTACAACATTGTCCTTTACCTTACAACTTTCTCTCTCACTCTTTAACTTTCTCAGTCACCTTGCAACTTTCTCACGTGCCTCGAAATACTCATGCAAATTAATACGGCAGCAGCGAGACGAGCATAAATTACATATATGAAGTTTAACCAATGGGATCTGTTGTTTCCGCTCGGTTGCTGGCTAATTATCATCATCATCATCATCATCATCATCATCATCATCATCATTTAAAGAATGATGGAAGCTGCATCCTCCGTTCGCTAATCGCCGGAAGAAACAATATCTAGTTACACTGGTTTTACGTGAAAACAGGGATAATGATCAGGATCTAAGCCAATGAATTGGACGAGGGCCACAAAGCCTTGTGTTGTCTGGGGGATCAAGTAAGATGTTTGGCTCAAGTGATGATCAATCATGTTCACGTTGGCGATGAGAGCGTATTGTGTAGGTGTTCCACGAACTTTATCAAACACACACACACGCCCCCACCCACCCTCTCCCACACCTGTGCCTTTATGCAACCCTCTCTTAATGCCCATCATAATCCTTCCTCACAGTCCCCATACTACATCGCTCTAACTTCAACCCTATATATATACATAATATATATATATATATATATATATATATATATATATAATATATAATATATATATAATATATATATATATATAATATATATATATATATATATATAAATATATATATAATATATATATATATATATATATATATTATAATATATAAATATATATATTATATATCGTGCGATTGACTGACTTAACTTTTAGGTTTATTAAACGGTGTGTGGGTAAAGTTCAACTATTCCCTCACCATAAACTGGACTGCTCATACTCCCGAATGTTTACATGATAATCCGCCAGTCGCAGAGGCAAATGGTGGTGGACCAGATTTATGTCATGACCAATTTGCTTCGTTGGCATTCGAATTGGCGAAGCTTACACTTGAGGAGATGGAGAACCTTTCCAATACACCCAGTGTAGTGCTCATTAAACGAAGGCTCATGTAAACATTATCTAGGTAAATGGTCATAACCATAGTTAGTATTATTATTGGTAATACTCCCGTGATATTTACTTTTGAAACATTTAAATATATTAACCATTATTAAATCTTCATTCAGAATATCTTATATTTATGTATTATAATTAATTCAGGAGGAACGTTGTTGATGTACATTCACCCATATTATGTTTTGTTCAATAATTAAGCATAAATTGTTCATTTATGTAAAATATACTTAAGAATCGACATTAAAATAATAATTATAATGTGTGTAATTAAAAAATAATAATTATATTCAATAATAATAATAGTAATGGAATATAATTAGTATATTTTTATTTTAATTACAATTATTATTATTATTATTATTATTATTATTATTATTATTATTATTATTATATTGTTGCATACTTTATTTTAGTCATATACTCTACACATATTACTTTCATTTTGAGAGGAAATGTTTTAGAATTTAAACAATATTAGAAATCTTGGTTAGGTATATGTTTCGTTTAGTGCTGTGAATGTGCCAGCGCCGATGTGGTGTGGGTACGCACGAGCGGAGAATGTTTTCATTATGTATACCCTTCAGGCAGGACACGCGTTTATTATGTATATCCCTTGGGGATGACACGCATTCCTTATGTATACCCCTCAGGGAGAACACGCTTCTGAAATGCTCTGAATTTAACGGGTGCTATCATTTTCATCGTAAAACCACTACGATTACCCTGAAGTAAAGCCTTTTTTCATCGGTGACGATTCCCGGAGAGTATCTTTGTGATGCGTCTCGCGTATAGATATGCAAATGTGTGCGAGAGGAAAAATGCTGCTTTAAAACTCACACTTACTGTTACTACACACCGAAACACATCAAGACACCCCTAACACACACACACACTCAAACACACACATACACACACACACACACACACACACACACACACACACACACACACACACACACACACACACACACACACACACACACACACACACACACACACAGCACTAGCTGCTACATTAATAGGGCAAAGCTACCTTGAGTGCTAATTTACATGCATAATTTACTATGTGTAATATTTCATGTTGGCTTAAGCAGTATTTTCTCTTGACACTACACTTCATGTCTCACCAACACACTTTGTTGATGTTGACGTCCCATGCCGGTAGAATGCACTTGATCTACCGAACTGGAGGTACTCTCAAAAACCTTGGATCGACCTTCCTTGTCCATCCATCCATTTCTAATTTACTGCATGACCCCCTACGTTTCCTCGTCTACCTATCTGGAGTTTAGTTGGAATATATATATATATATAATATATTATATATATATAATATATATATATATATATATATATATATATATATATATATATATATATATATATATATATATATATATATATATATATGTCGTGCCGAATATGTAAAACTGGTCAATTAGCAAGAATCATTTAAAATTAAGTTCATTCTAAAATTTTCTCTTATACGTTTAAAGATATATTTTTTTCATTAATGTTAATGTAAAAAAATTTAATTTTGCTCCAAAAGACCCCTCAAGGAAGGTTCCTTGATGTTGGTGAGGGGCTCTTGATTTAGGGAATTGGATCTGTGCTCCAGTTCCCCGAATTAAGCCTGAATGCCTTCCACATCCCCCCCCCAGGCGCTGTATAATGATCCGGGTTTAGCGCTTCCCCCTTGATTATAATAATAATAATGCTCCAAAAGAATCTTAGAAAACTTACCTAACCTTATTATAACAAGAACAATTTATTTTAGCTTAACCCAACTAAATATATTTTAGATTTGTTTACAATAATTTAATACTAAACAAACACAGAGAAATATATTTTTTTTCGTTAGGTTCAGAATAATTTTGGCGAAATTATTGCATACACAAATTTTCGCTTGTCCTATATGGCAAGATGAGCGTTGCTATTTAAGCCAAGATCGCAAGTTCTGCCTATTCGGCACGACATATACATATATATATATATATATATATATATATAATATATATATATATATATATATATATATATATAATATGTATATATATATATAATATATATATATAATATATATATATATATAATATATATATATATATATATATATATATTATATATATATATAAGAGATGGGGTCCACCTCTGGTGTAAATTGTGGGACCCACAGCCTCGGAGAACTGGATAAAAAGGCTTCAAGGAAGAATATTTGGATTTCTTCCTGAAGCCGTTTGAATATTCCACTTCCCCTACCACCCCATCTTTTAGTATATATTTTTTTTACCAATAGGAATATTTCATTACATAATATGGTACAGAAGATTTAAGAGATACATTGTTGATATAAAGGTGGCATATAAGGTACATGTTGTTACTTGTGTATCACCGATTATAAGGCGAAAATCTCATCCAGCTCCTCAGAGCTTGGGCGTGTTCCCAAAATACAGCAGGCATTACCCATTTGAACAGCCTCACTGAGCCGCTGGAACAGAAAACTAGCTGCCCTGGGATCCCTAGTTACCCTGATGAGTCTTTTTCCCAGCTCCTTAAGGAATTTAGATGCACTCTTTCCCCATGAGCCAAGGGTCTCTGAGCCTATGGGAACAAACAATAATGATGGGCAAGTTCTCCATATTTTCTAGACTTTTGGGACTCCCTGAAGCTGGCAGCTGCCCCTCCTTCCTCCCTGGTGTATTGGAGATAGGTATCAGCCAAGGTAAATGCATATATATATATGTATGTATATATATATATATATATATATATATATATATATATTAATATATATATATATATATACATAATATATATATATATATATATATATATAAATATATATTATATATATTCGGCACGATATATATATATATATATATATATATATATATATATATATATATAAATAATATATATTAAATATATATATATATATATATATATATAAATATATATATATATATAAAAGTTTTACTTATTCAGCACGATATATATATATAATATATATATATATATATATATATATATATATATATATATATAATATATATATATATATATTATATATATATATATATATATATATATATAATATATATATATATAAATATATATATCGTGCCGAATAAGTAAAACTTGCAATTTTGGATTAAACATCAACGCATTTCTAACCGAATAGGGCAAGAGAAAATTTGTGTATGCAATAATTTCGCAAAAATCAATCTGACTCTGACGAAAAAATATTTATTTCATTCTGTTTGTTTATTATTAAATTATTGTAAACTTAAATAAAATATATTTAATTCCTACTATTACTCTTGCCTTATTAGTTATTATTTCGTTAGTATTTATAGTAAAACATTTTATTTTTGTTCAATAAGATGGCATATATATAAGAAAGTTTAGCAATTGAGATGATTTTGTAATCAAGAGAAGACGAGTGTTATTTAAACTCGTGACTGCTAATAAAAGTTTTGAACAGCAGAGTTATATTTGTTGAATATTTTTTTATGTAATGTTCGTGCGTGTGCATTTTAAAGTTGGTATTACAGACTTTAAATACATTACTCTCACACAGTTGTACCGTGTAGTCCCTCTCACTCATATGTAGTCTATAAAATGTCCTAGTTGAACGAGGAGTCACGTTCAATTCGCCCCTCTGTATATTCCTGCAAATGAGTTTTTCCAGGGTATCTAATCACGTAAATATTCATTTTCACTTGTTTAGGAATATAGTCATTATGATTTTAACGTGTTAGAGGACGTGTGAATATCCGATTTTTTTCTTAACGAGTAATTTCCCCCCCCCCCCCTTCCCCTTCTCGCCTTCTTCAGTGTGTACGTGTGTGTGTGTGTGTGTGTACTCACCTACTCACCTAGTTGAGGTTGAGGGGGTCGAGTCCGAGCTCCTGGCCCCGCCTCTTCACTGATCGCTACTAGGTCACTCTCCTTGAGCCGTGAGCTTTATCATACCTCTGCTTAAAGCTATGTATGGATCCTGCCTCCACTACATCACTTCCCAAACTATTCCACTTACTGACTACTCTGTGGCTGAAGAAATACTTCCTAACATCCGTGTGATTCATCTGTGTCTTCAGCTTCCAACTGTGTCCCCTTGTTACTGTGTCCAATCTCTGGAACATCCTGTCTTTGTCCACCTTATCAATTCCTCTCAGTATTTTGTATGTCGTTATCATGTCCCCCCTATCTCTCCTGTCCTCCAGTGTCGTCAGGTTGATTTCCCTTAACCTCTCCTCGTAGGACATACCTCTTAGCTCTGGGACTAGTCTTGTTGCAAACCTTTGCACTTTCTCTAGTTTCTTTACGTGCTTGGCTAGGTGTGGATTCCAAACTGGTACCGCATATTCCAATATGGGCCTAACGTACACGGTGTACAGGGTCCTGAATGATTCCTTATTAAGATGTCGGAATGCTGTTCTGAGGTTTGCTAGGCGCCCATATGCTGCAGCAGTTATTTGGTTGATGTGCGCTTCAGAGATGTGCCTGGTGTTATACTCACCCCAAGATCTTTTTCCTTGAGTGAGGTTTGTAGTCTCTGGCCCCCTAGACTGTACTCCGTCTGAGGTCTTCTTTGCCCTTCCCCAATCTTCATGATTTTGCACTTGGTGGGATTGAACTCCAGGAGCCAATTGCTGGACCAGGTCTGCAGCCTGTCCAGATCCCTTTGTAGTTCTGCCTGGTCTTCGATCGAGTGAATTCTTCTCATCAACTTCACGTCATCTGCAAACAGGGACACTTCGGAGTCTATTCCTTCCGTCATGTCGTTCACAAATACCAGAAACAGCACTGGTCCTAGGACTGACCCTTGTGGGACCCCGCTGGTCACAGGTGCCCACTCTGACACCTCGCCACGTACCATGACTCGCTGCTGTCTTCCTGTCAAGTATTCCCTGATCCATTGTAGTGCCTTCCCTGTTATCCCTGCTTGGTCCTCCAGTTTTTGCACCAATCTCTTGTGTGGAACTGTGTCAAACGCCTTCTTGCAGTCCAAGAAAATGCAATCCACCCTCCCCTCTCTCTCTCGTCTTACTGCTGTCACCATGTCATAGAACTCCAGTAGGTTTGTGACACAGGATTTCCCGTCCCTGAAACCATGTTGGCTGCTGTTTATGAGATCGTTCCTTTCTAGGTGTTCCACCACTCTTCTCCTGATAATCTTCTCCATGATTTTGCATACTATACATGTCAGTGACACTGGTCTGTAGTTTAATGCTTCATTTCTGTCTCCTTTTTTAAAGATTGGGACTACATTTGCTGTCTTCCATGCCTCAGGCAATCTCCCTGTTTCGATAGATGTATTGTATATTGTTGTTAGGGGTACACATAGTGCCTCTGCTCCCTCTCTCAATACCCATGGGGAGATGTTATCTGGCCCCATTGCCTTTGAGGTATCTAGCTCACTCAGAAGCCTCTTCACTTCTTCCTCGGTTGTGTGCACTGTGTCCAGCACATGGTGGTGTGCCCCACCTCTCCGTCTTTCTGGAGCCCTTTCTGTCTCCTCTGTGAACACTTCTTTGAATCTCTTGTTGAGTTCCTCACATACTTCACGGTCATTTCTTGTTGTCTCTCCTCCTTCCTTCCTTAGCCTGATTACCTGGTCCTTGACTGTTGTTTTCCTCCTGATGTGGCTGTACAACAGTTTCGGGTCAGATTTGGCTTTCGCTGCTATGTCATTTTCATATTGTCTTTGGGCCTCCCTTCTTATCTGTGCATATTCGTTTCTGGCTCTACGACTGCTCTCCTTATTCTCCTGAGTTCTTTGCCTTCTATATTTCTTCCATTCCCTAGCACACTTGGTTTTTGCCTCCCTGCACCTTTGGGTAAACCATGGGCTCATCCTAGCTTTTTCATTATTCCTGTTACCCTTGGGTACAAACCTCTCCTCAGCCTCCTTGCATTTTGTTGCTACATATTCCATCATCTCATTAACTGGCTTCCCTGCCAGTTCTCTGTCCCACTGAACCCCGTTCAGGAAGTTCCTCATTCCTATGTAGTCCCCTTTCTTGTAGTTTGGCTTCATTCGTCCTGGCCTTCCTGCTTCTCCCTCCACCTGTAGCTCTACTGTGTATTCGAAGCTTAAAACCACATGGTCACTGGCCCCAAGGGGTCTTTCATATGTGATGTGTGTGTGTGTGTGTGTGTGTGTGTGTGTACTCACCTAGTTGTACTCACCAAGTTGAGGTTGCAGGGGTCGAGTCCAAGCTCCTGGCCCCGCCTCTTCACTGGTCGCTACTAGGTCACTCTCCCTGAACCTTGAGCTTTATCATACCTCTGCTTAAAGCTATGTATGGATCCTGCCTCCACTACATCGCTTCTCAAACTATTCCACTTCCTGACTACTCTGTCGCTGAAGAAGTACTTCCTAACATCCCTGTGATTCATCTGTGTCTTCAACTTCCAACTGCGTCCTCTTGTTGCTGTGTCCCATCTCTGGAACATCCTGTCTTTGTCCACCTTGTCAATTCCTCTCAATATTTTGTATGTCGTTATCATGTCCCCCCTATCTCTCCTCTCCTCCAGTGTCGTAGGACATACCTCTTAGCTCTGGGGCGAGTCTTGTTGCAAACCTTTGCACTTTCTCTAGTTTCTTTACGTGCTTGTCTAGGTGTGGGTTCCAAACTGGTGCCGCATACTCCAATATGGGCCTAACGTACACGGTGTACAGGGTCCTGAACGATTCCTTATTGAGATGCTGGAATGCTGTTCTGAGGTTTGCTAGGCGCCCATATGCTGCAGCAGTTATTTGGTTGATGTGCGCTTCAGGAGATGTGCCTGGTGTTATACTCACCCCAAGATCTTTTTCCTTGAATGAGGTTTGTAGTCTCTGGCCCCCTAGACTGTACTCCGTCTACGGTCTTCTTTGCCCTTCCCCAATCTTCATGACTTTGCACTTGGTGGGGTTGAACTCCAGGAGACAATTGCTGGACCAAGTCTGCAACCTGTCGAATGAATTCTTCTCATCAACTTCACGTCATGTGCAAACAGGGACACATCGGAGTCTATTCCTTCCGTCATCTCGTTCACAAATACCAGAAACAGCACTGGTCCTAGGACTGACCCCTGTGGGACCCCGCTGGTCACAGGTGCAAACTCTGACACCTTGCCACGTACCATGACTCGCTGTCGTCTTCCTGACAAGTGTGTGTTTGTGTGTGTTTGTGTGTGTGTTTGTGTGTGTGTGTGTGTGTGTGTGTGTGCGTGTGTGCGTGTGTGTATGTGTGTATGTGTGTGTGTGTGTGTGTGTGTGTGTGTGTGCGTGTGTGTGTGTGTGTGTATGTGTGTACTCACCTCACCTAGTTGTACTCACCTAGTTGAGGTTGCGGGGGTCGAGTCCGAGCTCCTGGCCCCGCCTCTTCACTGATCGCTACTAGGTCACTCTCCCTGAGCCGTGAGCTTTATCATACCTCTGCTTAAAGCTATGTATGGATCCTGCCTCCACTACATCGCTTCCCAAACTATTCCACTTACTGACTACTCTGTGGCTGAAGAAATACTTCCTAACATCCCTGTGATTCATCTGTGTCTTCAGCTTCCAACTGTGTCCCCTTGTTACTGTGTCCAATCTCTGGAACATCCTGTCTTTGTCCACCTTGTCAATTCCTCTCAGTATTTTGTATGTCGTTATCATGTCCCCCCTATCTCCCTGTCCTCCAGTGTCGTCAGGTTGATTTCCCTTAACCTCTCCTCGTAGACATACTCTTAGCTCTGGGACTAGTCTTGTTGCAAACCTTTGCACTTTCTCTAGTTTCTTCACGTGCTTGGCTAGGTGTGGGTTCCAAACTGGTGCCGCATACTCCAATATGGGCCTAACATACACGGTGTACAGGGTCCTGAATGATTCCTTATTAAGATGTCGGAATGCTGTTCTGGGGTTTGCTAGGCGCCCATATGCTGCAGCAGTTATTTGGTTGATGTGCGCTTCAGGAGATGTGCCTGGTGTTATACTCACCCCAAGATCTTTTTCCTTGAGTGAGGTTTGTAGTCTCTGACCCCTTAGACTGTACTCCGTCTGCGGCCTTCTTTGCCCTTCCCCAATCTTCATGACTTTGCACTTGGTGGGATTGAACTCCAGAGCCAATTGCTGGACCAGGTCTGCAGCCTGTCCAGATCCCTTTGTAGTTCTGCCTGGTCTTCGATCGAGTGAATTCTTCTCATCAACTTCACGTCATCTGCAAACAGGGACACCTCAGAGTCTATTCCTTCCGTCATGTCGTTCACAAATACCAGAAAACAGCACTGTCCTAGGACTGACCCCTGCGGGACCCCGCTGGTCACGGGTTTGCCCACTCTGACACCTCGCCACGTACCATGACTCGCTGCTGTTCTTCCTGACAAGTATTCCCTGATCCATTGTAGTGCCTTCCCTGTTATCCCTGCTTGGTCCTCCAGTTTTTTGCACCAATCTCTTGTGTGGAACTGTGTCAAACGCCTTCTTGCAGTCCAAGAAAATGCAATCCCCCACCCCTCTCTCTCTTGTCTTACTGCTGTCACCATGTCATAGAACTCCAGTAGGTTTGTGACACAGGATTTCCCGTCCCTGAAACCATGCTGGCTGCTGTTGATGAGATCATTCCTTTCTAGGTGTTCCACCACTCTTCTCCTGATAATCTTCTCCATGATTTTGCATACTATACATGTCAGTGACACTGGTCTGTAGTTTGTGCTTCATGTCCCGTCTCCTTTTTTAAAGATTGGGACTACATTTGCTGTCTTCCATGCCTCAGGCAATCTCCCTGTTTCGATAGATGTATTGAATATTGTTGTTAGGGTACACATAGCGCCTCTGCTCCCTCTCAATACCCATGGGGAGATGTTATCTGGCCCCATTGCCTTTGAGGTATCTAGCTCACTCAGAAGCCTCTTCACTTCTTCCTCGGTTGTGTGCACTGTGTCCAGCACTTGGTGGTGTGCCCCACCTCTCCCGTCTTTCTGGAGTCCCTTCTGTCTCCTCTGTGAACACTTCTTTGAATCTCTTGTTGAGTTCTTC
>NC_069415.1:21071733-21156733 GCF_026875155.1 Cherax quadricarinatus | reverse complement strand
TACAAACATATATATACACACACCACTCTTTTATATATATATATATATATATTTTCTTACTAGTTCTTGTTCTTGTTTGTTTCCTCTTATCTCCCTGAGGAAGTGGAACAGAATTCTTCCTCCGTAAGCTGTGCGTGTCGTAAGAGGCGACTAAAATGCCGGGAGCAAGGGGCTAGTAACCCATTCTCCTGTATACAGTACTAAAGTTAAAAAGAGAAGATTATGTTTTTCTTTTTGGGTCACCCTGCCTTAGTGGGATATGACCAGTTTGTTGAAAGAAGAATATAAATATATATATATATAATTATATATATATATATATATATATATATATATATATATATATATTTATATATAAATATATATATATATATATATATATATATAAATATATATATACATATATATATATATATAAATATATATATATATATATATATATATATATATATATATATATATATATTATATATATATATATATTATATATATATATATATATATATTACATATATGTAATATGTATGTATAATGTGTTTTTGCATATTCTGAAATCACCTGTTACTGTGATCTTATTGCATATATAATATATATATATATATATATATATATATATATATATATATATATATATATATAATATATATATATATATATATATATATATATAATATATGGTGATTACAGTTAGGTAATGTGTCAATCTCACAAGAATTAAGTACTTCACATAAAATATATCCCCCACCACGATGAGGCAAGAAACTGTTCTTTAACTCCTGATATACAGAACTTAACATGCTAAAAACGTGACCCGCTTGATTTATATCCTTGTCACACCAACAGTCTGTGTGACAAGGAAAAGTTGAGTCAATAAGGAAGAAAAATGTAGAAATTTCGCGAAGACAAGAAAAAAAAATAACAGCAAGCAATCTTTTATTTTTGACTGTCTATCTGCACCAGATTTTTAGTGATATATTTGTCTGTCTGTAGTTTTCCGTGTGATATTGTTGTTGAAATTTCGTTTGCAACACTACGCGCCAACACTGCCACCTTTACAGGGTAGACATGGGAAGCGTTCCTAGATTAATACCATCAAGCAATGTCCATTGACAAATAACCTATTATTTTCTTGGATATAAAAAACAAGGGTTATCTCCATTCATCAAAAGTTCACTGGTGAATATCCCCAAAAGCTTTAGCACTTTTTCTTTAATACGAAAAAGTCAAATGTGTATTGAAGATGATTTGTTGAGCATTAGTGTCATGAACGGTGTGACTGTATTCATAAAACCAACAAATGATCTCGATTAAGTGTAATGTTGGATGCAGGTGTCGGCTGTAGACACTCTTAGCGCCAACTATTGATCCAGGCATGAGTTGGATCGCTCTGCGCTGCCTTTATCGTGTTTACCAATCTTATTTTTTAAAGTGACATCACTATGTTAAATGGATGAAAGAGAAGTATACGGCAGTAAATGAGGAAAGACAAGTAACAAAATAACAATGTTATATGTAACAATAGGTGTAAGTGTCTCAGCGTACATCTACCTGTTTGTCTATCTTCAATATACTTTCTGGTGAGGTGGAGAGGGGGAAGAAGAGATCACATCACTAGCAGCAAAGACAGGGAAGTAAGATGTTAGGTCACAGGTCACGGGTATTGTGTGGGAAAGTTACCGATCAATTGATGAGCCCAAAGTTTTGCTAAGCTGAAAGCCCATAGATTGTTATGTATTGTGATAACAGCTGCTCCCAGATACTTCCTTCTAACCCTGTTATTGTCTGCTAGGATGCGTTTAGCCCAAATCCTGAGCTCTGAGATGTGTTGCCTAGGAGGGGCGGTGCTAAGGGGGTAGAGAGAGAGAGGGAACTCTTGGGGCTTCAGTTCCTTAAGTCCCTTAAAACAAATAGAGTAACAATAATATCATTGCTTCAAAACAAGTGTCCTAGTCCTTCTTCCAACCAGATTGCCACCCCTAAACCTCATCCAACTAACAGTAATTCTGCCGCCTCTGTGCCTAGGTAACTTAGCATGCGCAGATTCTTTTCAGTATATGCACTGTAAGTCTCAACTGCAGTTACTTTCCCCATTTTCCTTAGTGATTGAATTTTGCGGTTTTTGGCATACTTTTTTCTGGTTAGAATCTCTGAGGGGGGGGGGGGTGAGGTAGCCATCTTTCCAGTCACAGCCACTCCGCTTCTCCGCTGAACACTACACAAAATTCTTAATTTATAAACTCCCTGAATTCGCACTCACTAACGTTTGGACGTTTAGAAGCCTGCAAGCAGCAATGCTAATGTGCGTACGACACATGCAGGTACATTTTACATGACTGAATCAGACACATTGCTACGTGAGTGAGTCCAAATACATCACTGTATGATCGGATACAAACGCATCACAATATAAGTGAATATAGATACATCTTTGGGTGTTATTATTATTATTATTATTATTATTATTATTATTATTATTATTATTATTATTATTATTATTATTATTATTATTATATTTTATGATCTTTGGGAAGCGCGAAGTCTGTATGGGTTACAAAGCACCTGGGAAATGGGATGTATTCAGATTTCATTTAAGGACGAGTATTTCAGTTCCATGGATCAAGAGCCCTTCATCAGCCTCACGTCACTCAGAATGTTACCTTACCTTGAACACCCAGCCACCATACGGGTTTAACGTATATTTTCATTACGTGAAATAAGCAACAATAATAATCATCCCCACTCAGGTGAAACAATAATAATAAGTCACTATATTTATTATTATTATGTAAATATTTGTTTCCAGACATTACAATACATAGAGGATTACACCGGGTTTTACTGCTCAGTAAAATAGTCTATACCGTTTGTTTTACTGCTCAAGAAAGTGGCCCCTAGCGTCCGTCTGTTTTACTACACAGCAAAACAGCCTCTGACGTTTGCTTTACTGTTCATTAAAGCAGACACTGCTGTCTCTTTTACTGTTCAGAAAAGCAGACTCTGCAGTCTGCTTTCAACAGGCAGTAAAAGCCGCCCTGGCCACTGTTTATCTCTGAAAGGGTCGCAGAGGTGTTGCTGCATCACGATTAAGGGTCGCATCGAGTCCTGTATCGGGGGAAATGGTGTTAGTGGCTGGTGTAAGAGGTGGTGTTAGTGTCTGGTGTGAGAGGTGGTGTTAGTGGCGGGTATAAGAGATGGTGTTAATGGCTCTTGTGGAAGTTGGAGGCAGTCACTGGAGTGAGGTATGGTGTTAGTGACTGGGGTAGTTGGTGTTAGTATTTGGGGGTGAGATATAGTGCTAGTGACAGGTCTGGGAGGTAGTGTTAATGGATGGGGGTTGGAAGTGGTGACTACGGTTCGGGTTGAAGGTGGTAGTGGCTAGTGTATGAGGTGGTGTTAGCGGCTGGTGTGAGAACTGGTGTTAGTGGCTGGTGTCAGAGGTGGTTTTAGAGAAAAACAACTGCAGTAGTTGTCAGACAGTTTCGACAAACAGTCTATAATTGTTAAAAAACCGCTGTTTCAAGCCCTTGTGTGAAGTGTTAATTGAAAATTTATCAAAGTCGTTAGAAGGGGAACAAGGAAATTATTACCTATTCCTTATGTTAATTATCATCACCAGGATCAAGGAGGAAATTAACTATTTCGTGGGTCTAGCATAAATTTTAGTGATATGTAATTATGAGAGGGAAGGAAGGGTAAGCAATGGAAGCGTGTGAGAAAGACCGGAGGCTGAAAATAAAGAGAAGACGAAGGAGAGAAAGAGATTTGGAAAAATAATATCATTATATTCATAGGGAAGTGATGATGGTTGTGGTGTTCGTGGTGGTAGTAATGATGGTGGCTCACCAGGATAAAAGACAAGCATCTTCTGACGCGGTTCTTAGCCAGATGATGACCGGCTCAGAGATCAAGCAACAACTGGTGCATCAGTGCTGTGTTTCCTACTCGTAAGGGTCATGCAGCGCGTGCTGAATGGAAAGTAATCAGTTGAATCAAGAGCTCTTCATCTTGAACGGGGAATATGGGAGAAAGAATGTACAAACAAAAAGCACGAAACGGAGATGGGAAGGAAAATAAAAAAAAATTAGATTTAGTTGGGTAAATGGTAAACAGATAGATATAGTGACAGATAAATAGATAGTAACATCCTCTAGCTAACCTGGTGCATAAAAATAACTTTAGGTATAAAAATTTTCATGTATGCGTGAGAATGAGCACTCGAACCTTAGAGCTCTTAATGTGGAGCTTTACACAAATTACAATTACGCTAACTTAAATAAATGGCCTGTAATCATTATGTAGTTATATATAATGATTCTCTGGCATTAAAAATAGGCATTAACAATAACAATAGAGCGCAAAAATAATGTGAGGGACCTGAGGATCTCACTTTCAAGGATCACAACAGTGCCACGACCACAACTGCAATGAAAATGATAGGATGGATAATGAGAACGTTGAGAACAACATACACCAAGCCAGTGATGATCCTTTTCAAATCACTTGTTCTCTCTAGGCTGCAATAGTGCTGTGCATTAACATCTCCGTTTAAAGCAGATGAAACTGCAGATCTAGAGAGTGAACATAGAACCTTTACTACACATATAAGTCCCATCAAACACCTCAACTACTGGGAACGCTTAGAAGCACTTGACTTGTACTCGCTGGTGCGCAGGCGTGAGAGATATATCATAATCTACACTAGAAAATTTCTAGAAGGGATGGTCCCGAATCTGCACTCAGAAATCACTCCCTGCGAAAGTAAAAGACTGGGCAGGCGATGCAAAATACCCCCAATGAAAAGTAGGGGCGCCATTGGTAAACTAAGAGAAAACAGAGTAAATGTCCGAAGCCCAAGACTATTCAACAGCCTCCCACCAGGCATAAAGGAAATTACCAATAGGCCCTTGGCTGCCTTCGAGAGGGAGCTGGACAAATACTTAAAGTCGGTGCCAGATCAGCCGGACTGTTGGACTACGTGCGGCCAGCCTGGTTGATCAGGCCCTGATCCACCGGGAGGCCTGGTCGTGGACCAGGCCGCGGGGACGTTGATGCCCGGAATACCCTCCAGGTAGACTTCGGGTAAGAGAGGACTAATATTGTGGAACGAAAACAAACAGAATTGATGTGAGGTTGGTTGTTCATATCTACGGTTTCGTAACACTGGCAGAGCGTGACCGGAGAAGTCTTGTGGAGGCTCTAAGCGCGATCTATTGATCGAGCTGAGTGAGGGCACTTACAGCAGCTGGGTAAGTTACTTTACTGCCAGATGAACCAGGTTGTGATGGCTATGTGGGCCAGCGGGTCATCAACAGCAGCAGAAGCAGCCTGGTTGAACAGACAATCAACAAAAAAGCCTAGTCTCTGGCCTGGCTGTGATAGAATAACTCGAAATTGCTGACAAGGATATCACACACACACTTACGTTTCCCGCTGAACAATGCATAATAAAAGTTAATGCAAGTATTTCTTGATTAATTCACCATTTCAACTAGTGCTAATTTATGGATAAAGACGATTCGTCACTAAAATATTTTCCTTTAAAAAATGTCCTAAACTGCATACAAGTGTCCTTACCCACAGCTTGTCAGTATCACCATAGCATTTATAACCTCGTACTAGATTGTACAAGAGGAACATTACCAACTCAGCATCAGCACTTTCGGCTCAATATCGAAGGCCCAGGATTGAATATTGGGAAAGGCCTAGCATATGGGAAAGTAGCCACACATTTTTTGTCCTCCTAACCTTCACCTTCACCCGGCTGAGCTTTGATAAGAGCCGAAGATAACAGCTCTTGGCCAGTATATTCTACGTGTTAAAAAAAAAATTATCATAATGCGGATCTTATCATATAATAGAGATCAGCTAGATATTGTGGTGGCTCCTTTACACCAATTTCATACGAGTAACACGCACATATTTGCAAAACACTATCCTCTAATTAAAAACAGACATTATTGTCGGTTTTTCGTTTTCTGAGTTTTAGTATCTCATTCATAATTTGAACAATTATAATGCTTCTCTTTCCAAACAGGATATTTTTAGTGCTGTATCCTCCACATTACTTAATAAAAAATTACAATTTACATTGCTTATACAAATTTGGCTGAAACATAGCAAGCCACAAAATGTAAACTAAAATTGTACATATTTCTTGGTCATTTTGAGTTCACAAGGGAGCAGGAATAGAATACTAGTCAAAACTAGAGGTCAAGGTCTTCCAGCTTTCTACCCTTTTTTACTTTAAACTCGCAAACGGATACTAAACCAGGAGAAACTAATACAAAGTCTGATGTTCCCTCACTAAGTTGTATTGTGATTGTTTCATTCCTCGAGTGTAATAAGTCAAGTGTGCTCTGAAGATGAGAATATTTGGCAGGTCACCTGATAATTAACCCTGTCTCTCTATTAAGAAAAACAGGTAAATTGTTGCAGTGTCTTGGAAAGGTTACTTAAAGGAGCCCATTAAAATTGATGAAAATATTTAAACGTTCTTATATAACTATCGCATTCAAGATAACTATTTTCGTTATATTGGAGAAATTATTGGGTTGATCTCATTTGGCTATATATTAGAAGGATATATACACTGAGAAATGTGTATCTCTCAGTGTACATAAGCTGAGAATTTGATTTAATATCGATTTTACGAATTATAGTATTTCTCTTTGGTGGAGCACAGGTTACATGCAGCTTAATGACTCAATTGCGGTCCACAGGCCTTAAGCAAACTAAGTATTAGTAGAGGCATCTACAGAAACAAAGCCAGAGCTAAATTTTAAATTAAGAATGCTGTTTTAAGGAGCTTATTTAGCAACATGAAGTCTATGAAGGCTCAAAGAGAGTGGAATTATTTTTAGACGAGGACATGTTTTTGAGGTTGATACAATCTTTCACATGGTAAAAAAAAAAATGGTAGTATAATTAGTGTAAGCAAGGCCAAAAAAAATTATGTTCTTTAAAATTAGTCGGAAAAAACGTGGGCAGTTTTATAAATGAACCGGGAAAGAAAACTGTAGTAGAGAATTTAATAAACGTCTGAAATATCAGTTACAAGTAACACAAGTTCAAGATTGTTTCTGTGTTAATCTGACAAAAAAAAATGAATGCTTTTATGATTATATTTAATAAAATTAATAATAATATATCGAGGGATTAGTAATATAAAACATAGAGTTTAACTTCGTCCTTTTTTCTCACAGATCATATCAGCAGAATATTTTTGGCAGAAATTTTGTTTTTATTCCAGTAGTAAGTAATCGTATTACCCTACGATTACTTGCTACAGCCAAGATGTCAGCACCTTACTCATTACTCGCTGGATTTTAAAGCTATACCTTCGCTCTTTTTTATAATGCTTGTCTATTAAGCAGTCTCTTGCATATCTTTTATTAGGCTTAGACATTGCAACGATCTCTGCCTATAAAACCATACCACGGGTGGGGTTAGAACCCGCGATCAGAGAGCCGTAAAACTCCAGACTGACGGTCTGGACTTTTGTGACTCTCTGATCGCGGGTTCTAACCCCACCCTTGGTATGGTTTGTTTGCAATCGTGTCATTACGATTTCGTGAGTCAAGCTCTGCTTATATTTCACAAAATGCACATTTCACAGCCTATTGCACACCTGAGAGGAATTGACAAGGGGGACACAGACAGGATGTTCCAGAGATGGGGCACATCAACAAGGGGACACAGTTTGGAAGTTGAAGACACAGATGAATCACAGGGATGTTAGGAAGTATTTCTTCAGCCACAGAGTAGTCAGTAAGTGGAATAGTTTGGGAAGCGATGTAGTGGAGGCAGGATCCATACATAGCTTTAAGCAAAGGTATGATAAAGCTCACGGTTCAGGGAGAGTGACCTAGTAGCGACCAGTGAAGAGGCGGGGCCAGGAGCTTGGACTCGACCCCTGCAACCTCAACTAAGTGAGTACAACTAGGTGAGTACCTTTCATAATGCATTCAATTTACTGCGACGCCAAGATACCTTTCATAAGCCATAGATTTCTTTACCATGACAATTGAAAATTAAATGAGTACACCTGTTAATGTAGATTGGCATATCTACATTGGTAGATATACCAATCTACATTGGTATATTCCTCAGTAGTATCTGAAACTTTTATCACAGGGATAGTTTTTTTTAATGTAATCTGCGGCTTTTATTACAACTGCTGAAAATTTAACCACGACATGTTTGACATTTTAACAGCATATTTATTCTTGTACAATATCCCTAACTCTTATCATTTTTTCCTCCGTCGTCTAATCTGCGAAGCCTTGGATAATACATTAATAATGTATCGATTTTTTCTATAAACAACCGTTACTATCTCCTGGCCGACCTTCGTAAACGAGACTTCTGTTAAGCACAAATCTTGATACCAATAATACATAAAAAAAATATGCAACAGTTTTGGAAAATGTTAATCTGCAATAATCAAATACCAGTAAAAAAATTCTTACTTCCAATTTATGCTTCCAATAAAAAGTTCGAATTCGTCAGAAAAATATGATAATGCTCTATAGACTTCAATACATGATTAAATTGGTCATGTGAGACGAATTTCTCAAAATGTAAAATGGAGTATTTGCTTTGTGTGAAGGTGTGTAAAACGGACAGCTGGCCCGAACTGAGCACTGAGCACCTTAGTAATGGTGCTCATGGCCTCTCCTACCACTGCTAACATTGCCTGTACAGTTCGAGTCGGTTACCTCAGTCTCTTCACAGTTGGCCCAATTTTCGTCTGACCCCGGCCCCAGGCCAGGACCTCACCCTCATCAATGACCTGAAAGCGCAGCATTATGCAAGGATCGAGAAGTTTGTAGCCAGATTTCTTAGAATCGCCTTGTTGGACGGTGCCAGAGAATAAATTGATTTGATAAAGATTAATGAGAATTGGTGAAATCTATATATCTCTTCGAACGCCAGTGTTATAACTCAGCACTTAATGAATTCATTATGAATGAAAATGGCAGCATGATTGATATCTGGGATGTACTATTAATAATAAATCTGTTTAAAAAGTGATTCGCTGAAAATTTAGCCAGAAAATTACGAAACCTAAACAAGATTATATGTAATATGAAATATGCTTAATATAAATGGCTCTAGTGACTTTCCTGATTATTTTGAAAAAAAAAATTGAATTTAGAAGAGAGAAAAGAAAAGAAAGAGAGCCATCGAGTGGTCGCGAGGAACGTCAGAGGCAACAACCAGTTTGAGAGTTTTTAGGGGCATATTAATTAGGCATACGAATTCAATTTATGGAAACGAAAATTTGATGCACCAGAAAAGAAAGGTGGAAAATTTTTATTCCTCAATTTGCACCAAAAGATCTGGCTGGATTTAATTAGAATCTCTGGGAAATATATATATATATATATATATATATATATATATATATATATATATATATATATATATATATATATATATATATATATATATATATATATATATATATATATATATATATATATATATATAATGCAATAAGATCACAGTAAACAGGTGATTTCAAAATATGCAAAACAACCACTCTGAAAGAATAGAGAAATTCCAAGCGCTTTCGTGACTACTCACATTATCAAGGAACTATGAAAGTGAAGCATCCAAGGAAGCTATATAAGGGGTCGGCCAGCACCTCACTATCAGATCCCACAACGGTTAAACACGTGACGCGCGGCGAGCCAACTTGGACAGGTCCTTTGCAAAACTCACCCCCAAGCTATTTATTTGTCCAGTGTATTATTAAATTCTACCCAAATTCTATTAATTATAAATGGATCTAATTTATATAAACCAAAGGAAATATTCATATTATTGTCAAAACTGCTTTTTATGAAACAAGATTCAATTATATTCCTATCGACCATGGACTTGCTTGATACTACTTTCTCAACTTTTTGAAAATCAATTGGATGGTTAAAATCTCTTACATGAATAAATAGAGCATTGGAATCTTGTCCAGTTCTAATGCTATATTTATGTTGTTTTAATCTTAGTTCGAGATTTTTACCAGTTTGACCGTAATAAACTTTATCGCAAATTTTACAAGGAATCTTATAAACACATCCATCAGCATTTTGGGGGGAATTCTTAATCAAAAGTTTTTTTACTGTATCAAGATTTTTGAATACAACTTTAATATTAAAAGTCTTAAGAAGAGAAGGCATATCAACCAAGTTTTCATGGTAAGGGAGAACCAACATATTTTTAGTTGAATAAGGCTGGTTGCCCTTTTTTGGATTATAAAAAGTGTTCCTGAGTTTTGATGTTACTTCCTTGTTTACGAAAGTTCCTGTTGATGATTTATTAAGCTTCTTATCTGAAGAACTCGTTAACTATGATTTACCATTGCCAGTTCCTACTATCATTAAACTTATTAAACTTTGCATTGTTGATGCAAAATTTGTATTTAATGATAAGTTTTACACTCAGAAGTTTGGTATGGCAATGGGAAATCCTCTTTCACCTGTTCTTAGTAACCTATACATGGAATTTTTTGAAACAAGGTTGCTTAACACAATCCTCCCTAATAGAGCTAAATGGTTCAGATATGTTGATGATATTTTGTGTCTTATGCCCAAAAATGTAGATATACACCATTTTCTTGGAAAATTAAATAGCTTAGCCCATTCTATAAACTTTACTGTTGAGTTTGAAGAAAATAACTCATTGCCTTTTCTAGATGTTTTAATTATTAAGGGTAATAATGAATTCAAATTTAAAATTTACAGAAAACCTACAAATAACTGTTCCTATGTCCACTATTATTCCTCGCATCAAGATAGAGTCAAACTGTCTGTTTTCTCATCAATGTTTTTGAGAGCTTTACGAATTTGTAGTCCTGAGTTCATAGATGAGGAAATATCCAAAATTTATGAAATAGGTAATGATTTAAAATACCCAAGAAATGTAATTGATAAATCTTTTAAAGTTGCTAGGAACACTTTTTATAATCCAAAAAAGGGCAACCAGCCTTATTCAACTAAAAATATGTTGGTTCTCCCTTACCATGAAAACTTGGTTGATATGCCTTCTCTTCTTAAGACTTTTAATATTAAAGTTGTATTCAAAAATCTTGATACAGTAAAAAAACTTTTGATTAAGAATTCCCCCCAAAATGCTGATGGATGTGTTTATAAGATTCCTTGTAAAATTTGCGATAAAGTTTATTACGGTCAAACTGGTAAAAATCTCGAACTAAGATTAATACAACATAAATATAGCATTAGAACTGGACAAGATTCCAATGCTCTATTTATTCATGTAAGAGATTTTAACCATCCAATTGATTTTCAAAAAGTTGAGAAAGTAGTATCAAGCAAGTCCATGGTCGATAGGAATATAATTGAATCTTGTTTCATAAAAAGCAGTTTTGACAATAATATGAATATTTCCTTTGGTTTATATAAATTAGATCCATTTATAATTAATAGAATTTGGGTAGAATTTAATAATACACTGGACAAATAAATAGCTTGGGGTGAGTTTTGCAAAGGACCTGTCCAAGTTGGCTCGCCGCGCGTCACGTGTTTAACCGTTGTGGGATCTGATAGTGAGGTGCTGGCCGACCCCTTATATAGCTTCCTTGGATGCTTCACTTTCATAGTTCCTTGATAATGTGAGTAGTCACGAAAGCGCTTGGAATTTCTCTATTCTTTCAGAGTGGTTGTTTTGCATATATATATATATATATATATATATATATATATATATATATATATATATATATATATATATATATATATATATATATATATATATATTTATATATATATATATATATATTTATATATATATATATATATATATATATATATATATATATATATATATATATTTATATATATACATATATATATATATATATATATATATATATATATATATATATATATATATATATATATATATAATATATATATATATATATATATCAGAGATTCTAATTAAATCCAGGAAGATCTTTTGGTGCAAACGGGCACCAAAAGATGGAATGAGGTGAAAAGCTGTAAGCCTTCTCCCTGAAAGCTGGCTGCCTTGGGTCAAAGTCTAGCGCAAGCTGGACGCCAAGGTATTGGTCCAGTCTGGTGAGAATGGTATAGCACTGCATACCTTGTTCCAAGGTTCGTTGGTTCGAGTCTCCTTCAGCCAGAGATCAGTGTTTGTGTAAATTTCGCCTGCTCTTGCGAATTCCTTGCATGTACATATATATATATATATATATATATATATATATATATATATATATATATATATATATATATATATATATATATATATATATATATATATATATATATATATATATATATATATATATTGTGCCGAATAGGCAGAACTTGCGATCTTGGCTTAAATAGCAACACTCATCTTGCCATATAGGACAAGCGGAAATTTGTGTATGCAATTATTTCGTCAAAATCATTCTGAACCTAACGAAAAAAATATATTTCACTGTGTTTGTTTAGTATTAAATTATTGTAAACAAATCTAAAATATATTTAGTTGGGTTAGGCTAAAATAAATTGTTCTTGTTATAATAAGGTTAGGTAACTTTTCTAAGATTCTTTTGGTGCAAAATTAAAATTTTTTACATTAACATTAATTAAAAAAATATATCTTTAAACGTATAAAAGAAAATTTTAGAAAGGACTTAATTTTAAATGAGTTCTTGCTAACTGACCAGTTTTACATATTCGGCAAGACATATATATATATGCAATAAGATCACAGTAAACAGGTGATTTCAAAATATGCAAAACAACCACTCTGAAAGAATAGAGAAATTCCAAGCGCTTTCGTGACTACTCACATTATCAAGTTCCTTGATAATGTGAGTAGTCACGAAAGTGCTTGGAATTTCTCTATTCTTTCAGAGTGGTTGTTTTGCATATATATATATATATATATATATATATATATATATATATATATATATATATATATATATATATATATATATATATATATATATATATATATATATATATCCCATAGCTTATCTAGTTAAATCCTACGCTACGGAATTACTTTCCCATCTTTCTTTACTGATGCATTAATTTTCGTTCCCCCCCCCCCGTCTCTGTCTCTCTCTCTCTCTCTCTGTAAGTTTATATATACTTAAGTCTTTAATTACATATAAAGCATTATCTGTAAATTGTTCACATGTTCCTTTTCAAATTTTAATTTCCCTGTCAGTAGTTCACACGAAGGTATTTAAAAATCTTCATAAATAGCATTTTTCTCAAGTACAACATAACTAACAAAACTAAAAAGCTGCTGCAGTTTTCTTGTGACTGCAAGAAAAGTACGTTAGTTTATCTTCAAGGAAACAATAATATAACCCAACTGGAGACGAGAATAAACAGCAAAACACACCCAGTCGAATTTACCGTGAAGTAATGGAAAGATGTTCCTCTGCTTCTCCAGATGATGTAACATTAGTTTTCCTGCCTACACGACAGATGGTAATCAGCTGACATCAAGGTCGCTTGGGACTCCCACTTGGTGCCTTAATGCTCCGCCCTGAAAACGCTCAGAATTATGTTATCATAATTTTTGTCTCTGAGAAATAGTCATTTCTTGTGTGTTTAGGGTTGTGTGTGTGAGTGTACATAGTGAAAATCTTACGCAACTGATGGGATTCTTTCATATACATTGCTCTTAATATTATTAATTTTGTTTCTTGTTTACGACCTCATTTACTTTTCCGTCTCTTCCTCATTCGGCTTCATATTATTTTCTTCTTCTTCTTCTTCTTCTTCTTCTTCTTCTTCTTCTTCTTCTTCTTCTTATTATTATTATTATTATTATTATTATTATTATTATTATTGTAATTGTTATTGTTATTATCATCATAATCATTATTAATTATCGTTAGATCAGTACGGGTCAAACAGCAATAAAACAATGGTAGGGGTAAGGATAATCGGTTTTGATCCAAGAATAGAAAAGGATGCTCAAATTCTTTGCATTAAGGATCGTGCCGAGTTCATGATACCCTCTCTGCAGGGAGGAAAAATCTACCTCTTTGTTACCCCTTTAGAGTTGTGCTTGATCCAAGGAACTGGATTTGTCCTTCCCTTCCTTGGATCAACACTGGTTGCCTCCTATTCTCCGGACACTGGATGACGCTTCCCTTTAAAAGTAATAATTATTCATATTTGCGTGAAAAAGGTGCTAAATGATGCATAAAAAGACTTTAAAGAAAACTTTCAAGGCTCACTTTACACCTGAGGCCAATCTTATGTAAAATCCTGCCAGTGAAACTTTATAATGGGTCATGCATCAGCTGAATACCTCCCAGGGAGCTCTTAACCAGTTCCTGCAGAGAGAGAATACTACTTAGAGCGAGAGAGAGAGAGAGAGAGAGAGAGAGAGAGAGAGAGAGAGAGAGAGAGAGAGAGAGAGACAGACAGACAGACAGACAGACAGACAGAGGGAGAGAGTAATGGGTGAGAGAGAGTTTTATTTTCAGAAGCGTGTGAATGAGACAGGAAATATTCCTTTAACATTTTGTTTATTGATATAAAAGCATCAAAAACTTTATTAAGGAAAGTATGTGTATTTTTGCTAATTATACTTTATTTTAGATTTGTCTCACAAACAGTGAAGGGTTAAGGGATACCACCATTATCACCTATGGCCACCATTACGACCCACCACTAACACCATCATTACCTCCTCTACCACCCACTTCTAACAAAACGTAGTACTTAAGGCATATAATCTACTAATCCCCTTCCTCTCTCTACCTCCACTAACTCTGCCACAACCATCACAGCCATTACCACCATTACTACTACTACCACAATCATCACAACCACCACTACCACCCATCAATGGAACAACTGCAGAGCTGGACCCAGTAATCAATCACAGTCAACACGCGAGAAAAAATATTTTACTTTCAACTCTGTTTTAATTCTTACTGCGAGTGGCTGGCAGACATGAGATCTGGCGCAAAAAACATTGATTTTTTATTAATATTTTTTTTTGAGGATCATTTTGCTGCTCATTTAAAAATGAAAGACAGTAATGATTTAAAATGATTTAATATTTGTTCGAACTACTCTAATTAAAAGACAAAAAAATGTTAAATGTGCTGTTTGTATCTGAAATTTTTAAATTCATTTTATAGATTTATATAATTCACAAAAGAATGTTGTTGCTGATTTTAGGGCCGTGACGGATAATGCCGAATGAGGCCTACAGCAGCTATCATAATTATAACCATGGGGAAGAGCTATACTCGTACGGGTTATAAAACGTCTGTTGAACAGAAGACAAACAGGTTTGATCGAGGGTAAGGAGGACAGCTTCATTTCCTTAGATCAAGAGCCCAACTTTAGCTTCCAGTTATCTCCAAACACCATCCCTTAAAGGGGCCAACAACACTTATTTTTAAGATGTATATGTTATGTTTTATATTACACTTGATCTTAATAAAATATAAGAATTACGTATTGAAGTTATTTAAAATTTCTACAACACTGACTGACAATCTTGTGAAAGAACTACATTTAAGAACTAAATGGAACATTGTTCTCTGATGTGATTTGTTGGTGTGAATATTTTTTGCTAATAATGTAAAGAAAATAATGAATTCATTATATGCCATATTTATTTTACTGAGCTAAGGAATGTAATTATTCATTGTATATTTATAAATTTAGACCAGTTATTTAGGCACAGGCATTTGTTATTATTATTATTATTATTATTATTATTATTATTATTATTATTATTATTATTATTATTATTATTATTAAAAATAAAGCTTCAATGTATCTTCTTAAGAAATGTAAAACTTAATATTAAGTGTCTTTTTTTTTTTTTTTTACTTAGAAATGACATAATTTGTTAATCAGCCACGAGCAACTCACGTTTGGAAAGGGTTACAACGGTTTGTCTTCCTCTTGCTAAGAGACGCAGCAGAAATCGATGGATTTCTATTTAGATACATATTCTCTAGGAAATAATTTGAATAAGCTGTTCAATTTCAATAATCTTTTTAGTAGAAACATTCTAAAAGATGTACATGCAGACTATTTTTTCAGTGGTAAACATATAATAAACACGAGGGTTTCAAGTTATAAGTACAGAGAAATGGGATAAGTGGACCTACTTGCCTGAAGACAACACCAGCAGTTCGCAGACACAACGAGCTCGTAAGATTCTTCATTACCTTAATGTCTGGTAATAACTTGTGAATGAGTTCATGTTAGCGTGAAGATAGGTCTAAGAAGGTCATTATTCCTATGTTGGGTGGAAGTGAGGAAGTGCGACTAATGAGAGAACCAGTGGCTTTGGTGGGTCGTTATTTGTACGTGTCGATGTAGGGCAATCAGGCTGTATTGGTTGGTGGGCGGTTGGCTGTGACCAAACTTATCACTGCCAGTGAATGAACAGCAGTCATGATTATAATTTATGAAAGTCATTTCATTCCTTGAACTGTATTCTTAAAGCACTTGCATGAGGCTTATTTTAAGAATCTGGTGTGACACCTTTTATTGTTGAAATGCGCTCGTTCGTCATTTAACAAATTATTTTTAGGCAAGCACTTGACTGAGAATCAGTATTTTCTTTCATATTTATTAGTTCATCGGAAAAATAATTTATTAATTTATAATTTAAATTGTAATTTAAATAGTAATTTTATCTGTGGTTTTGACACTATCTTATATATATATATATATATATATATATATATATATATATATATATATATATATATATATATATATATATATATATATATATTATATATACATATATATATATATATATATATATATATATATATATATATATATATAAATATATATATATATATATATATGAATATATATATATATATATATATATATATATATGCAAAACAACCACTCTGAAAGAATAGAGAAATTCCAAGCGCTTTCGTGACTACTCACATTATCAAGGAACTATGAAAGTAAAGCATCCAAGGAAGCTATATAAGGGGTCTGTCGGCACCTCACTATCAGATCCCACAACGGTTTAAACACGTGACGCGCGGCGAGCCAACTTGGAAAGGTCCTTGCACAACTCACCCCACAAACTATTCTACCAAGAAATAAGAAATTTTAAAGATTATTTGTCCAGTGTATTATTAAATTCTTCCCAAATATTATATATATATATATATATATATATATATATATATATATATATATATATATATATATATATATATATATATAATAAGATGACGGGAGGATCGAACCGTGGTCTTGAAATTAGCAGACGAAAAACCAGCACTGCCACTACAAACATAATTTATTCACGAATATTTCGGAATTAACTTACCACGTGATCAAGCACTGTACAAAATCAGAGAAAATATCATAAGAAGCAAGTTGAAATACATGCTTAACATCAAATTAATGTAAGTTAAATAGAGAAAAAATGTATACTACAAACGACATCGAGGTATTTATATCTATATACTGTACATATGTTGTTCTATGTTAAGCCAGGGTATGATAAATTAACGTGAAAACATAAATGGGTATTTTACATCCCCAGTAGCAGCGCAGAACACATCGTAATCCTTTAGAGAGTTGGTAGCACGTGCATTTAGTCCCCTACGGCGTAGGAATCCCCAGGCATGTAGTTCCCAAGAGAGGAAGACTGTGATGGTGTGAGGGAGTGTGAAGGAGAGTTTGAGGGTAAGTGTGAGGGGCAGTGTGAGTCAGTATGTGATGGCAAGTTGGTTGAACTCATGCTTCTTACTGGGTCTGCTCAAATATAAGCACGACCAACGTTCATCAACAGTACGACCACCACACATCACCACTAATACCACTATACATCACCACCACAAGCACTGCACATCACCACGACCACTTCACATCAGCACCACACATCACTACGACCCCACTACACAACCACTGCGACCCACCATACATCTACTATGACCCACCACACAACCACTATGACCCCACCACACAACCCTTAAGACCCAACACACAACCATCACGACCCTACCACACAACTATTACGACCCCACCACACAACCACTACGACCCCACCACACAACCCATACGACCCCACCACACAACCTTGTCGGTTTTTTAAACCATTTAATACATCTGTCAGACACTGCAGCATCATGGGATCTTGATACAAAGAATTCTTTAAGACTTGTCCAACCTTTGGACGAAGACCTACGGCCCTATGTTGTACATTCTACAAGACTGATGGACTGAACACATCGACTCCAGGCTGAGGGACTAATTACCTTAAATTCCTCCTCTCTTTACTCCTTTCTGCTTTGTATTGGACTGATAAAGCCACTGTGTGGCGAAACTTTTCCTTAATAAATATTCCCATATGTTGCATAAGTGTCTCAATCTTCAACTTGTCGGTATTTTAAACAATTTATCACATACTACGACCCCATCACACAACCACTACGACCCCACCACACAACCACTACGACCCCACCACACAACCCCTACGACCCCACCACACAACCACTACGACCCCACCACACAACCCCTACGACCCCACCACACAACCACTACGACCCCACCACACAACCACTACGACAACACCACACAACCACTACGACCCATCACACATCACCACAACACCATCCACTGCTGCCACCACTTCCATCACAACACTTCTCTTTGCCACTGCAGTCCATTATTTCATCCACCACAATAACTCTACGCTACTGTCACGACATACAGTTCTACCACAGTGATACACCACTTCAGTACACCAACGCTTACCACCACCATCAAAATCACCACAACCATCACCACCCCCACCCCCACCACAACTACCACCATCATCACCATTACCACCACCACCCCACCACCACACCACCCACCACAACCACCATCATCACATCACCATCACAACCCACATCATCACCATCACCATCACAACCACCACCATCATCACCATCACCATCACCACCACAGCCACCACCATTACACTCATCAACTGATCCACTACAGAACTTGACGCAACAATCCTTCTCTACTAATATTTAAGACAATAAATTGTTGTACTTTGACTTTCCTTACAACTGTTACTGTGAGTTACTGTGAGTATGAGTTACTGTGAGTTGACTGTGAGTGACTATGAGTTACTAAAAGTTACTATGAGTGACTGTGAGTTACTATGAGTTACTGTGAGTGACTGTGAGTCACTATGAGTTACTGTGAGGACTGTGAGTAACTCTGAGTGAACGTGAGTGATTGTGAGCTACTGTGAGTTACTGTGAGTTACTATGGCCTTATGGAAGGACATTTATGTATCATAAAAATAATGGTTAAGATGATTTTGCTGCTCATAAATATTAAAATGTTTAAAATTGTAATCTTCACTGTAATAAATTTTTAGTAATAATAACAACTGTAGCTCAGGGACGATAAAAATACAAACTCACTGGTTATCATTAATATTTCGAACTCCATTTGCACCACTTTAATAAAAACTTAATAAAACTGAGTGCTCGATTCCTCGTAGCTCTCATACCTTTGATGGGTTTTAAGGGTGTTCCTACTCCCGCAGTCAGTTCCTGGGCCAGGCTTGTCTAGTGCTTGCCCGGTCAACTAGGCTGTTGTAGCTGGCGGCCCATTGGCCATTATATCCACTGCAGGTACTATTCGGGTTTTCCCTTAAAAACTTCACTTGTTCCAGCAGTGTTTCTGATAACTTCACGTAATGTGTAATAAAAGTGAGAAATTAGTATGTGGATCTCGATAATTCACAGCAACTTGTTGCATTTATTTCTGCATGTCTTAAATAATGGGGTTTTTCTCCTCTCATTTTTTACCCAGACTTTTCTGTCTCCAAGTTTTTCCTGGTTCGTTGCTTGACAATGGTTCAGAATGGACCGAAATGTCTTCTTCACTAAAGTTTTAACTCAAGATTATGGACTAGTTATTAATTAATGATTACGTCACGGCTCTTGTAACACTAAATCCTTCTGTATGTAAATAAATACAATGCCAATGCTAATGGTGTTAACAACGATAACAACAACTTCAACAAAACCAGCAACAATAACAACATTAATAGCACCATCAACAATAACAATAACAGCATCAACATTCCTCTGCATTAGAGTGAAAGAGAAATGTACAGACGAAACATCTCTCCAATAAAGATAAACAAGTATTGCTCACTTATCATATCCATCAACTTATTAGTATTGTATACCTTTAATGAAATGTTTATTGTTGCTTTTGTTTTCGGCAGTTGTGGTGATGGCATAAATTGTTGTTGCTTATTGCAGCAGAAAACAATAGCCTTCAGTAATTTCACATCGAGATTAAGTGGAAGTAATTTGTCGCAATTAAAATTTTCTCACAATTGAGGCGAAACACAAAGACATAAGCTACGTATTTTAGCAGTAATTATTAAAAATATAACACACAGAAATTTCAGTTATAAGCACAAAGCAAACTGAATTAGTGTGTCGCCTTGCCGGAAGAGAACGCCAGCAGCTCGCACACACAACGAGCTCGTAAGATTCTTCATTACCCTAATGTCTGGCAATAACTTGTGAATGGGTTCATGTTAGCGTGAAGATAGGTGTAAGAAGGTCATTATTCCTGTTCTGGGTGGTAGGGGTGGGTAGTGATCACCTGGGGGACGGGAGTGAGGAAGGGCGACTAATGAGAGAACCAGTGGCTTTAGTGAGTCGTTATTTGTACATGTCGATGTGGGACAATCAGGAAGCATCGGTTGGTGGACGGTTGACTGTGACCAAACTTATAACCGCCTGTGGGTAAACTGCAGTCATAAGTCTGATTAATGCAAATAATTTCACTGCTCAATTTATATGCCTAAAGGTTGGCATGAACTTTGTTATAAGAAATTCCCGTGTGAGCTTATGTTGTGGAAATGTGGACTTTACCTACATAAATCAAGCAAATATCAATCATAAATATTATACGTACAAACACACACACACACACACACACTATATATATATATATATATATATATATATATATATATATATATATATATATATATATATATTATATATATTATATACATATATATATACTATATACATATATATATATATATTATATTATATATATATATAATATATATATATATATATATATATATATATATATATATACATATACATATATATATAATATATATAATATAATATATATATATATATATATTTTATATAATATATATATATATATTATATATATATATATATTATATATATATATTATTTTTTTTTATTAACCACTGGCCGATTCCCACCAAGGCAGGGTGCCCGAAAAATGAAAAGTTTTCACCATCATTCACTCCATCACTGTCTTGCCAGAAGGGTGCTTTACACTACAGTTTTTAAATTGCAACATTAACATCCCTCCTTCAGAGTGCAGGCACTGTACTTCCCATCTCCAGGACTCAAGTCCGGCCTTCCGGTTTCCCTGAATCCCTTCATAAATGTTACTTTGCTCACACTCCAACAGCACATCAAGTATTAAAAAACATTTGTCTCCATTCACTCCTATCAAACACGCTCACGCATGCCCGCTGGAAGTCCAAGCCCCTCGTACACAAAACATAAGAACATAAGAACTTAAGAAAGGAGGAACACTGCAGGAGGCCTGTTGGCCCATACTAGGCAGGTCCTTTACAATTAATCCCACTAACAAAACATTTGCCCAACCCAATTTTCAATGCCACCCAAGAAATAAGCTCTGATGTGAAAGTCCCACTCAAATCCAACCCCTCCCACTCATGTACTTATCCAACCTAAATTTGAAACTACCCAAAGTCCCAGCCTCAATAGCCCAACTAGGTAGACTGTTCCACTTATCAACTACCCTATTTCCAAACCAATACTTTCCTATGTCCTTTCTAAATCTAAACTTATCTAATTTAAATCCATTACTGCGGGTTCTCTCTTGGAGAGACATCCTCAAGACCTTATTAACATCCCATTTATTAATACCCATCTTCCACTTATACACTTCGTTCAGGTCTCCCCTCATTCTTCGTCTAACAAGTGAATGTAACTTAAGAGTCTTCAATCTTTCTTCATAAGGAAGATTTCTAATGCTATGTATTAATTTAGTCATCCTACGCTGAATGTTTTCTTACGAATTTATGTCCATTCTCTAATATGGAGACCAGAACTGAGCTGCATAATCTAGGTGAGGCCTTACTAATGATGTATAAAGCTGCAGTATGACCTCTGGACTTCTGTTGCTTACACTTCTTGATATAAATCCCAGTAATCTATTTGCCTTATTACGTACGTTTAGGCATTGCTGTCTTGGTTTAAGGTTGCTGCTCACCATAACCCTCAAGTCCTTTTCGCAATCTGTATGGCTAAGTTCTACATCATTTAACTTATAAGTACTAGAGTTATGGGCACTCCCAAGCTTCAGAACCTTGCATTTATCTACATTGAACTGCATCTGCCACTTTTCTGACCAAGAATAGAGTTTGTTTAAATCCTTCTGAAGTTCCATAACATCTACGTTTGAATCAATTATCCTACCTATCTTTGTGTCATCGGCGAATTTGCTCATATCACTAGTAATTCCCTCATCAAGATCATTGATATATATTATAAACAACAACGGGCCCAAGACTGATCCCTGTGGAACGCCACTTGTTACAGATCCCCACTCGGATTTAACCCCATTTATGGACACTCTCTGCTTCCTGTCAGTGAGCCATGACTCGATCCAGGAGAGCACTTTTCCCCCAATGCCATGAGCTGCCACTTTCTTTAACAGTCTATGGTGCGGAACTCTATCAAAAGCCTTACTAAAATCTAAGTAAATAATATCAAATTCTTTATCGTGGTCAACAGCCTCAAATGCTTTACTGAAGAAAGTTAATAAATTAGTTAGACAAGACCGGCCTCTTGTGAATCCATGCTGAGTATCATTAATCAAGCTATGCTTATCGAGATGGCTTCTTATAATCTCAGCTATAATTGACTCTAGTAATTTGCCTACAAGTGAGATCATGCTTATTGGGCGGTAATTTGACGGTAACGACTTGTCCCCTGTTTTAAAAATAGGAATTACATTAGCCATCTTCCACATATCAGACACTACACCTGTTTGAAGAGATAAATTAAAAATATTAGTTAATGGTTCACAGAGTTCCATTTTGCATTCCTTAAGAACCCTTGAAAAAAACTCATCAGGACCCGGCGACTTATTTTGATTCAGTCTGTCTATCTGCTTCACAACCATTTCACTAGTGACTGTGATGTTACATAATTTATCTTCTTCTAACTCACTAAAAAAATTAATTACTGGAATATTGTTGTTAGGTAAGACACATATGCAACAGTTAGGTATCTTTATTATGAAACGTTTCGCCTACACAGTAGGCTTCTTCAGTCAAGTACAGAAAAGTTGATAGAAGCAGAAGATACTTGAAGACGATGTAATCAGTCCATCACCCTTAAAGTTTTGAGGTGGTCAGTCCCTCAGTCTGGAGAAGAGCATTGTTCCATAGTATTGTTTCATACTATGGAACAATGCTCTTCTCCAGACTGAGGGACTGACCACCTCAAAACTTTAAGGGTGATGGACTGATTACATCGTCTTCAAGTATCTTCTGCTTCTATCAACTTTTCTGTACTTGACTGAAGAAGCCTACTGTGTAGGCGAAACGTTTCATAATAAAGATACCTAACTGTTGCATATGTGTCTTACCTAACAACCTGTCGGTATTTTATACCATTTTAATGTTGGAATATTGTTAGTGTCTTCCTGTGTAAAAACTGAGAGAAAATAATTATTAAAAATCGAGCACATTTCATTCTCTTTGTCAGTAAGGTGCCCATAGTTATTTTTAAGGGGACCTATCTTATCTCTAACTTTTGTTCTATATACCTGGAAAAAACTTTCTGGGTTAGTTTTAGAATCTCTAGCAACTTTAATTTCATAGTCCCTTTTAGCTTTTCTTATCCCCTTTTTAATGTCCCTCTTAATGTCAATATACTGATTCATAATTTGACCCTCACCTCTTTTGATAGGCCTATAAATTCCTTTCTTATGCCCTAGTAGATATTTGAGCCTATTATTCATCCATTTTGGGTCATTTCTATTTGATCTAATTTCTTTATATAGGATAAACGTTCTTTGAACAGCATGTATAGTGTTCAGAAAACTGTCATATTGATAGCTCACTTCGTTACCCCAGTCAACAGATGATAAGTGTTCTCTAAGCCCATCGTAATCTGCTAAGCGAAAATCTGGGACTGTTACTGAGTTATCGCTACTATCGTACTTCCATTCAATGCTAAATGTAATTGATTTGTGGTCGCTAGCACCCAGTTCCTCTGAAATTTCTAAATTATTAACAAGGGATTCATTGTTTGCCATAACTAAGTCAAGCAGGTTATTTCCCCTTGTAGGTTCTGTCACAAACTGCTTCAAAAAACAATCCTGAACTACTTCTAAGAAGTACGATTCTAAATTCCCAGTCAAGAAATTCCAATCAATATGACTAAAGTTAAAGTCTCCTAGAATTACTACATTATCGTGCCTTGTGGCCTTAACAATTTCCTCCCATAGTAGTCTCCCTTGGTCCCTATCTAAGTTTGGGGGACGGTATATCACTCCTAAAATCAGTTTTTCATGCCCCTCTGAAAATTCTATCCAAGCAGACTCTGTATGTGTTACTTCAGACTTAATACCCGTTTTTATGCAACAGTTCAAGCGATCTCGGACATACAATGCCACTCCACCCCCCTTCCCGATACTTCTATCTACTAGGAACAATTTAAAGCCCTGAATATGACATTCCGCAGGCATGTCCCGACTTTTTGAATTAAACCACGTCTCAGTTAAGGCAAATACATCAGTGTTACCTGCACTAGCAACTAATCTCAACTCGTCCATCTTATTCCTAGCACTACGGCAATTAGCATAATAAACATTGAAAGACTCTCCTTTCTCTTTACCCTTCTTGCTCATTTCTGTTTTTCTACTAAACCTATTACTGTCCTTATCACCCAAAGTCCCTGGCTTTTCAATATCTACCTCGTTCTGCTTATTACTAGTTCCCCTAGAACTCGTAATATTACTACACTGGGACTTCACTGTTTTCCTGCCAAAACCCATACCACTAGCTATTCCTAGTTTAAAGTCCTAACTGCTCCCTCCACTGCAGTTGCCAGTGCTACCACCCCAGACCTAGATATGTGAACCCCATCCCTGGCATACATGTCATTTCTGCCATAGAAGAGGTCCTAGTTGTCAATGAATGTTACCGCATTTTCCTTACAGTATTTGTCCAGCCAGCAATTGACACCAATTGCCCTGGACAACCATTCATTTCCAACTCCTCTCCTTAGCAAAATACCACATATGACAGGGTTCCCACCCTTACTCCTAATTATTTCTATTGCTGACCTATACCTGCTAATCAGGTCTTCACCCCTAACGTCTGCCAACATCGTTGCCTCCAGCACTGAGACAGAAAATAGGATTGCTCCCATTACCTCTCATGATGTCATCCAGACGGCTAACAAATCCTCCATCCCAGCCCAGGAAAGCAAACTCTCTGTCTCCTACTCCTGTCCTTCAAGCAGAACGCCCTATCCATATACCTAACTTGGCTATCCCCAACAACAACAATATTCTTACCTTCCTTGGTGTCGTTCGTCGTGATGTTCCCAGTAGTCGACTCACATTCGTTCGGGTAGCACTGAGAATGTATTAGATGTTTCCACAACAGTTTCCACGGCAGTCTCTTTCTTCTTCATCGTTTCTACCTTTCCATTCGTCTTCTTGATCGTCAACTTCGTTCCCTGCTGTCCAGCCACTGACCAGTTTCCCTTCTTGACCTGAGGACTCAAAACAGGAGGACTACTACGAATCTTCTTGTTTTCCTCGGTCAGTCGCCGAATCTCAAACTTCGCCATCCTCAATTCTTCCTTAAGCTGTTGGTAAAGTTGCTCGATGGAGGGCATCTTGCCCTCAATTCGCAGAGAGCGCGCAAACAGGTCTTCGCAGACCTAAGTACACGTCAACACTGCGCAAAGCCAACTCAATCAGGAGCTACTGAGCAGCACGTCCGCACGGCCCAACAGCGATGCGAACACTCCTTTACCCCCTCCCTCCAACCTTCCCTAGGCCGACCCCTAGCCCGCCTTCCTTCCACTACAGACTGATACACTCTTGAAGTCACTCTGTTTCGCTCCATTCTCTCTATATGTCCGAACCACTTCAACAACCCTTCCTCAGCCCTCTGGACAACAGTTTTGGTAATCCCGCACCTTCTCCTAACTTCCAAACTACGAAATCTCTGCATTATATTCACATCACACATTGCCCTCAGACATGACATCTCCACTGCCTCCAGCCTTCTCCTCGCTGCAACATTCATCACCCATGCTTCACACCCATATAAGAGCGTTGGTAAAACTATACTCTCATACATTCCCCTCTTTGCCTCCAAGGACAAGGTTCTATGTCTCCACAGACTCCTAAGTGCACCGCTCACCCTTTTCCCCTCATCAATTCTATGATTCACCTCATCTTTCATAGACCCATCCGCTGACACGTCCACTCCCAAATATCTGAATACATTCACCTCCTCCATACTCTCTCCCTCCAATCTGATATCCAATTTTTCATCACCTAATCTTTTTGTTATCCTCATAACCTTACTCTTTCCTGTATTCACTTACTTCTCTTGCAACCCCATCTATAAATATATTAAACAACCACGGTGACATCACACATCCTTGTCTAAGGCCTACTTTTACTGGGAAATAATCTCCCTCTTTCCTGCATACTCTAACTTGAGCCTCACTATCCTCGTAAAAACTCTTCACTGCTTTCAGTAACCTACCTCCTACACCATACACCTGAAACATCTGCCACTTTGCCCCCCTATCCACCCTGTCATACGCCTTTTCCAAATCCATAAATGCCACAAAAACTTCTTCAGCCTTATCTAAATACTGTTCACTTATATGTTTCACTGTAAACACCTGGTCCACACACCCCCTACCTTTCCTAAAGCCTCCCTGTTCATCTGCTATCGTATTCTCCGTCTTACTCTTAATTCTTTCAATAATAACTCTACCATACACTTTACCAGGTATACTCAACAGACTTATCCCCCTATAATTTTTGCACTCTCTTTTGTCCCCTTTGCCTTTATACAAAGGAACTATGCATGCTCTCTGCCAATCCCTAGGTACCTTACCCTCTTCTATATATTTATTAAATAATTGCACCAACCACTCCAAAACTATATCCCCACCTGCTTTTAACATTTCTATCTTTATCCCATCAATCCCAGCTGCCTTACACCCTTTCATTTTACCTACTGCCTCACGAACTTCCCCCACACTCACAACTGGCTCTTCCTCACTCCTACAAGATGTTATTCCTCCTTGCCCTATTCACGAAATCACAGCTTCCCTATCTTCATCAACATTTAACAATTCCTCAGAATATTCCTTCCATCTTCCCAATGCCTCTAACTCTCCACTTGATAACTCTCCTCTCCTATTTTTAACTGACAAATCCATTTGTTCTCTAGGCTTCCTTAACTTGTTAATCTCACTCCAAAACTTTTTCTTATTTTCAACAAAATTTGTTGATAACATCTCACCCACTCTCTCATTTTCTCCATATACTCTTCCCTCCTTGCATCACTTCTACTATGTAAAAACTTCTCATATGCTAACGTTTTCTCCCTTACTATTCTCTTTACATCATCATTCCACCAATCGCTCCTCTTCCCTCCCGCACCCACTTTCCTGTAACCACAAACTTCTGCTGAACACTCTAACACTACATTTTTAAACCTACCCCATACCTCTTCGACCCCATTGCCTATGCTCTCATTAGCCCATCTATCCTCCAATAGCTGTTTATGTCTTACCCTAACTGCCTCCTCTTTTAGTTTATAAACCTTCACCTCTCTCTTCCTGATGCTTCTATTCTCCTTGTATCCCGTCTACCTTTTACTCTCAGTGTAGCTACAACTAAAAAGTGATCTGATATATAATATATATATATATATATATATATATATATATATATATATATATATATTATATATATATATATATATATATATAATATATAATATATATATATATATATATATATATATATATATATATATATATATATATATCATGCCGAATAGGTAAAATTTGCAATTTTGGTTTAAATAGCAACACTCCTCTTGCCGAATAAGGCAAGCGAAAATTTGTGCATGCAGTAATTACGCAAAAATCCTTCTAAACCTAACGAAAAAAAAATATATTGCATTGTGTTTGTTTATTATTAAATTACTGTAAACTTATCTAAAATATATTTAGTTGGATTAGGCTAAATTAAATTGCGCTTGTTATAATTAGGCTAGGTAAGTTTTCTAAGGTTCTTATGGTGCAAAATTATTAATTTTTACATTAACATAAATGAAAAAATATATACCTTTAAACGTATAAGAGAAATTTTTAGAAAGAACTTAAATTTAAATGAGTTCTTGCTAATTAACCAGTTTTACCTATTCGGCACGACATATATATATATCATCATTCATTCATTCATTCAGATTCTTTCTGGTCAGAAGTCCACACACATAACATTTCTAAATACTCTCTTTGCTGCGTCATCTGACCTCCTTCAGAGTGACTTCACTATACTTCCCATATCCAGGATTCAGCTCCAGGTAACCGGTTTTCCCTGAATCCTTTAAAATGTGTTGTAAGTGGAAGAAGTGATCAAGCTAAAGTTTATGTCCTTCTCCTCGTACCAGGCTTGAACTGATGTCTGTCTTCCTGATCGCTTCTTGCCTAAAAGCAAAATTTTTCTTCAGAATAAATTCATAACGGACGAAGAAGTGAATCCTCCATCATCATTATATTTACGTTATTTTATTAATCACTCGATTGTGCCAGGAATTTTTAACATTATTCTTTAATTATATTTTTCCTTTCTACTTGATAAATTATCATTTAAAATATGAAACTCACTTAGTGACGTCGTATACAAGGTCTTGACTCACCGGAAGACGTATAACTTTGAAACTGTGAAAAATGGAGTGACTTTGTATGACACAGCTGTCTCGAACGTGAACATTACAATTTGATAAATAATAAGTTTTTCATATTAAAAGAGAGAGATTAATGAGTGTAATTTATTGTCGTGTCAATTTCTTCGTCATTTTATGCTTGGAGAGAGTGAGAGAGAGGGAGAGAGAGAGAGAGACCTGGTGGGGAGGGAGGTAGGATACGACACAATCCCTTACATGGTTAATTGGGTTTTAAGCCTATCAGCTACGCGATGGTCATTAAGGCTGTATATAACCTGTTCACTGCTGGTCAAGAATCATTAAATCCCAAAAATTGGGATTAAAATAATCTCCGGGTATATATACTTAAAAACACACACTCAGTGCAAAGGCTGTGAAACACTTGAATTAACAGACGTACTGTGCACTTAATTGCTCAGACTAAGGACTCATAGGAGAAGCACTTAAGGGTTTAAGTTCTCAGGGGCACAGTCATAGACAAAAGCACACGAAATTAGTGACACGTTTCAGTGACAAACAACTCCAGTTTTTTCCCTGAGACAATGAATTTTCTAAAAGTCAATCACAAGTGTCCTTTGAACTCTGCCTCTCAAAGACACCCACGCTCTCGCAAATTTCTCTTGCTAATTTATTCAGCTCCTGTGCTCTTTGACACACATTCTTGTATCCAATCCCTTTTTATGAGTTTTTTTTTTTTTTGGATTGGGGGGATAGGGGATGTGCATTTATTGTAAACTGTCATTTACCTGAAACTGCATAATACTAAGCTTAAATTTGCGCTCAAGAGCCCTAGTTGAAACACGCAATTCAAAAGGGCAATTGAATGCACACACACACACACACACACACACACACACACACACACACACAAATGCCTGTGATTTTCTCTCTCTTCCCCTTTCCTTCCGTTCTACCTTTCCTCTTCCTTGTGTACCACCGTCTGGCACAAGTTACGATGTACTATTTACAGTGTGGCGGGTTTCGCCAATACCTACTGTCATGGGGGAACGGGACGGGAGGGGAGGTGGCAGTACTGTGCAGCAACTTCCTAAACTGTATATAACTTTTCCCCTTTGGTGTTGTCATGGTTACCAGTTGCTTTCAGCTGTTGAGAGGAAGTGAAAGTAGACTTTCTTGGTAACGTTGGCGAGGATAGTGATCATACATTCATGATTACATGTGTATACACTGTCTTGGTGTACACAGCATTTATACACCACTGAAGAAATGGAGGCATTTTTTTTATTTAAGAATCTCACACCACCATACACTCAATAGTACTTTCATAGTAATAATAATAGAATTACTGACAAAATGTTAAGTAAAAGGACACAGATGCAACGTTTCGCTCTCCAGGAGCTTTGTCATGCCACAATGGCTTGACAAATCATCTGTGCATCTGTGTTCTTATACCTAATACTTTTTTATATAGTAAACTGTCTTGTGTATATTATTATTATTATTATTATTATTATTATTATTATTATTATTATTATTATTATTATTATTATTAGATTAGTTTGGAAAAAATGCTTCACCTGTTGACATTCAGGGCTGTTCTCTTGTGTATAAAGTTTGTAACAGTTATCTTGATGTAGCGATGACAGAATAATTGATACACTCAACCAATTAATTAATCATTTACCTTGGCATTTCATCTTATATTCTCAGTGACAAAATACATATGTAATGAGATTTTTTTTTGCAGGGTGCTCCAGTAAGTCTGCGGAAGCCCTCTGTCATATAACTAAAGGGTTTTTCTAGGCATCTAATCTGGTTAAGGTGTTTTGAGTGCCACTACACATACCACTCGAGGTGATATTATTTTATTATATAGTTATATAGATATTTATTTATTTAATTATTTATTATTTATTAATTTATTAACTTGTGGAATTAAATGAGAAGTCAGCTGAAGGAATCTAATAAATGACTCACGAAATCGTAATGACACGATTGCAAACAAACCATACCCCGGCCGGGATTGAACCCGCGGTCAGAGAGTCTCAAAACTCCAGCCCGTCGCGTTAGCCACTGGACCAGCTAGCCACAATAAGATTCGAATCTTATTGTGGCTAGCTGGTCTAGTGGCTAACGCGACGGGCTGGAGTTTTGAGACTCTCTGACCGCGGGTTCAATCCCGGCCGGGGTATGGTTAATCTAATAAATGGTGAGAATCGCCACAGTGCCAATAAACACGTTTCATGAAGTGAAATTCGGTACTGGACAGTACAGTAAACTACCGAAATGCCTCGGTCTAATGATAGAAAGGTAGTCTGAGCGGGTCATAATATGACTAAGATCAAAATCAGATGTTTTTAGTATTTTCAATGACAACTAAAATAATAATACGAGCTCTGGTGCTGCTGTTCCGCTGTTGTCTTGGGCTCGGAGCAACACGAGGGACACCCCATTGCCTTGGCACATCCTCTTAATGGGCTACACTACTGCTTTCATTCCTCCTTAATTAAAAAAAATTCCGCCGGAGGTAGTTTACTTTACACACCAGAAAGAATTCTCGGTGTCATAGTGGGCCTTTATCAGATCCCGTTTGGACAGTTGATATTTCTCTTGCATGTTGCAGTAATATCATAGATAACAGTATCGTCACATAGTGTAAAGCTTAGTTGACGTGTTATGTGGCTTCTCTTGTGGTACCCGCAGACACGTCTTCGCCACAACATTTACAACTTCACTCATGACCTAGCTCCCAAAACAGAGTTTCTGTCTTTTTTCAACAGCTACTGCAGGAGACAGACTGAACTTTGGGAGTAATTAGAGTTACATTTTTTCTCGTTTATGACTTATCATTATTTGAGGTTATGTGATGTGATGTTTGGTACAGGTTGTATATGCTGGTCTTTCATTTATTTATTTATTTATTTATTTATTTATTAATTTGAACATGCTACAGTGAAGTACAAAAGAATACAGTAAAGTGCAGCATGCCAAAGCCCCTTGTATGCAGAGCATTATGGGCAGGCTTAAAATTAACTTAAGATTAACTAAGCAATATATTCAGTGGTACAAAAATTATTGTAAAACAGATAACAATTTAGTACAAATGAGTATTACAAAGACAGGTCATATGGTCATTACTGTGTTGCTGTGTAATCAGTAGAATGGAGTATTATGTTAGGTAATGAAGTTAAATAGTAACAAAGTTTGATTGGGTCACAGGTTGATATTTATGAGATACAATAATGAGATACATATATGAGATACAATTTATGAGCTACAATTATTCAGTATTTATTTAGTTGTGGGTGAGTAAGTGATTTTTGAGAAGAGACTTGAATTTATAAACAGTGTTTCTTTTATATTCACAGGTAATGAATTCCAAATTTTAGGGCCTTTTATGTGCATTGAGTTTTTGCATAGCGTGCGATGGACACGAGGAACATCAAAGAGTGATCTGTGCCTTGTGTTACGGTCATGTGTTCTGTTGAGGTTGGTAAGAAGATGTTTGATGGTTGGTCCAGTGATGAGAAGGAGCACTATCTTCTTAGACATTCATTGTGCCCTATGGTGGGTCATGACCTTGGAGATGGACTATGATCCTTGAGGTGGGCTATAACCTTCGAGGAGGGTCATGGTCTAGGGGACAATCCATTATCTTGGAGATAAGCCATGACCTTAGAAATGGGCGCTAATCTCTCAGATGGGCCATGACATTTGAAGCCATTCATAGTCAAAAATTGCTAAATATATTTAAGAAAAGTTGAATAATTTTGGACATTATAACATAATTGACCTTGCTGAGTCTAGCCATGAAGGAGCTCACAAGCACAGATTATCTTAAAAAAGAGATTAAGCATATATCATAAAGAAGATTTTATTTATTGTGGTGTGTGTGTGTGTGTGTGTGTGTGTGTGTGTGTGTGTGTGTGTGTGTGTGTGTGTGTGTGTACTCACCTATTTGTACTCACCTATTTGTGGTTGCAGGGGTCGAGTCCTAGCTCCTGGCCCCGCCTCTTCACCGGTTGCTACTAGGCCCTCTCTCTCCCCGCTCCATGAGCTTTATCAAACCTCGTCTTAAAACTGTGTATGGTTCCTGCCTCCACTACGTCATTTTCTAGGCTATTCCACTGCCTTACAACTCTATGACTGAAGAAATACTTCCCACTATCTCTCTGACTCATTTGTGTCTTCAACTTCCAATTGTGGCCTCTTGTTTCTGTGTCCCCTCCCTGGAACATTCCTGTCTTTGTCCACCTTGTCTATTCCACGCAGTATTTTATATGTCGTTATCATGTCTCCCCTGACCCTCCTGTCCTCCAGTGTGGTCAGGCCGATTTCCCTTAAATCTTTCCTCATAGGACATTACCCTTAGCTCTGGAACTAACCTTGTCGCAAACCTTTGTACTTTCTCTAGTTTCTTGACGTGCTTTATCAAGTGCGGGTTCCAAACAGGTGCTGCATACTCCAGTATGGGCCTGACATACACGGTGTACAGTGTCTTGAATGATTCCTTACTAAGGTATCGGAATGCTGTTCTCAGGTTTGCCAGGCGCCCATATGCTGCAGCAGTTATCTGATTGATGTGTGCTTCCGGAGACATGCTCGGTGTTATACTCACCCCAAGATCTTTCTCCTTGAGTGAGGTTTGCAGTCTTTGGCCACCTAGCCTATACTCTGTCTGTGGTCATCTGTGCCCCTCCCCCCCTCTTCATGACTTTGCATTTGGCAGGGTTAAATTCGAGAAGCCATTTGCTGGACCAGGTGTCCAGTCTGTCCAGGTCTCTTTGAAGTCCTGCCTGGTCCTCATCAGATTTAATTCTCCTCATTAACTTCACATCATCTGCAAACAGGGACACTTCTGAGTCTAACCCTTCCGTCATGTCGTTCACATATACCAAAAATAGCACTGGTTCTAGGACCGACCCCTGTGGGACCCCGCTCGTCACAGGTGCCCACTGTGATACATCATTACGTACCATGACTCGTTGTTGCCTCCCTGTCAGGTATTCTCTGATCCATTGCAGTGCCCTTCCTGTTATATGCGCCTGATGCTCTAGCTTCTGCACTAATCTCTTGTGAGGAACTGTGTCAAAGGCCTTCTTGCAGTCCAAGAAGATGCAATCAACCCACCCCTCTCTCTCTTGTCTTACTTCTGTTATTTTATCATAAAACTCCAGAAGGTTTGTGACACAGGATTTGCCTTCCGTGAATCCGTGCTGGTTGGCATTTATACTCCTGTTCCGTTCCAGGTGCTCCACCACTCTCCTCCTGATAATCTTCTCCATAATTTTTGCATACTATACACGTCAATGACACGGGTCTATAGTTTAGTGCCTCTTTTCTGTCTCCTTTTTTAAAAATGGGAACTACATTTGCCGTCTTCCATACCTCAGGTAGTTGCCCTGTTTCCAGGGATGTGTTGAAGATTGTGGTAAGTGGCACGCACAACATATCTGCTCCCTCTCTAAGGACCCACGGGGAGATGTTGTCTGGTCCCATTGCCTTTGAGGTATCGATGTCCCTTAGCAGTTTCTTCACCTCCTCCTCATCTGTATGTATGTCGTCCAACACTTGTTGGTGTATTCCTTGCTGGTGTCCCCATCTGGTCTGTCCCCCAGAGTCCTTCCTGTCTCTACTGTAAATACTTCCTTAAATCTCGTGTTGAGCTCCTCACATACTTCTTGATCGTTTCTTGTGAGTTGTCCACCTTCTTTCCTCAGCCTTATCACCTGGTCCTTGACTGTTGTCTTCTCCTAATGTGGCTATACAGCAGTTTCGGGTCAGATTTGACTTTCGATGCTATGTCGTTTTCATACTGTCGCTGGGGCCTCCCTCCTTATCTGTGCATACTCGTTTCTGGCTCTTCTACTAATCTCCTTGTTTTCCTGGGTCCTATGCCTCCTGTACCTTTTCCATTCTCTGTTGCACTTAGTTTTGCCTCCCTACACCTTCGGGTAAACCAAGGACTCGTTTTGGTCTTCCTATTATTTCCGTTTCCCTTGGGGAACAAAACTTTCCTCTGCCTCCTTGCACTTTGTTGCCACATATTCCATCATCTCGTTTACTGATTTTCCTACCATTTCTCTGTCCCACTGAACCTCCTGCAGGAAGTTTCTCATACCTGTGTAGTCCCCCCTTTTATAGTTTGGCCTGTCCCCTTCAGTTCCTGTTACCTCTCCACTTGTAACTCTACTATATAGTCAAAACTCAGAACCACATGATCGCTAGCTCCAAGGGGCCTCTCATAAGTGATGTCCTCAATGTCTGAACTGCTCAGGGTGAACACAAGATCCAGTCTTGCTGGCTCATCCTCCCCTCTCTCTCTGGTTGTGTCCCTGACATGTTGATGCATGAGGTTTTCAAGTACCACATCCATCGTTTGGCTCCCATGTTTCGGGACCCCCATGTGGCTCCAGGTTTTCCCAGTCGATCTCCTGTGGTTGAAATGCCCATTACCAGTAACTTTGCTCTGCTCGAGTGAGCTCTTCTTGCCACCTCAGCCAGTGTGTCCACCATCACCCTGTTGTTTTCTTCGTACTCCTCTCTTGGCCTCCTGCAGTTCTGTGGTGGGTTATACATCACTCCAATGACTACTTTATGTTCTCCGGACTGAATTGTACCTACAATGTAGTCTCTTTCTCCAATCATGTCCATGCCTTCCATTTCCTCAAATCCCCATCGGTGTTTTATGAGCAGTGCAACCCCTCCTCCCCCTCTACTCCTTCTATCTTTCCTCAGGATCTGATATCCTGTTGGGAAGATTGTGTCTGTTATTGTCTCAGCGAGTTTTGTTTCTGTGACTGCTATGATGTCTGGGGATTTTTCATGATTCTTTCATTCCACTCCTCATGTTTATTCATTATTCCATCCGCGTTTGTGTACCAAACCTTTAGTTTCTTTTCTATCATTGTGGTCATGCAAGAATATGTGTGTGTGTGTGTGTGTGTGTGTGTGTGTGTGTGTGTGTGTGTGTGTGTGTGTGTCAACAAATTGTAAAGCAAATATCCCTATGTTCTTCAGAAATTATACATTATTCATTTATGTAAATGTATATTTATCAATTGTTCATTTATATATTTTTAACTATTCAGTTATTTCCCCACTTTCCCATTAGCTGGTTTTGTCTTGTGGAATTGACTGCCTCTGTTGAATGTTGAAACAGTGGTGCCACAAATGTTGCCAGAGCTGTGCGTTGAGGCAGTGGTGCAGGAAGTGTTGCCAGAGCTGAGTGATGAGGTAGTAGTGCCGGAAGTGTTGCCTGGGTTCTGTGTTGACAGAGTGGCGCCGGAAGTGTTGCCAAACTTGTGTGTTGAGCGAGTTGTGCTGAAAGTGTTACCAGGGAGTAAGAATGACTACTACAGCCACCCGCACTGAGACCATTCTCCCTTTCAACACGTTAACTTCTATAAAGCACAAGAGCCTCTAGCTGTAGAGGTTGGGTCATGCAACTATACATAGGCTGGGACATGGCAGGATGAAGGGTAGTATAAGAGAGTCATTGTTTGTAACCTAATCCCCTCCACCAATCGTGGTACCGATAACCGGTACCACGACTGGTGGAGGGGATTAGGTCTCACTTGACGCTTCACGTTTCACGCATGCTGTAATTCACCTATACACCACCAGTCAAGAGAGATAAGAGTAAACATCCAGTGTATATATTCTATAAGTGGTAAACACTGTTGTAAACGTACGCTGCGTCTTTCCACGTAGTCGCTGACATGAGGAAAATTAAAGCCTCTCTCGCTACGTGAAAATATTAGGTAAATAGAAAACATCCATACGGCATTTAATCTCCTCACTTCTTGAAACAGTTATGGAGAGACTTAAGAAATGATAATTAATCTTACAAAGGAGAGCCTTGGAAGAGGCGCCACACTGGGACTTGAAGAAAGATTAAAATATTTATTGATTTTAACCTTCAAACGAGGTGCCTTGATGTTGGTGAAGTGCTCTTGATCACAGGAATTGGAGCTAACCTTCTCTTCCATGGCTTAATCCTAATTACCTTCCATTTCTTACTCGTTGTATGCTGTCTTCGAGCTTATTGCTTTTCAACGAGTGTACTGCTTCAATTACTACTACTACTACCACCACTAATATATAATAATAATAAATAATAATAATAATAATAATAATAATAATAATAATAATAATAATAATAATAATAATTATTATTATTATTAATAATAATAATAATAATAAAAAGATTCAACCGATCAAACTACTATATTAAGCAGTTCTCTATAGTACGGTTACAAAACAATGATAAATTTAGGCTTAAAATAGTATTATTAAAAACAAAGCAAATTTTAATTAATAACAACAATAAAAAAAATTCACATATATAAGATACTAATTAATAAAGAATACGGATAAATGTGAAATTGGTTATTCATTTTCACTTAATAATTTGCATTAAATTCGTATTCATCTCCAAAATAATTTAAAAAAAAGGAAAGTAAACTCTGTACTTATCTTACAGCCTAGAAGTTTAAAATATTATAAGAAATATCTCAAACCTTTGATACAAAGTTCTATAATTTTGGTCAAATATTACTTTTACTCTTAAATTTATTTCCTTATTAATCAGTGAAATGGATTAACTACGTACTGAGTGGCTCAGGGCGTAAAATTATCCCTCATCTCGATTCATAGAATTTTCACAATATTGGCTGAACCCGTGATTCATTTTCCTCACCACCTCGAGAGCCAATTTCGGGAATCTGAGAAGTCTACGGAATTTTCTTCTAACTTATCATGCATTTGCTCACCATAAATCTGGCAGGCTGGGACCAAATGGCCTTCCTAAGGGAAACTCCCATCTGCAGAGCCTTTTTCAATGGCTGCTGGATTGCAGATTTTTCTTGACTAAACCCGGAATTTCTTTTGTCTGAAGCTTTGCACTTTTTTCCTTCTTTTTTTTCGTTTTGTGTTTCTAATGATTTCTTTTTTCCTCATATTTCTTCACCAGTTTATTTCCACGTTTTACCGTCAGTCCTTTTGTCGCTTTTCCTCCTTTGATTTCCGACTTCATATTTTTTTTAGCATTTCATCCCTTATTTATTCCTGCTCCTTGATGTTGCTGCATTTCTGCATCGTCTCTTACTGTTGCTGAACTGAAAATCCTTTCCCACATCGATGTCCCTCGCTGGAGGACTGTGTGCCACTCTCGCTGGAGGACTGTGTGACCCTCGCTGCATTCAGAACTTTCTCCTCTTCTTCTATCTGAACTGTCTTCTTTCCTTATGTTGAAGTTTCATTTTACTAGTCTTTTCTTTTTTAAAGCCTCATATTTTTCTCTGCTTTTTCTTTCCATTGTCGTACATATATAACAATACTTTGTTTAGCACTTCTAAATCTTCTACAACACTCCTTCTGTCTCATTTTCTACTGTTTCTCCTCATCTTTATTGTCTACCTGTTTATTAACTCTCTCATTTATTTAAATATTTTCTTTTGTTTCATTTTTCCATTACATTTTATCCTGTTTTCTATTTAGTATTTCTCTTTCCTTCTAACTCTTCTTCCTGTTACCTGTTGTTGCTCTATCCTTCTAATAATTCTCACTGTCTCTCCTTTTTACCTACATATATAAATATTTACGTAAATTCTGAAACTGATTTCGACTAAATCAGGAAAAGGGGCCCGGGATCAATACCAGAGGAGAACTGAGTACCTAATTCCATTGGTTACTTAGTAATAAGTAGGTTCCTATATAAATGTTTATAACTATTTTATGTTTAATTGATGGAAATATAATTTAGCTCTACCAACCATTCTTGTGAGTCCTGAGTGACTACGTCAGTTATCTGCCTCAAGGAAAGTGCTTCTATGCCGGTGAGAGGCTCTTGATCCAAGGAACTGAAGTTATCCTTCTATTTCTTGAATCGAGCTGATTGTTTCCCATTTACCCAGGTGCTATGGTCCTTACGGTTTCAGAGCTCACCCCATGAATACATCAATAATACGTGTCTTAAATGGCAACACTTGAAACTACATCGGTGAATAACTGCCTCTGGTAGGGAGACAGAGAACCTGAAATCTGTGTGCTCCCTGACGGTGCTCTGTTTTTGTTTTATACTTCGTGTTTCTCGTGTTTTCTTCATCGACTTCCACGTGTCCGCACGTGTGAGTAATTTCTTAATTCCAATTAGCAGTTTGTTGTTAAACCAGAGTTATGCTTGTGGTGGTTTTTTCTTCAATATTAATGTCATATAATTTTCTTATGATTCTGTTGCTGAAGCACATACAACCCAGTCTTGGATTCCCTTTGTAATTATCTACCACAATTTGTTTGAAATTACTTGTTCTTCCTTATTGCTAGTACCAAGAAATCTCTTTCTTCTTTAATGAACTTAGATGTAGTTATCATATCTCCTCTTTTCCTCCTGTCGTCTAATGAGGACAGTCCCATTGCTTTCAGTTTTCATAGTCTGTTGTATTAACAGTGGAACCCATTTTGCTTTTGCGCATCATTCAACTTTTCTGCTTTAGAATGTGTTTATCATGGGATAAAGAACCAATGATTCCTTCCACTGTTGCTAAAATGTGGCCAATCACCTAATTGCTATTATATTAGTCTTCACGACATTTTACGGATTTTAAAATATATTTTATTTAGTTTCTTCAGAAGTTTAAACCATATAGTTTTGTGCTTGTTATTATTATTATTATTATTATTATTATTATTATTATTATTATTTTCAAAAATAATGTTATTTTGTTAAAAATTATTATTATATGTCTAGGGAATCACTAAACTCGAAAGGGTCATACAGCACTGGAAGATCAGTTGATAATCATGTCTGATCAAAAGAAAAGGAGAGTAGCTATAATTCTTTCAATGAAGAGTCCTTCACTAGCAACAAGTTACTATCAACAAGAGTTAAAAGTTCCGTTGTCGGGGTCACAAACTCAGGGAGCAAGATAAATTATTTTTGGCTCTCTACTGCACCATTTTGGTAGATTCCTCGTGGGCTGAGTTCTAGTTCCTTCATACTGATTTTCACACTGAATCAGAGTTATACATGTAATTTCATCTACATGTCTATCACTGGGAAATTATAATTACTACAAGCATGGAATGTGACAAACTCGTGATGGTAATTCAGTATTTCTGGATACTGGAACAGCCAAGACTTATAAGTGAGGGACACTATATTTATTTATTATTCTGCAGATAATGCGTTGGGTTCAATATTCTGGTCTTAGGATATTAAAAGCTTTAGTTTTGGGTTTCCCATTTATTACAAACATTTTATATATATACAAAACATATAATCCATAATATAGTGAACATTTCTTATTGTATACAGAGTACAGTTGCCCGGTGTGATATTCCGTCCATGCGGAATACGAAAAGAATTATATTTCCGCGTCTTACCACCGAGATTTTTGGCCAGTACTCCATACATCACACACATACACACACACACAGAGTTACCCAGAATCTGCGGTCACCAACTACTACTTGTGAGTGGATATCTGTATATCATAGCGACAGTTGGAATATTTTTTTTTTTTTTACCAAATCTCTCATTTTCCTTTATTTTTTAAGAATTTTCTTCGCTTAGTTTGCTGTAAGAAAAGAGTGGGAGTCTCACGTTATTTATAAATGTTAAGGTTACTCACACATACAAGTTGTTTACAGTAAGGTGGACGTGTACGTGTTAACAAAACCCCAAGAGTTACGTATATAAATGTAATTCTTGATTACAAACTGGAGAAGTAAAAGGACTAGAGTGATGGCATGGGTCATGTTAGGGAAGATGAAATATGAAGTGTGTTATACAGCTAGATAATATCATGGGAATATTTTACATATTTGTCGATACAGCCAGGGGAAACTGTGTCATTATGTGTTATTGAGGTGATCACTTGATATTCAGCTATGTTTCTTTTTTTTATAGTCTTGATGTAAGGCCAAGAGTCCATCTTCGTGCTACTTCGCCACCGATAGATTAAGATTCAGCGATGTTCTTGCTCTGATTATATTCAAATACTGATTTATTCAATCCTTAGGTTAGGTAATATTCGTCAGGAAACAGCACAAGTGTCTCCTGACGTGGGTCTTGGATGATGACCAGCCATTGGAGCTTTTGGTAATCTGACCGAAGCCTTCCTCAGGCTTACCGGTCCACCCTTTAAAAATTATGGTCAGTTAAAACCGTTTAGATTAATTATTCAAGCCTTAAAAGAATACATACGATAACTGTAGATGTTTGAGCCAATTTTAATACTGGTCAAACATTGAGTGCAAAATTTTTGTATCAGGGATTAATTGTTTAGTAAATAATGATAATGGCCGAACATTTTGTGGGAATATTAACAACGATCATTACAAAATCATATATTTACCGCGATCAATTAGTTTTACGTGAAAAAAATGATACTCATAATTAAAAAAAATAATAGTTAATGTTAACGATAACATTCAGAAAACGAATGTAATTAAACTGTCACAAGATCCACCACAACCCCCGCAAACACCACCACCTCCATCACATCACTTCCATCACTGTCTCCATCACAACCACTCTCCTTCACAACTATCTTCAACACGACAAAAACCCATAATCAACACTTACCTCACCATCACCCAAATCCCCACCACAATATCACCATCACCAACACTCCTATCACCACTTCCAAGACGTCACCAGAGCTATTAACCCTAGCACCACAATTTCCTTCTCGATCGTAACGTAACAAAATTATACAGAAATTAAAAATAAGTAAGAAAATCTGGCAGGAAAAAATAAATCAACTACTTGCAGTAAAATTGACGACAATTGCCCTTTACACTTGTAAATAAGTAGTGCCATGAGAACGCAGTCATGTCATGACTCGCCAATGTGAAACGATGGCTAGCTGGTCTGATAGGCTGGCATGGTAGGGTACACGTTTGGGACTGTTTGTCTTGCTATGGGTTTCAACTAGAGATGTGCCGAAATATCGGCATCGGCTTGTATTGTTAATTTTTTATGGTATCGGTGAAAAAACTGCCGATACCAGCCTATACTTTTTAAAATATAAATATTACTTGTATGCTGAAAAATATCAACATAATACTCTACCTCATGATTTTGAGGGATACTTACACACTCACACCACACTCAAACACACACACACACACATCAACACACACACACACACACACACACACACACACACACACACACACACACACACACACACACACACACACACACACACACACAACACACACACACACACACACACACACACACACACACGGGGCCAGGAGCTGAGTCTCGACCCCTGCAACCACAATTAGGTGGAGTAACATGCACACACAATCACAAACACAACTAGACCCCTGCAACCTCAACTAGGTGAGTACACACACACATACACACACAGACACCACACACACACACACACACACACATGCACACACACACACACACACACCACACACATACACACACACACACACTCACACACAACACACACACACACACACACACACACACACATACACACACACTCACATGCATGTCCTACGAGGAGAGGTTAAGAGGAATCGACCTGACGACACTGAATGACAGGAGAGATAGGGGGGATATGATAACGACATATAAAATACTGACAGGAACCGACAAGTGGACAGAAACAGGATATTCCAGAGAAGGACACAGCAACAAGGTGTCACTCAGATGAGTGACACCTGTGACTCAGATGAGTCACAGGGATGTTAGGAAGTACTTCTTCAGCCAATGAGTTGTCAGGAAGTGGAATAATCTGGAAGCGATATAGTGGAGGCAAGATCCATACATAACTTTAAGAAGAGGTATGATAAAGCTCATGGAGCAGGGAAAGTGACCTAGTAGCGACCAGTGAAGAGGCGGGGCCATGGGCTATGATTCGACCCTGCAACCGCAATTAGTTGAGTACACACACACACACACACACACACACACACACACACACACACACACACACACACACACACCACACACACACACACACACACACACACACACCATACACACACACACACACACACACACACACACACACACACACACACACACACACACACACACACACACACACACACACACACACACACACACACGCACACACACATATACACACGAACACACAAACTATCAACAAGTTTAACATCAGGTCCAGAAATTAGTAATAGCATTATCATCGTAGAGAAATTATTTTATTTAATATTTAACCTTCCTGTGCTGTTTAATACCCATTGTGCAATGAGCATTCCCTCATATACTGAGGAATCATTATAATTTCAAAAATAGAAAATATAGAAAAGTATCGGCATGGGTATCGGCCGAGAATTCATATCAGTATCGGCAAATACTTTGGTATCGTCCCATCCCTAGTTTTATCCCTCCCTTCTGTGTATTCACAATATTCCGTGTTTGAAGTATCGACAGGTTCACCTGACAGGTGTACAGCGCGTGTACAAGAATAAATTACTTAGATTACCTTGATGTAGTTACAGGAGCAAAGTTAGGCTTATGGTTATCTGTCTGTAGTTTTTCTCTTAATTTCTTTTTATAGATGGTTGTACTAAATACTAAGTCTTTTTTGGATGCAGTTCCATCAGACTACTTGACTTTGATCAGAAATTTTGTCTAGTGAACTATAGTGTGTATGTATGTGTGTGTGTGTGACAATATGCTGAACACTCACCTTCCCATACACAACAAAGTCTTCCCTTACATTCTTCCAGGCGGTTGCCCAGAAGACTCATTGAAGAGTATTTTCACATGTTTCGCCTCAAATATCACCGTGCCAAAAGAAAAATATTTTCGATATGATTTAGGATTTAAAGTAGCGTTTTGACTCCTAGAGACGCCTGTCCATGCTGATGTGACATTTACACGACTGACGCATCCGGAATATATATATATATATATTTATCACGTTTTCCTTATTGAACTGAATGTATATATATTTTTCTTTGCTTTTTCCAGAAGTCATATATTAAAAATGTTTTGCTCTGCATTTTATCGTCGGTATTTATTTAATACGTTTTTCCGACAGGTGTTTTTAAGTTCAAACGACACTCTCACCATGTTTAACACGTGTTTTAAAGTTTTCATGGGAGACTGCTGAATTTTTCTTGACACATTTGCATCTAAAGTTTAAATGCGTGAGTTTTACTTTCCCTTTTCTGTACTTTAGCACTTAAATTTTCTTATCACTTTAGTTGTAAAAGTGTCGTTGAGGGGTTTACACTTTAAGTTTTCTTCTTGAAGTGTTCCAACTGGAAGTATTCTCACTCGAAGTGTTCCCGCTCGAGGTGTTCCAGTCGAAGTATTTCTACTCGAAGTGCTCCTACTCGAAGTGTTATCACTCGAAGGATTCTCACTCGAAATTTTCACCAACGGAGTGTTTCCACTCTAAATGTTCCCACTGGAAGTGCTGCCATGCACGGCTAAGCAGTGTGTACAACACAACTATTAATAGCTCACACATAGTTAACATTAGGATTTAAAACACAGCTAATTCCATTTTGGCAAGGAATCACACAAGTTTATAAATATGGAGTAGGTTGAACATTTCCTTTTTGTTCAACGCAGTTTTCTTAATAGAGTCGGTTTACACAATCTTTAAATTTTTGTTTCAAACTTCAAAAATGTTGTATATAAAGTGGAGCCGAATGAAAAAAAAAATCTCTACCACAGGACTGACTGGCATTAAATGTGATGTAGATGAGACTTAAGAGGATTGAGCTGCTGAATGCCATCCACGTGACCCAATTCTTGAAAAGCGAGATACGTCATACTTCCGAAAATGCTGCACGATCATACACACCTGCGTGCACACACACACACACACACACACACACACACACACACACACACACACACACACACACACACACACACACACACACACACACACACACACATACACATCCTGATCCTTGACTGTCGCTTCACCTGATTCATCACAGTCCTATGTAATATTGAGCCCAAATAGTAGTTACGAACTTGGTTGCAAAGATTAATGAAAACAAGTGAGAATAGAGTAAAACTGAAGGAAGGAAGCAATTGTTTGTTTGTTTTAGGTTGGAAAATATCTCGCAGTCTTGGAAGCATATTTTTTTTATTTATAACTGCAGATTGAACTGTTGAATTAGAATGTATTTTTTTGTTATACTGATTGTTGAAAAATGCCTTGATGATATTTTTTGATGATGATGATGATGATGATATATATGCATATATATATATATATATATATATATATATATATATATATATATATATATATATTATATATATATATATATATATATATATATATATATATATATATATATATGTCATGCCGAATATGTAAAACTGGTCAATTAGCAAGAACTCATTTAAAATTAAGTCCTTTCTGAAATTTTCTCTTATGCGTTTAAAGATATATTTTTTTCATTTATGCTAATGTAAAAATTTTTATTTTTGCACCAAAAGAATCTTAGAAAACTTACCTAACCTTATTATAACAAGAGCAATCTAATTTAGCCTAACCCAACTAAATATATTTTAAATACGTTTACAATAATTTAGTACTAAACAAACTCAATCAAATATATTTTTTTTCGTTAGGTTCAGAATTATTTTGGCGAAATTATTGCATACACAAATTTTCACTTGTCCTATATGGCAAGATATGCGTTGCTATTTAAGCCAAGATCGCAAGTTCTGCCTATTCGGCACGACATATATATATATATATATATATATATATATATATATATATATATATATATATATATATATATATATATATATATATATATATATATATATATATATATATATATAGTTCCTATTCTCTGAATAGGAACTAAAGCCCAATTAAAACCTGTAATATCGACTTTAGTAACATAAATTTCGTTTCTTAACTCATTTAAGATTTTTTGCTCTTTTCTTTTCAGATTTCCAGCATATATTTTTAAACATTGGCATTTCATTACAAAGAACCTGAAAATATATCATATTTTCCCATGTTTTTTTGGTGGAACCGACAAGTTGCAAGTAAAAGACACATGTGCATTAACCAAGACATTTATTACAGATACGTGTCGCGACGAGTGGGTTTTTCGGCCTGAATAAGCCACTCGTGACCAGGGCCAGATTAAGACACGGGCTTTAGGGGCTGCAACCCAGGGGTTCTGCAGTTTATAATTATAGTATGTTATTACATCACGTATGTGTTGAATTGTTTATTGTCTATTTTCCTTTACCTGTAGACCAGGAGTATACAAAATCTTAATCCGGCTATGCTTGTGACAAAGCACTTTTACATTAAATGTCTCTTCCAGTGGATGCGTCTTTTTCCTACTGTGGAAATTAGCAGAATACATAGAAAAAAATCGATAAAGTCTTTTTTAGATTATCGCACGAAGTCAAGTATTTTCTGGCGTTGATAAACAAGTTCTGAACTCATTTTGAGAGACTATGAACTAATAGGAAAGTTCTGAACTCAGTGTGAAAGGCAGTGAGATAATGGGAGTTCTAGTGTGAGTGTGAGACGGTGTATCAATGGGAAAGGGACTTACTGTTGAGAAAAATACGACAATCACGTTTTATCATCTGCTGGGAACTTTCATTGGTTCTGACGTTCAGGGAAGTACTTGCCAGCTTGATGGATCATTTACGATGAAAAACACGTTTTCTTCGCCGCTTTTAGAAAGATGTAAGGGAGACTAGCTTTAATTTTTGAGAGTGAATAGTCATTTATTAGTACGAAATTAGAGCATCATTGTTTGTCCCCATGAAACAAAACAATTATTTCCTATATATTTTAGATAAACAACAAAAAACTGTCTTACAATAGTCCCCTTTAGTAAATGTATTTCTTTTTGTAAGTAACGATAGAAATATAATGATGAACCATCCTGTCCTCTTCAACACCTATTTCCTCATATCACAGCATCACAGAGCGGAACTATCAGAGGTAGTCTGCATGCTTCCTGGCTATTGATACCTACCTCAATCTTCTGCTCTTTGCTCAGATTATAAACTGAGAATGCAGGTCAGAGAATAAACTTCATGATAATGTATGACTATGAATGAAATATAATATAAACTGTATTTATATGTATAGCGTACCTATATGAAGAAGATTGGGTTAGGTGTCAGGGGTCATGAAGCAAGAAGTTCACCATCTCTCTATCATTTCACCAGTTTTCTGTTAAAAATAATTTTAATCTAAATTGATGTTGACGATATATAAAGCAAAATACCGAGGCTTCTTCCAGCTGATGCGTGAAGTTTACTGAAAAGTGAAGAGTTTAAAAATAAAGCACTTTTTTCTTTCTTCCTGTAACCATTTACAAAATTAATATTACGGCATTTTTCTTTTGAAATAAAATGGTTTAATAAACATCTATTATTCTACACGGAAAGCTCAATGTTACATGATTTATTTCACATAGTAATAAATATTAGTTGGCCATGAGAAAAGTAGTAAATAGTAAACAGCAAACACAGAAAGATAACTCATTAGTTAATCCTTTTATGAAACATAGAAACCGAACAGAACACCCGAGTCTTTTGCGTGTGTAATATTTTCACTTGGTCCTGGAAAGGGTGGCCTTCCAGCTTCTTTTTGTAAAGTACATAGATAAAGGCTACCTTAATGGGCAGTTGTTTATTGACATTTGTATTCTCTCGCTGAAGATTGCCCAATACCACTCTTAACAACAAATTTACAAGCTATATTTGTGGCAGCACAGTGAGAAGTGATAAGCACCACACTAACTGGCTAAGAGTCTCAACGCCAGTCCACTTACAATATACCATCTCTGATAACGATTGTCGGTATAGATGATAACTATCCAACGTTTGGCAGCAGACTAACACATCTGAATACAATCCTACTGCCAAATGCTGAGAAAATATCGAAGACATTCAAGAAAAATTGTTATCGAGAGTAAACTGATGTGCTGGCAGTCACTAGGAGTCGTGATGGTATTTTGCTCTTGTATCTGCATACATTAACAATAGAGCATCAATTCAAAGAAAGATTACTGGAGTACAGTAAAATTATTTACTGTATACGATCTTCTTGAGATAGTTGTCACTAGTTGATTCTCCTAGACGATTCTTTCTTAGAACCATCTACAATTAATTGGAACGTATTTGTTCACTCCATTAGTTTTTTTTTTTTGTACACTTTTCTCAACAGAAGACTTGGGCGCTCGGTCCTAGATATATTTCACACGACATGGAATACATATTCGTATACATCTTTCTAGAAAGTCGGTAAATGATGAGTAACTATACATATGCTTTACTAATATCCAATTTTCTTTAACCAAATGAAAATTGTTTGTTGAGCCATGATAAATTAAAAAAAAAAAAAATTCAGGAGACTCAAAAATTTACAAAAACCCACATCAAGAGCCTCCTTGGATCAAGACTAGCGAGATATTTTTTATATACATAAATTTCTGAATCCTGGCTACCATGGCCTTGATTTTTTGGCCTATTATTAAAGGTTTATAAATGTTTACAAAACGACACTTCCCATGATTTATCCACTGCTAAGTACTAACAGGGGAAATATATTTTGTACGACTCTATATGTACACATAAAAATCATATATTTATTTACACGTATTATGTACAAGAGTGTGGGAAGGATGGGATACACTGATCACCGACTTCTGCCTACTGACGCACACCGACCGTAACTCCGGCTGTTCTCCAAGTCGGCGACGGGAAAGATGTGCTGCTGTGGTGGTTCAGTAATTGTCTTGGTGTGGTTCATACGAAGCGTTGCTCCTTCTACCTCTCGTTCTACCATAAAGAGAAGGACGGGAACTTCTTTAAGGGCTTCCACTAATATGTCCGGATGCTTCCAGGAATGCATTAAGTAATCTCCCTGCACGGGGAATGCTACTTCAGTGTTGGCCAAGCGTAATGAAATCGCATTGTCCCTATTAAGGTCACTAGCACCGAAGGAAGCCAGTGTCTTGTAACTTTGGTTTCGTGCCTCCGTGACCTGACCCTCCAGGCCGACAAGCACTTCTTGTACAAGATGAAGAGCGTCGACTTTCAGAAGCTCCCGGAGAATTTCAGAAGTCCTCAGCCTCTCATGATCAAAGGCGATCGCGGAGAGCGCTTGGAGACTGGTGGATGTGAAAGAGGTGGTGGAGAGGAGAGATCCTGAAGAGGAAGAGGAAGAGGAAGAGGAGGAGGAGGAGTAGACGACTATTGGAGGATCAGTGGATGAGTCAGGATCCAGGGTTCTTTTCTTTGCCGCCAACTCATTATTTTCTTCATTAAAACCGAAAGCCAGACTGCAGATGAGGACAAAGAGGAGAACGAAAAGGGTGACATGGATGTTGATCTCGGAGGCGCAGGCGCCGTTCCGCTCTCCTTGCATCGCTGCTGGGTGCTTCTCTGCAGGTGAGAAAGAAAGCAAAATATGTTAATACTCAGCTGAGGAAAAGCTCTCTCAATTTTCAGAAATGAAGGTGCAGGCACGAGAATACTTACATTCACTCTGTACAACGTTTCCTTCTCAGCTTTACGAGACAAGGACATTAGATAAGTACACTACACTCTTCTTTGACTTTCCGCTTCAATACATCCATTGCATGTCAACTGCACTTGCAGAACAAAAATTGAATTCTCTGGTTACTTTTATTATTTAAATTCATGCGGAAGCAGCAAACCGCTAGAGGCAAACAGAGCTTTAATAACCTATAATGCGTGTAAATAAATATTTTATTTTTATGTACAAACAGAGTCGTTCAAAATCAGATTTGATCAGAGGAAAGAGAGGCTAGCTCATATCACTTGGATAAAGAGCCTTTTACCAGCATCAAGGATCCCTCCTTTCTGAAGGGGAGTTATCTGATGAAATAAATGATCTTAAACATACTTACAGTGAGTAAATATATGTGTCTGCGGGTGGTGAGGTCCGGCTCTTAGGCCTCGTACTTTTGACCGGATAATGGTCTACCTTTGTATTTGTCTTTGATACCGTAAAATAATTTAACTTATAGTTAATATCACTAATAGAACGTTGTGAAAGTGCTTCCTTAACGCTGACATATTACGATGCTAATATTCCTTCGTTCTAGTCCCTCCCAAGTCAAAAGCTGTTTTTTTTTTTTACATTGTTCACACCCTGGAGTATTTTCTACATCGTGATTGTGTCTCCTCTTTTCTACATTCCTCCATAGTCATTAGATCTAGGAATCGTCAAAGGAGAAAACCGGAGGGTATTTATTACTCGTTCAGATTCTTAAGGTAATTAAGTTTCCTAAACTGTTTTATGCAACTGATGTTAGGGTGTTTCGAGAGGCAGGTTAGAGGTGATGCTTCCTCTCAGATCTTTCTTATTAACCGATGCTGAAGATGCTCCCCGCGTTCTCTTTTTCTCTCTCTCTTTCATTTGCACACTTATTCTATCACATTTCATTTAGCACTTTCACGCTCTTACTTTCTTTAACTTTTTCTCTTGCTCCCACTTTTGCTGAATTGTTTCTACCATTGCTCTTTTTCTCTATCTCTCTCTCGCCCTCATTCTCTCTAGAACACTCGCTTTCTCCACTCGGTCTCTTGATCTCACTTTCTTGCTCGAGCTCCTTAGCTCACTTTCACTTTTTCCTTTTCAGTCTCTTGCTTTCCGTCTCACTTTCTTGTACTCCCTCTCTTGCACTCTTCCCCTCTATCGCTTTCCTGCAATATCGCTCCCTAGCGCTCAGATTTGGTCAATAGAAATTTTATTAGCTCCAGCTACAAACAGGTCAGCAATTTAAACTAGTGAACCCTGTTCCTGTATGTACCAGGGTTAGACCCATGGCTGATACTGTTCTTTTTAGCGTTCGTAACTCTATAATGAAAAAGGGTTAATAAATCGCGGACACTTTTCAGACACCCTGAAGAGCAATGGTAGGGTGGTTGGTTAATGGGGTTTAGAGCCTAATGTCTAAAAGAGGGTCATTAAGGCTGCACAGTAACCTTTCCACTTCCAGACAGGAATACTTTAATCTTTAAAACAGGGATTAAAGGAGATTCTCAGCATATATTGGCCGAGAGAAATGCACCTCTCGGGTTATTTATATATCTTGTCTACGAGCAATATTCTGAGGAAAAAAAGTAGATAACAACGTGTTTAATAATTTGTTAGACGTAGGACTGTAATAACAACAACAACAACAACAACAACAATAATAATAATAATAATAATAATAATAATAATAATAATAATAATAATAACAATTTATTATTGCAACACGGAATGAATTTGAGGGAATTTTGTGAATTGATCATGTAATTGTCTGAAACCCATAGCGTGCGTAACATTATCAGTTAAAAATCCAATTAACAAGAAAAGACTAATTGACTTTGAAGCCTTTTGACAGCACGAAGGGTCAATAAGGCGGAATGTGTTCGCTGCAAGTTAATCCCAGATATCAGACCAGTGGGGAGTAAGCGTACTCCAAATGTATATATATATTATATATATATATATATATATATATATAATATATATATATATATATATATATTATATATATATATATATATATCGTGCCGAATAGGCAGAACTTGCGATCTTGGCTTAAATAGCAACGTCATCTTGCCATATAGGTCAAAGCGAAAATTTGTGTATGCAATAATTTCGCCAAATCATTCTGAACCTAACGAAAAAAATATATTTCACTGTGTTTGTTTAGTATTAAATTATTGTAAACAAATCTAAAATATTTATAGTTGGGTTAGGCTAAAATAAATTGTTCTTGTTATAAAAAGGTTGGGTAATTTTTTCAAAGATTTTTTTTGTGCAAAAAAATTTTTTTTTTATAATAACTTTAAATAAAAAAAATATATTTTTAAAAGTATAGAAAAAAATTTAGAAAGGATTTTGATTTTAATGAGTTCTTGCTAATTACCAGTTTTACATTCAGCACCCCGATATATATATGTCGTGCCGAATAGGCAAAATTTTGCTTTTTTGGCTTAAATAGCAACGTTCACTTGCCAATGGGACAAGAAAAAATTTGGTATGAAATAATTTCCCCAAATTCTTCTGAACCTAACGAAAAAAAATAATTTAAATTTTTTGTTAGTTTTAAATTTTTGTAAACAATCTAAAATATTTTTTAGTTGGGTTAGGCTAAAAAAAATTGTTTTGTTAAAATAAGGTTATAAGTTTTCTAAGATTCTTTTGGAGCAAAATAAAAAATTTTTAATTAACGTTAATGAAAAAAAATATATTTTTAAAAAGACATATAAGAAAAAATTTTAGAAAGGACAAATTTTAAATGATTCTTGCAAATTGACCATTTTTTACATATTCGGCACGCATATTATATATATATAAAATTATATATATATATATATTTTTAATTTTAATTATATATATATATATATACTGGGAAAATACACCCCTCCACGTATACTTTACTCTGTTGCATCAAATAAAAGCGTATACTCATGAACCCCCTTTTTAAAAAATTAAAGACGAAATGTAGTTTTACCTTTATTTTCCCCATCTGTGAATGCAGGAAAGATTTAAAAAAAAAGGATGCGGATACCTAGGTTTTTTTTTTTATTTTGATGTTTATTTAATAAAAGATCAGTTGATATCGAGTTCAAAATAAAATACGAATATGTACTTTTTTTATGTGGCGATATTCATAAATAAATTATTCTTTTATTAGTGGGTCTTTAAAACACAAATATGTTTTGGAAGATTGGGAGAATAAAAACAAGTGGGTTAGTTAACAGAAATTGGGCTAATTGTAGGAAAGGTTTAAAATTAGTTGATTTTTACGTTAATTCTAAAAAAAAATTAAATTTGCATGATCGATGAAAAAACAGTTTTTGGGAAATTTTAGACAGCAGCGAACTTCCAATTTTGCCCAAGTCATCACCGCATAAACGAATCGAAGCTTTCATGCAACACTAAATTTTTTGTAGATTTTAAAAAAGGATTAACATTGACCCATCCCCCCAGCTTACCAAAAAAAAAACTGTTGAGAAATTGGGAAGTTAGGATTTTTTTTTTTAATTACCCCAAAACTAACCCGGCAGAAACCAAAACCATTCAAAAATTTTACTAAATGTAAACCCCCTTTAATTTAACGTCACTGAGAATTTGAAAATTTAAAATCTGACTCGATTTTTTTTTTGGGGGGGAGGGGGGGAGGATGAGGGATGCCCCGATGAAAAAGTCTGAATGGCGGCAAGAAAAATACCCCATTGTGAAAGAGCAACATGGAGACAATGGAGAAAAATTTATAGAAAGAAACGTCACTGAAACGTTTTTGCCCGTGGAGGGCTTCTGTTTTCCCAGGACGCGTGTCATATGAAAACTTCAATAAAGTTCCTTCTGAAGTATCTTTTTTTAAAGAGGCAACGATACAACTAACGCAGGGACAGATGAGACGTAAAAAAACAAGAGCTTATACACATAAACTAGTTTAAACTATAATATATTGCAGAAAAAAACGATAAAAAATTTTTAACACCTCATCCAGTTACAGACAGAATGATTTTTCGCCCTATGTGCTTTCCTTTTAACATTATTGGGTGAAAACCTCCCCTAAATCTTTTATGATTATAACTCTAAAGGGATGTCCCAGAAAGGCCCTCATACACATAACCAAAACTCCACTGAAGAATCATCAAATTTTTCATATTTTTTCCTTAAAATAAAATATAAAATTCGAAATAAATTCGAAACACTTGAAATTGTGCAAAAAAGGGTATAAAATCCCGACAAATGTAAAGATAAGACATGTGAAATTGGTATCTTTATTGTAGACGTTTCGCCTCCATCTGTATTGTAAAGCCACGGGAGGGCGAAATCTACAATAAAGATATCCAATTTTGCCATGTGTCTTATTTTTCCATTTGAAATTGCTGAAAAAAAATTGTACTAAAATTAAGAGGGATGAACATTTTCCTGGGAGGGGAAGAACTCCCTTTTCCCACTACATTTCTTTTTTACAGTAATAAGACGGTCATGGAAATGGGTAAAATTTCCCACCTTATTACATGATAATAGAGGTGCAAAACAGAACTGACATTGCTAGATAATATTTAAAAAAACTATAGTATATTTTTTTAATTACCCATCGAAGTCTTGTGATTCTTTGACAATTGCTTTTTTAAAATATTACACTCCAAAAAAAGTTCTGGAAATATAAATCCAAAATCTTCATAATAAAATTAAAAAATTTTTTTTCTAAATTCAATTAATTAAATAATTAAAACAGTATTTTTTGAACCACTTTTGATAAAGGCCCCAGAAAAATTTTTGGCACCAGCGAATACTAAACCCTTTTACATTGAAACTTCAATCAGAAACCAGGGAACTCGAATACCTGAATAATTATAGGATTTCATATAATTCATGTGACCTGTCTCATGAATTCTTAAACGATCCGAAAGTTTGTGTAATAAGTCACAGGTCATTTGTTTTTATAACCACGTAGAATCCCCTGAGAGTGATACACTAAGTGGCGCAAACGGTTTATTCTTTAAAAAAACGTTAGCGTTTTTTCCTTTCTAGTCCTTACGAGTGCTGAGGGGAAAAAATACTCTTACAGTGTGTCTTCAAGATAGAGAAAATATGAACCTGCAACTCGGAGCGAATCTAAAAAAAAAAGTTGGAAATTCTCCAGAGGGACGTTATAAGGCCATGTCCTTGAAGTTAGTACTCATTTTTTACTATTTTTATTTAAAAAATTCACTCTGGAAAGAAAACTTCCTTTGAGAGTGGGTTTAAGGAGGGACAAACCACGAAATGACCTCAAAGCGTAGGTGGAAAGGGTTAGAGAGGCGTATCTCGGGTTTTTTGTAAATGTATTTGTGTGTGTGTGTGGTGTGTGTTGTGTGTGTGTTTTGTGTGTGTGTGTGTGTGTTTCACTGATTTTTTAAAGCCTGGTTTCTTTCCGCCTTTTAAGCTGGTTAGGGCCCTTTTGAGCCTGGATATTTTCAAAAACCTTGCATAGAGTTCGCCCCACCACCCCACACCACTCACTGAACGTTTCTAATGTTTGGACGAAAAATTTCCCTAATATCCATATAATGTATTGTATTTTATTTTAAAATTCTGTTTCCTCCCCCTGGTCTCGCATTGCAAACCCTCAGTCACCTATCTAAGCATCTGATACTTTTAATCATGCCCCCCTCGATTTGTTGGGGTGAGCTCTAGTTTTTACCCTCGTCTCCAATTTTCAATTAACAATGCAAAAATAACCCAGCCGCATTCTTTGAACCCCAGTATGGTTTCCCGCTACAACTGGTCACTGTTCAACTAGTTTCCTTCCTTGTCAACCATGTTGAGGAAGTTTTTCTGAAGCCCGGGTCATTTACGTGGTTTTTTTGACTTTTTTGATACGTGCCTTTACGGTTCTTTTTTATTCCTTGAGCACTTTTTAAATATAGTACTATCTTGTTTTCATTTTCCCATTAAGGGAGGGCCTAACTTTTTCTTTCCCACCCTGAGCCTCAAAATAGTAATATGAAAACCCTTTGACCATAACCTGGATAAAAACCACAGGGGGAAAGTACATTTAGATAATTTAGAAAAGGGGTTACTCGAGTAAGAAACAGTTAAAAATTTTCATAAAGCTTGGCAAATATAATACTAAAACACAGATTTAAAATTACTCCGAGAATTAGTAGGCAGAGTGACAAACCATTGAGTACTGAATGAAACTGGGGCAGCGTGGAGGTTGGAGGATACAGGTGTATTACCACTCTGTTCCGTCGTCCTTGTGGAGGTCGGGGTGGATTGTGGCTTTCAACACCTGTCTTTACCGTTACCTACCAAGGAGAAAACAAGAATTTTTGTCAAAATTTACTTAGTGATTAAAAAACAAATTAATTCTGATATAATTAATATATAATTTATATTATATATAATTATAATATTATATATAAATAAAGAGAGAGAGAGAGAGAGAGGAGAGAGATCGCAGTCAGCAGGGCTCGCAACTGTACTGAGGACGGCAAAATTCCAGGTAACGCCTTATCCAGTGGGTAAGAGCGCCGCCTAAAAAAAAATATTTAAAAAAATAAATGATATATTTTTTTTCGTTACGCTCGGATTGAATTTCGTTTTGGCTGAAAAAAAATTTCCCCAGATTATGCGCGTTTTTCAGTATTTTCTTTCTTGAGAAAAATTTAATCGCATAAAAGTACTTGCTAATTAGGGGGTGCCACACAGTCCCATGCGTTAAAAGGGGTTTCCCAAGGTAAACAAAGGCAATCTACTCACTGGAATTGGGCCCCAATAAAATTTTCCTTTTATTTCAAACACTCCCGTTCTGTCGCTTTGCCAGGACAAAAAAAAAAACAGGAAAATTAAAAAAGTTTCGTTAAAAATAACTTCTGTATGAGTTTTTTAAAGAATTATCTTTTCGTTTTTTTGCGCAACTTTCGTTAAGAAGTCTAGGTAATTCACGAAATGATCCAAATTTTCAGTTTTTGGGGAGCCCTTTTTACGTGGTTTTTTTTTTAACTGAGCAAATTATACACACGATATTTAAGCTGCAATTAAACCCGTGAGCGAGGTTTAGGTGTTAGCTTAAAAGGAATATGGGATGTAACATTGTACTGCTGTTTCAGGATTAGGACGCGGAGCTTGAATCTTTGAGAAATGGCTTAATAAGTTTTTTTTCTTTTAATATTTAAACATCAATGATTCCTTTGAGGTGAATGGGGTGATGGGGTGGTACATGTCAGATGAAGGGGCACCGCGCACAAACCCCACACACACATCACAAAAACCCCTAATACACACCAACCCCACACGCACCACACCACATTCACACATACACACACACCAACCCTACAACATACACACTTTCACACCCACCCAAACACAACAACACACATACACACAAAAACACACATTTCACAAACAACATACACACACACACACACCAAACACCACCACACACACACCACCACACACACATACACACATACACACATACACACACAACATACCACATACCACTACACACAAACCCCACACACACCACACACACACACACGCATACACACTACCAACATACTACACACACAAACACATACACCAACACAACACACACACACACACACACACACTACACCACACAACATACTTTCACACACACACACACATACACCCATACACCACACACCACACACACATACACACCATACACAAACACACACACAACCCCACATACCACATCACACAACATACACACACACATGCACAAACACACACACACCACACCAACACACACACACACAACACACACACAAAAACACACACATAAAAAAAAAAAATATAGTCATTTAAATTTAATTCCCCAGACATTCCTTTCAACTTCCCAAAATGTTTTTTTACCCTCACTCTTTTATGCATTGTTAGCCTTAAACATTATTTTTTTTAAAAAATTTACTTTTCACAGCTCTTTTGTTAGCATTTTTGCTTCGCCTTTTTTGAGATTTTTTTTTTTACCTTTCCTATACATTTTTACAAAAGTTCAATTTAAAAAATCTTCCGTCCCCCTTTAAAATTTTGTTTTATTTATTGCTATGCATCAAAAATCTTTTTGTTTATGATTTGAAATATTTCTTTAACCCCATACTACATCCCAAACCATTCCCAAAAACAAATTCAAAATAAACGATTTTTTTACACTTTTGAGTAATACATTTAAAAAAAAAAGGATAATTAATATTATCTTTAGGCAAATTTAAATTTCCCTTTTCTGGGGTCAGACTTCAGACTTCCGGGCCCGCAGGGTAGCATCGTTTTCCTGGGGGAACAACAAACTAATACCTGCATTTAATTAGAAAATACCTAGACTTTACGTATTATCAGTTGCCTTGTAAGAAAAGTAAAAATCCCATGTATCTCGGAATGGGGCTTAAAACGCCTAGTACGTAAAACCTAGGCGACCCCCAGAAGAAGGAACAAAACCATTTGGAACAAAAAAAAAAAGGAAAATTTTTCAAAAGGAAGACTATTTTGGGAAAAAGGTTCATACTATCTTTTTCGCATTTATAGAATCGTACTGCAGAGGCGACACTCACCCGTAGGTTTGGGGCACTCTGCCATACTCCTTGTCCTCGTGGTACCAAAAGTGCTGGCAGTTGTACCACGTCATGGGGTCTGACAGTCCACCCTCACCCTTGCCGCTCCGAACCTTTTTGGCCCCCCCCGGCACTCACCACCTTGGGAATGTGGAGAAGACACATGGGTTTGCTTATGTGTGTTATTTTGTGTGCGTATCACCCCTTTACTTACCCATTGTTTTTGCAAGGGCGATTCCCCGCTCCGCCCCCCCTCTTCACTGGCCGCTTTTAGGCCACCGTTCCCGCTCCATGGTTTTTAACCTCTTCTTAAAGCTCAAAAACCCTTCCCAGGGTATTCCCCTTCCCAAACTCTGTGCCGAAGAATACTTCCTATATCCCGTGATTCTCTGAGTCTTATCTTCCCAAATATGACCCATTTTTGTGTTCCTATCTCTAACTCCTTCTCTGTCCACCCTGTCATTCCTCTCAGTATTTTTTGTGTCGTTTCATACCCTCCCTTTCTTCTCCTGTCCCCCAGTGCCCTCAGGTCGATTTCTTTAAATTTTCCCCAAAGGGAACTCCAGTTACCTCGGGGACTAATTTTGTTGCAAAACTTTGCACTTACGTGTGTGTGGTGTGTTGTTGTGTGTGTGTGGGTGTGTGTGTGGTGTGTGTTGTGTTTGTGTGTGTGTGTGTGTGTGTGTTGTGTGTTGGTTCGTGTGTGTGGGCGTGGCGAGTGGTGTGTGTGGCTTTTTTTGAATGCGTGTTGTGTCCGCGCGCGCTTATCACTCACCTCTTGAGAGCGGGGTTCGAACCTTCTTCTTGCTTGGCTCACCTGTGACCCTTACTGGTTTTTATACTTTTAAAACATGTAGGCTCTTGCTATACCATTTCACAAATTATACTATTCTTGTCATTGAGGCTATGAAGTATTTCGTAAAATCCCTGTGATTCATCTGTGCCCTCATGTAATGAAACTCCCCTTTTTTAAACCTTTCCCGCCTGTCAAATTTCCCCTCAGTTTTTGTAAAATACATTTAAATGAGTATACTGGTTCATCCTAAAATAAAATCAGTTTCGGTGTGTGTGTGTTGTGTGTGTGTGTGTGTGTGTGTGTGGGTGGTGTGGTGTGTGTGTGTGTGCTTGTGTTAATGTTTGTGGACTCTGTTTTATATGTTTCTCTCCCTAAATTTCACAGGGAGAAAATTTCAACGAGTCACATAGTTTTCAATTAAGGTTGACGTTTCAAATTACTGTTTTTAAATCGATATTTTTTTTTTTACAAAAATTCACCTGCATTTCTAAAGCTAAAATAATATTTTAAATTTGATTTGTTTAAAAAGTCGTATTTAAAAAAGACAGAATTTCATTTAAAAATTTGTATTTGAGCATTTTATTGTAGATTCTTAAAACGGAGTAAACACCCTGTTTAGCACTATTGCTTTCTTTTCATAGAAAACTGTAATGCATTTCGGTGCCCTAATAAATTTCTCAGGAAAAAAAGAGGGAAGACGGTGTTTTTAAATTACAAGTTCTATTTAAAAATATCATTATTGAAAGGTGACAGGTGATTGACACTTTTATACTTCTGTTTGTATTCTGTACTGTTTCTTTTTTAGTTCTTCCTTACTTATTATATTTTTTCCTGTCTTTTTATATTTATTTGTTAGATAGTACAAGACGTAAGTAAAAATGACATAGCCGGCAAGTGAAAATGAAGACATGGGTAGTAGATTTTCTTTTTTTAATACCACGTTTTGCCCAAGGTTGGGATTTATGGAGCACGATAAAGCACAGCCTTGGGCAAACGTTTTTATTAAAAGGATTCTCTACTACTAGGAGATTTCAACTTGAGACACCTAAAATGGAGGCGTGTAGCAAATAATTTTTTATCAGAGATCACCCCAGGAGGCAGCTCAGATGAAAATTCACACACACACGAGCTATTAAATTTCTGCACCAAATTCACCTTAAACTAGAAAATATTAGAGCCTACAAGACTATAAAATACGCTGGACCTCATCTTCACTAACAACGACGATCTGAGTGTATTGTATCAAATACAATACACTCAGATAACAACATAATAGAGGTACAGACCAACAAAATGTGATCAGTCAATAACAAAATATGTGATCAGTCAATAACTAAAACGTACAATGGGAACAAGTCACCCACATCTTAAATGAAACAAGCTTGGAAGATATCCTTAACAACACGCATCCGAACTCTGTGGTTCTTGAGATTTGCTCAAGGCACATTCCATTTAGAAAAAGAAAGAGAAGATGTAAACTATAAAGAGAGAGACAGTACCTATACAGACGAAGGCGAAGAATCACAGAGGTGCTGAGAGGGACCAATATACCTGAAATACGAAGGGAGACACTGATCAATGAAATAGCAAATATCGAACTTAAGCTGAGGGAATCTTACAGGAGAAAAGAACTGCAGGAAGAACTAAAACCCATAAAGAAAACTAAAAAAAAATCAAAATACTTTTTCTCTTATGCTGAATCTAAGGGAAAAACAACATCCAGTATTGGGCCCCTGCTTAGGCGAGATGGGACATACATAGATGACAGCTAAGAAATTAGTGAGATACTAAAGACCCAGTACGGCTCAGTGTTCAGTGAGTCGTTACCCAGACTCAGGGTCGATAATCCAAATGAATTCTTTATGAACGAGACCCAAAATTTGGTCATCTCAAAAATCTCTGATATTATCCTAACACCACAAGGCTTTGAATAAGCAATAAATGACATGCCCATGCACTCTGCCCCAGGCCCAGACTCATGGAACTCCATGTTCATCAAGAACTACAAGAAGCCCCTGTTACTTGCCTTCAGCATTCTTTGGAGAGGGAACATGAGCACAGGGGCATTCCACACTCACTAAAAACAACAGACATAGCCTCACTCTACAAAGGTGGCAGTAAAGCAATTGCGAAGAACTATAGACCGATAGCACTAACATTCCATACCATAAAAATCTTTGAAAGGGTTCTAAGAAGCAAGATCGCCAACCACCTAGATATCCATCAGTTACACAACCCAGGGTAACACGGGTTAAGAGCAGGTCACTCCTGCCTGTCCCAGCTACTGAACCACTATGACAAGGTCCTGGATGCTATAGAGGATAAACAAAATGCAGATGTAGTATACACAGACTTTGCAAAAGCCTTCGACAAGTGTGACCACGGTGTAACAGCGCACAAAAAAGCTTGGTAAAGGAAAAACAGGAAAAGTTGGTAGATGGATCTTTAACTTCCTGACAAATAGAATACAAAGAATAATAGTAAACAGAGTAAGGTCCGAGGCAGCTACAGTGAAAAGCTCTGTTCCACAAGCACAGTACTCGCTCCCATCCTATTCCTCATCCTCGTATCTGACATAGACAGAGATGTAAGCCATAGCTCCGTGTCTTCCTTTGCGGATGACACCCGAATTGCCATGACAGTGTCCTCTATCGAAGACAGCAAAACTCCAAGCGAACATCAACCAAATCTTCAAATGGGCCACTGAAAACAATATGAAGTTCAATGAAGAGAAATTTCAACTACTCAGTTATGGAAAACTTGAGGAAATTAAAACTGTATCAAGCTATACAACAAATTTTAACCATACAATAGAGCGAGAAAGCAATGTGAAGGACCTGGAGTGATAATGTCAGGGGATCTCGCCTTCAAAGACCACAACAATGTATCTACCGCATGTGCTAGGAAAATGATAAGATGGATAATGAGAACCTTCAAAACTAGGGACGCCAAGCCCATGATGATTCTCTTCAAATCGCTTGTTCTCTCTATAATGCTGTGCACTACTGTCCAAACATAAGTACGATAAGGCACCTAAATTACTGGAAACGGTTGAAGTCCCTTGATTTGTATTCCCTGGAACGCAGGCGAGAGAGAGATACATGACAATACACGCTTGGAAAATCCGAGAGGGATTAGTACCAAATTTGCACACGAAAATCACTCCCTATGAAAGCAAAAGACTCGACAGGAGATGCAGCATTCCCACAATAAAAGCAGGGGTGCCACGAGTACACTGAGAGACAACACAGTCAGGGGCCCAAGACGGTTCAACTGCCTCCCAGCATACATGCCTACATAAGGAGGGTTACCAATAGACCCCTGGCTGTCTTCAAGAAGGCACTGGACAGGCACCTAAAGATAGTACATGACCAGCCGGGCTGTGGTTCTACGTCAGTTTGCGTGTGACCAGCAGTTACACCCTAGTTGATCAGAATCTGATCCACCACGAGGCCTGATCTCAGACCGAGCCGCGGGGGCGTTGACCCCTGAAACCCTCTCCAGGTATACTCCTGTACGAGATGTCTTTATTGAGTAGAGTTAGGCACATTTAACCATTATTTACTGTCCCCAGTCCCAAGACTGCTGACTTACAGAAAACCATGAAAGAGAGATTGTCTACAGAGAAAAACAGATTCTAGCGGATCTCACATCTATCAGCGTTAAGAACACATCTATTAGCTGAGGTCAAACTCGTCACTATATGACAAAAACCTACATTCTTAAAACTGAGCCAAAATAATCAGGTCACTTAACCTTCCTTACCTCCCTCTTCCTGTTAACCCACGACTATTTTCACTGCTTTTTCTTATCCCATTATTTACCCTCTCCATTCATACCATCCCTGTTATGACTTACCCCCCCCCCCTTTTCAAATTTTTTTTAAGGTTTGAGTTTTAAGATCTCTCAGTGTTAAATTTGAGAATGTTATGAATCACTTGTGTTTGTTAAAGTTTCAGTGTTAAAAATTTTCTAATGGAGAGTAGAGAGGTAGAAGTAGTTGTAGATATAATAGAGATAATACTGGTTGTAGTTTTAGTCGTAGTAATTGTTGATAAATTAGACACTTGTGCAACTCTTGGGTATCTTTATTGAGGAAACGTTTCGCCACACAGTGGCTTCATCAGTCCATACATAGGAGAAACTTGAAGTAATTGTTGTTGTTATTTTTGTTGTTGTTGTCTTTGTTGTTGTTATTGTTTTTGTTGTTGTCTTTTTTTTGTTGTTGTTGTCTTGTTGTTGTTGCTTGTTGTTTTGTCTTGCTGTTTTGTTTGTTGTTTGTCTTTGTTTTTGTCTTTGTTGTTTTGTCTTTGTTGTTTTTGTCTTTGTTGTTTTTGTCTTTGTTGTTTTTGTCTTTGTTGTTTTTGTCTTTGTTGTTTTTGTTGTCTTTGTTGTTGCTGTATTTGTTATTGTTGTCTTTGTTGTTGTCTTTGTTGTTTTTGTCTTTGTTGTTTTGTCTTTGTTGTTGTTGTCTTTGTTGTTGTTGTTACTGTAGCATTAGTAGCAAAATACGAAATGGCAGAGTGAGAAATAAAAATAACAGAGGTTTAAATAGAAGAAATATTAAAGGACACAACAGCGGAAGCAGAATCATCAGAAGAAGGATAAATAGCAACGGAAAAAAGCAGGTGAGAATAAAAAACATAAAACAAAGAGTAGAGGCAAAATATGTTAACTTAGGAAGAAGTAACATTACGAATCGACGCAGAAATAGAAAAGAAAAGCAGCAAAGAAAAAGTAAATGAAGGATCAGAAATAGACACAGAAGAAGAAGAAAGAGACGTAGAAGTAGGTTCATAAACTAGAAACACAAACATCAATGGCAACAGAAACGGTGGTAGCAGTAGATGCAGTAGGAGTAACGCTATTGTGTGTACACTCTGTATAGTGCACTTACATCCTGTGTGCTTAAGTTGTTCAGCGTCTGTACAACCTGTGTGCTTACGTTGTTCAGCGTCTGTACATCCTGTGTGCTTACGTTGTTCAGCGTCTGTACAACCTGTGTGCTTACGTTGTTCAGCGCCTGTACATCCTGTGTGCTTACGTTGTTCAGCGTCTGTACAACCTGTGTGCTTACGTTGTTCAGCGTCTGTACAACCTGTGTGCTTACGTTGTTCAGCGTCTGTACAACCTGTGTGCTTACGTTGTTCAGCGTCTGTACAACCTGTGTGCTTACGTTGTTCAGCGTCTGTACAACCTGTGTTTACAATGTCTTGCGTTTGTCAATTCTGTGTGTTTACAATGACAGAGCATTTACACCCAGTGCAATTACATCGTAAAGCGCATTTACACGCTGTAAGTTTTCATCGAAACGTACATTTACACCCGGTGTGCTTACAACGTACAGTGGATTAACATCGTTTACGAAATTTGAAACAGCACGACTACCCCACTGAGCATTTGTTTATGTATGAGTGAGTGTTCATATCAGAGGCCTTCACAACGTCTCCTTACATTAAGGAGTGAGAATAACAGAGGTAAGCCAGGTTCATTGTAAAACACATGGGCGTAACTCCAACGTATTCGTTTACACACCATATATTTACTCTGGGAGAGGGCAATTTACATTTTACGAGGCTATATTTGTAAGTTTAAAGCCTCTGTATCCTTTTAATGTCCGTCGCATCCTAGACTAGAGTGGAGGTAGCTCCTCTTAATTTTTCATAAAATTTTATTTTTCACCTCAACGTTCCGTTTCTTAAGAAAAGCTGTGTGTTGTGTTTCTCTTTGGGAGTGCCAGTGAATGTGTGAGTGAAAGTTATGTGTATCTGTGCGTGTTTTTGCGGTGTGCTTCTGGGGGCGTGTGTGCGTGTTGTCTGGCAGTTCATGAACTTCCCTGTGTCTGCAGGCACACACGTGGAATGTCACGTCACTCTGTGCGTGTTCACATGTAATCTATATTATCCTTCAGCCTTTATGAGTGGCAGCGTAAGTGGTTGCTTGTGTTGAATTCAATTTGGCTTTATTCACCCTCCCCAACTATACCAATAATATTGATCGGAAGGTTAATAACAAAATACTTGAGTCATTGCACCTTAAGATGGCACACTTAATCAAGGAATATAAAATGTCAAACGTCCCTAAAGTGCCCACAACGTATGTCACTTTCACGTACACAACACTCTGGACGTATAATGGAAACAGTTTTCCTGTAATAATGTATATATACAGGCAATAAAAATGAATATATTCTCGACAAAAGAAACAGACACTCGTACAACTGTTCAGTACAGCGTCACCGTTCAATATTAAAATTATTAACTTCCCTCACTCTTAAAAAAAATTATGCTCTTTCTACTTCCTATAGAGAAGCTTAACCACCTTTGCAACCTTTACGAAGCTGCAAAGTGCTCAAATATGCATTCAGTTTAATCTGACTATCCCGTCACCATCAATGAAAACGATCTAGAAATCCACATGGTAGCACAATCAATCATTATTGAATTAGGAACCTGTTCCAACTTGTATAGTGTATCACCATCAATCCTTTACTAGCCAGGAATCAATTCCAACCATCCACAAAGAGGCACCATCACTCCTTATATAGCTGATCATTAGTCCATCATGGAGAACCAGAATATCGAGCATCGTAAACTTAAGTAGTTTTTCAGCAATTTCTTGGCTACTTATTGTTATTAGTTCTATCAATCTAATAAAAAAATCATCCTTGTGTATTCAGCAGCATCACTGTCGCTTGTTGGTCCTTGACGTATGTATTGCGTTCTGTTATTTGTTAAACAATTTTCCCCCTGAAATTGTTGCTTCCTGAACTGTGTTCTGTTATCTGCCATGCTGTTCGCTCTTGTTTAAAAGCCAAGAGCACATGGCAGCTCATTCACGATTTCTCACTACCCAGGGAACAGATATCAGGATCCAATGACGGCTACATCCCCACCCGACTTTTAAAGTGCCGGCCCAAAAGTTACAGACTCCAGTCTGGCTAATTGGTTTCCTTGTATCCGGTCAAACAGATTACCATTATCAAGCTCCAACAGCATGTCAAATCCCCCACAAAACCAGTTGTCTCCATTCACTCCAATCTAGCACGCTGAATGTTGAAACCCCTGTCAATGTAATCCTCCTTCACACCCTCCGTCCAACTTTAAATATGATGTCCCTATGATTTTCATTAACTCCAGATTTACAACACTCTCCCTCTTAATCAACCTTCCACTTATTTTTGCTTTATTATATCGAGTAGGTAAAGGCTTTAAAAATTAACAAAGTAACTTTTATCTCATATGGTTCACACTAATTATTAATGTCTTTACTTCCTCTCTCTCTCTCTCTCTCTCTCTCTCTCTCTCTCTCTCTCTCTCTCTCTCTCTCTCTCTCTCTCTCTCTCTCTCTCTCTCTCATCATAAGTACTATAATTACGAGTGACAAAGTCTGACGGAATGTAAAACCCCAGACTTACTCTAAACTTTCCAAACTGTACTAACAAATGCAAGAAATAAAAAATATATAAGACCATAGGCAACAGGAATGGGAGCAATTTGTTACTGGGTTCAGTTGTTTAACCTGGAAAGGTATAAATAAAATAACTACGAAAAAAATGACCTCATAAATGACCTCATAAATGCATGAAAATCTCTCATCTCATATTAGAATAAACTTAAAGAATATGAATTAAGGTCCATCAACCGCCCTTGCAGAGGATGGTATAACTTATGACATCCTCAGAACTTTAAGGTCAAGGTCCTGATAATCCTTTGTTAGCACTGAATAATCTTAGTCACATCACTGTAGCTATCCCTAAGCCCCAACAGCCCGATACATTTAGACCAATTTCCTTAACTACTTGTCTTAAAAAAGCTCATCTCTCTCTTTCTCTCTCTCTCTCTCTCTCTCTCTCTCTCTCTCTCTCTCTCTCTCTCTCTCTCTCTCTCTCTCTCTCTCTCTCTCCTCTCTCTCTCTCTCTCTCTCTCTCTCTCTCTCTCTCTTCTCTCTCTCTCGTTCTCTCTCTCTCGTTCTCTCTCTTGCTCTCTCTTCCCAATTTCCTCCGTGGCCGGAGTGCACTTTCTCCTGCTCTCCAGGCATGGCACCCAGAGGAAACATGAAGCACCTGGCTGCAGTGTACGAACTCCGGCTTCCACTTTTGCCTTTTCCCTGAGGCCAACACTAAACACTGGAGTTTACGCCACTAAAACCCCGGCAGTCGTGGCTGCACACACATACACACACACGCACACACAACAAGTTTTGCCCCTCTGGCCAGAGACTGTGGCTAACATTCTCACGCCTGTCCCATTCCCACAAAGTTATTCCCTGTAGCTTTATCGTTTCTACTTTTGTAATTATGTCTGTGGGTGACGACGTACATTTCGAAGCGGTGAAAAATAACGAGAAGTTAAGCATCATATGTTAATTGGATTTTACATTTTATTCCATAAGTGTTGTTAGAATGTAGTTAGACATGTAAGATGAAATTCTGGAAACTGTTTTGCTTTGTTATCATATCGTTATACCTACAGAAGTTACTGTTTACAACATATACATACTTGTTAAATGTTAGATATTCCTAGCGAATAGTTGATGAGCTGTTAAAATGAGTTAGTTTGGCTGGATTAATGCCTGTCAACTGCACCTGCCTCATTAAGGCTTCGCTTCAATTGTGCACTAACACCGAGAATAATTGAACCATTATAATTAGTCATAAATTAAACTCTCTGTACATGCACACTGAGAGATACATATGTCTAGGTGAATAAACAGTGGGTTGCACTTAGAGATACTCTCCTCTCGATAATGTATGTCGGTGTGTGTGAAAAATTCGCATTTTTTCGAATTTACAGTGAAAATTTCACGACTTTCGTTGTACATGCTCTAGTTCAAGATAATTAGGTGAACATCATAGAGTTAATGAAAACATATAAAGCAAAATTGCAAGGAGATAATGTTAAATTATGAAATTAAAGAAAGATTTTTTTTTAAGTTCTAGTGATAGAAGATTTAGATTCTCGTGGAGAAAGGTATCTTCTACTGTACAATTTGTTGGTAAAAATGAGTTTTAGAAATGAATGAGAATCTTACTATAACATGAAAGAATTAAATTACACAACACAGCGAAGAATGAAAATCGAACCGAAGCAGCAGCAATTGTAGATTACCCATTAGCACGACTTAGCCACAGAATTTTTACTGGTTCCCCGAGTTTATCGCTAGTTCGATTCCCAATACGTTTTGCATTTATTGCATACATATGTATGCCCCTCATCATCCTGTATATTGCAGCGAATTGCGAATAATCGGGCAATAGTAAAGAGACGTATCGCCTAGGCAGTGTGCCGAACGTTGTAAATAAGGTTCCGTATAACTCCTAATGTAGCTCCTAATGTAACTCCTAATTACCTTGGTATCAGTATCTCAGATCGTAGTAAAGCAAGTCTATTTATTAAACCACAGGTCGCACTAAACAGGGTTTTAATCTGTGCACTTAATAATGCCCCATTTAGGTCGAGAGTCATCAAATAAAAAATATTTAGATACATTTATGTCGCATGCCACGTTGTACAAATTATACACCAGCTTTCTTTGCACAATAGTTTCATTTAATCTGCATCCAGTTTGCCATCTGTTTATAACTAATACAAACATTCCATATAAAAATTAAAGATATTTCTGTCTCCCTCCTTGATCATTATCATGTCGCTGCTTGATGCATGGTTTTAGTCAGACCGAAATGTCGTCAAGTCTCCGCTGCACTTTATGAGCTACGGTATTGTGAGGTTACTTGTAAACTGATCCAGCCAGTGTATTGTGAGGTTACCTGTGAATTGTTCCAGCCACTGTATTGTGAGGTTAGTTGTTAATTGTTTTAGTAATGATATTAGGAATTTTGTTCTACGTATTTGTATTTTAAATCTTAACATTATTTTTTTCTCTAAAGTTTTTTCTTCTTATCAAAAACAATTTTCAGTCTAGTTATTCTGTCATTTTTAATGTATTCTGATTAATTTAACACCGTTTTGGAGAGTGTATCCATACGAATTATATTCAGTCACAGCAAGTGGGAGCTGAAGAGAGAGGATACACAGGCTAGCTTGCCTGCTTGCTTTCCTGCCTGCCTGCCTGCCTGCCTGCCTGCCTGCCTGCCTGCCTGCCTGCCTGCCTGCCTGCCTGCCTGCCTGCCTGCTTCCCTGCCTACTTCCCTGCCTGCCTGCCTGCTTCTCTGCCTGCCTGCCTGCTTCCTTGCCTGCCTGCCTGCCTGCCTGCTCACACACGATATATTGTGTGCTTATCTTAAGCTATGTGCAGCGATAACTTTCCCACCGACCTGAGGTAAATTTCCATCTCTAGCGTACCTCCTTGGTAAATGAGACTGATAATTTACGTGAGAGTAGGAGAACGTTATAGGCACCTACAAGGTCAGGTTAAAGAGGAACAATTCCATAATACCCTCAGCTCCACTTTTCCTCTGTGCTCAAACAGAAAACTTTATGACAGATACTATCTTGTGTAGAGCTGCTGCTGGTGTTTGATGGGCGCCTGGGATGATTACAAGTGCAGAGCTATGTTCGTGGTGTCTCGCCTTCATTGCTTAAGTTATCATAAAATTTCTTAACATTTACATTGGTTGTAGCACCGTATGTGTGGATGTATGCATGTATGTGTGTGTATGTGTGTATGTGTGTGTGTATGTGTGTGTGTGTGTGTGTGTGTGTGTGTTGTAGCACCGTATGTGTGGATGTATGCATGTATGTGTGTGTATGTGTGTATGTGTGTATGTATGTGTGTGTGTGTGTGTGTGTGTGTGTGTGTGTGTGTGTGTGTGTGTGTGTGTGTGTGTGTGTGTGTGTGTGTACTCACCTACTTATAATTGCAGAGGTCGAGTCACAGTTCCTGGCCCTGCCTCTTCACTGGTCGCTACTAGGTCACTTTTCCTGCTCCGTGAGCTTTATCATACCTCTTCTTAAAACTATGTATGGATCCTGCCTCCATTACATCACTTCCCAGATTATTCCACTTCCTGACAACTCTGTGACTGAAGAAATACTTTCTACATCCCTGTGATTCATCTGAGTCTTCAGCTTCCAACTGTGACCCCTTGTTGCTGTGTCCCATCACTGGAACATCCTGTCTCTGTCCACCTTGTCGATTCCTCTCAGTATTTTTTATGTCGTTATCATATCCCCCCTATCTCTTCTGTCATCCAGTGTCGTCAGGTTGATTTCCCTTAACCTCTCCTCGTTGGACATGCCCCTTGGCTCCGGGACTAGTCTTGTTGCAAACCTTTGCACTTTCTCTAGTTTCATTACGTGCTTGGCTAGGTGTAGATTCCAAAATGGTGCTGCATTGTCCAATATGGGCCTAACGTGCACGGTGTACAGGGTCCTGAACGAGTCCTTATTGAAATGTCTGAATATTGTTCTTAGGTTTGCTAGGCTCCCGTACGCTGCAACAGTTATTTGGCTGATGTGGGCCTCAGAAGTGCCGGGTTTTATACTTACCCTGAGATCCTTTTCCTTGAGTGAGGTTTGTAGTCTCTGGTCCCCTAGACTGTACTCCGTCTGTGGTCTTCTTTGACCTTCCCCAATCTTCATGACTTTGCACTTGGTGAAGTTGAACTCCAGGAGCCAGTTTCTGGATCAGGACTGCAGCCTGTTCAGATCCCTTTGTAATTCTGCCTGGTCCTTGTCCGATTGAATTCTTCTCATTAACTTCACATCATCTGCAAACAGGGACACTTCTGAGTCTATTCCTTCCGTCATGTCGTTCACAAATACCAGAAACAGCACCAGTCCTAGGACTGACCCCTGTGGAACCCCGCTCGTCACAGGAGCCCACTCTGACACCTCGCCAAGTACCATGACTCGCTGTTGTCTTCCTGACAGGTATTCCCTGATCCATTGCAGTACCTTCCCTGTTATCCTTGCCTAGTCCTCCAGCTTTTGCACTAATTTCTTTTGTGGAACTGTGTCAAACACCTTCTTACAGTCCAAGAAAATGCAATCCACCCACCCCTCTCTCTCCTGTCTTACTACTGTCACTCTGTCCGGGTACATTATTAAGTGAATCAAAACCGCAAATGCTGAATTTTTACAAAGCTGCTTAACTTTTATGTACTGACAGCTATCCCAGAATTGGAGCTAAATCTTTGAAGGACGCTTCGTTCCGTCCTGAGTCATGATCAGCTTATGACTTTTCTTCATTTACTGAATCTTCATATAGAGCTAAATGTCGAGAAATAAATTATTAATTCCATATTAATATGCGAGTATATATCAACAGACACAAATCCTGTTGCGGCTCGATATTTTTTCTAAGTCGCTTAACTTGTGACATTTCTGATGACTGGTGTTAGAAACCTTAATGGAAGGTATTTAATGGAACTCGTCATATTTCTTACACCTGGGCGCAGAGCCCCCTGATATTTTTCGATAAACGGTTCAGTGTTTTATTGTAAAACTCAATATTCCTCCAAAATTACAGTAATTTTCTGCGCTTTTGAGTGGCGAGAAGCGTGTGCAAACAGAGTAATAGATGTTGAATAAAAATACAGAGGGCAGACTGTTCGCGTGTTCGTAATATAACTAGAAAAGGTCTACATGTAGTATTTACCAGACATATTGAGAGTAGAAGTAGAAGTCTGCTAGCATTTCTAGAGAAGTAGTTTAATAAAGTAAACGGTTGGAAGTAGAGCAAGTGAGGTAAAACGATTTTAGTACTATGGAAATTGTTGGTAGTAGCTTAAGCTGAGAATGCTGGTAGGAGGACCTCAGTGATGGAAGTCTGTTGGTATGTAGTAAGAAGACATATGACTGCCAACAACTTGAGGGGCATGGACAAGAATGCACTTACTTATGACACCTTTATTTAAAGTAATCAAGGTCCGAGGACAGAAAATTTTTCAATGTAAGTACCCTAAATAAATGCACTCTTGTCCATTACCGTCAACTGATGTGTGTGAAGAAAATTCCGAGAGCCTTGTCATAATACGTTTTTCAGTGAAAGTGAGGCCGAATCAGGGTTTACTTTCCAAAAACGGCATTAGGATTAGTTATGTGGGCGCAAATTCTTGACTGTCTAGTAACACTCAAACACGTTATCCTGCACCAGTGGGTGTTCATAAATATCGATACGGGGGCTTTGATTTAGTTCTCTGTTCATGACCGTCTCCGCACTCTTGCTATAAATCACCCTTTACGTTCTTTCCGACTCCCAGTCGGGTATCGGGTATCAAGATGTGCAATGAGTGAGGTCTGGTGTGAGCCGTGGAAAAAAGTGATTTAAGGCAACAGAGGTTATTGTTCTTCTTACACTTTTTTGATATCTGAGTATTACAGAGGTAATGTGACAATGTACCTGACCACATAACGATTTCATTACTTATGTCATGTAAGTTAAAGTAAATAATGAGGTTTGTTAAACATATCGCCCTCTGCCTGGAATGGTGGATTTTTCCTTCTATGTCATGATCATATAAGACAGCAGGTAAATCTTATTATTTACTGAATGTCAGTAAATACTAACTTGCGTGTTTTTTTACACAGTAGTTTCTACTCCTGTAATATTTCAATATAACAGAGAAGGTACGTTTTAATCCTTGCCCCGTAGCCAGAAATGGCGTTGTACTTAATGAAATGATCAAAAATGACAGTACAATAATTACATCATGGCACAACTTCACTTCTATTATTGTCCTGAAGACAACTGTTCCTGCATTTGACTTGGATCATATGTGACCTTAGATTTTGTGAACACTCTTCATCCCTTATTCCATTTTTTTAGTCTGTCAAAGAGAATTTCTGTTTTGGAGAACCCACCTTTCTGTGCTACTTTTTTCTAGTCTGTCAAAGAGAATTTCTGCGTTGAAATCGAATTATATAGAATCCACCTTACTGTGCTACTGACTAAATGTTCTTTACACTCGTGGCATTATGAAGGGAACATTCACTATCACTTATTTAAAATCTACTTCACGTAAAGTTCATGGATATCACTGTTCAATTAACGTATGAATGTACATAAGTACTGCCATGGTTCATGTCATCGTACATGAATTAAATCCAGTGTACCTGTCATTATCAGTTTAATGAAGGTAATTAAAATGCTGTTCACTGACAAAGCACCTCGATCCCCTGAGAGTTTTTGTACAGTGAATTCTTTTGTAATATAGCTTCTTTTGTAATATAGCAAAGTGCAGGTTATTCATGAACAAAAGACCTTTTAACCGGAGTGTATAATACATATGGTTGTACTGAGACTAGATGGATACACGGAGTATATTCTGTTTTGTGCACGATGGAGATTAAAAATTTTACAAAAATGTTTTTTTGAAAAGCTAACGCGTATTCATTGTCTTTTTGATGAGGATTAAAGAGTTACGACACAAACGGAGATGTAATGTTTTTTTTTGTTTTCATTGTGGATGAGGAAAAATAATGCTGGAGTTAATATGATTTAAAAAAAAATAATTTTGCATTCTGTTAATATTTGTGTTTTAATGTGCTTAACTTTATTATGCAACCCGCTTATATGGTGTGCTTCTGCTGCTTCTGCTTCTTCTGCTTCTGCTGCTGCTTTAGCTGCTTCTACTACTGTTGTAAATGTTGCTAAACACTAATTATTAAAAATGTTGGTATGTAGAAAACCCTGTATAAATATATTCAAATTAACAATTCTAACCAAAATACTTAAAAGAAACAAGAAAACGAGCGTTAAATATCAAAGAAAAAAAAATTATTATTATAACAAATGGAATCCATCCGTGGGCCCCCGGATGTCTACCATTCTCACTTTCCTTAGGATATCTTCCAGTCTCAGCCTTCTCCAGGTTATCTATCCCGAAGTCAGCTCAGCCACCCTCCGTGATCTAGCCAGATGAGAACGAGGCCTTGTTTAGCTGGTCTACGGTAGAGACTGTCCAGGTGGGTGGAATTACAGGAGGGGACACGCAGAAATCTGCGTCCTGTAATTACATCACAAAACTGAACAGGAAGAGACACTTGTTAACTGTTTATATTTACATTGTATAGACTTGCTGTGAACATAACAACACATCAGCTTCCACTACCTGCCCAGCGGCTCACATAAATAAACATGGATCCAACAGTGATTTGTAACAATCGTGACTTGTGTGTCGAGTGAGCCAGCATCTTGACCGTGACGCAGCGCCTTCATTGTGTTACAGTCGTGATTGTGTCACGTGTGTGTACTCACCTAGTTGAGGTTGCGGGGTCGAGTCCGAGCTCCTGGCCCCGCCTCTTCACTGATCGCTACTAGGTCACTCTCCCTGAGCCGTGAGCTTTATCATACCTCTGCTTAAAGCTATGTATGGATCCTGCCTCCACTACATCGCTTCCCAAACTATTCCACTTACTGACTACTCTGTGGCTGAAGAAATACTTTCCTAACATCCCTGTGATTCATCTGTGTCTTCAGCTTCCAACTGTGTCCCCTTGTTACTGTGTCCAATCTCTGGAACATCCTGTCTTTGTCCACCTTGTGTGTGTGTGTGTGTGTGTGTGTGTGTGTGTGTGTGTGTGTGTGTGTGTGTGTGTGTGTGTGTGTGTGTGTGTAACAACCTCAGTATGTGACGGCGTCTTCACTGTGTTAAGTACATAGCGTATGATATTGCATTAGTAACCTCTCTTGTGTTCTCTTATCACATTCAGTATTGCAATCATTATGTGTTTGGGCTGATGCTAACGTGATGAAACTCTGTAAAATCAAGATTCTCTATAAGAAAGTAAAAAAAAATGAATTCAACCAAAAAGAGAGTCGTTGTGTGGTGGCAGGATGTCGCATTCCCACCACAATAACACGTGCGGACAATGCCGCATACACAAACAATATACAGGAAAACTTTAACAAGACACCAGAGCTCACCTGAGTACATACTGCAGATTTTTCCCTTCATCTTTTCAGTGTTATTTTTGTACATAACTGAATCGTATTGCATCACACACAGACCGAATTTACATTTATGCTCTGCAAATGGACTTAATATTTCACGTAAAGCGTTTTAGTTAATGGAGTTAGCGTTACGAGTTTAGAGGTATTTTGTGAGCAGTAACGGGAGCAGTATTCTAAAGTGTGTGTGTGTGTGTGTGTGTGTGTGTGTGTGTTGTGTGTGTGTGTGTGTGTGTGTGTGTGAGTGCTGGGCACCTGTGGGCAGACAGGTGGGATAGCTCTGGGGGATTTAGCCTAGGTGAAGATGCTGCACCTCGCCACTTAACGTCTACCTCTTATGGTGTATGTGTCGTGGCTTCCTTGTGGTAAGAGAGAGAGAGAGAGGAGGGGTGAAAAGAGAAGGAGAGAGAGAGAGAGAGAGAGAGAGAGAGAGAGAGAGGAAGAGTGGTGCTGAAAGGAGAGTAAGGCGGAGAGGAGATGAAGGATAAGAAGTAGGGAAAGTAGGTTAAGTGTAAAGAGGATGGGAAGAAAAGAGTAAGAGGAACCGCGAGAAAACTGAAGGGGGGAGGGGGAAGAGAAAGTAGGAGAAAAGAGTGTGTAAATGAATGCCTTACTGTTATATTTGTGAATATGTTCTCACCTATATGTAATTATAGGGACTAATTCTCGGCTCCAGGACCTGCTTACCGCTTTTCTGTATGTGTATGTGTGTGTATGTGTGTGTGCGTGTGCGTGTGTGTGTGTGTGAGTGTACTCACCTATTTGTACTCACCTATTTGTGGTTGCAGGGGTCGAGTCTTAGCTCCTGGCCCGCCTCTTCACCGGTTGCTACTGGGCCCTCTCTCTCCCTGCTTCATGAGCTTTATCAAACCTCGTCTTAAAACTGTGTATGGTTCCTGCCTCCACTACGTCATTTTCTAGGCTATTCCACTGCCTGACAACTCTATGACTGAAGAAATACTTCCAATTGTGGCCTCTTGTTTCTTTATCCCCTCCCTGGAACATCCTGTCTTTGTCCACCTTTTTCTATTCCGTGCAGTATTTTATATGTCGTTATCATTGTCTCCCCTGACCCTCCTGTCCTCCAATGTCGTCAGGCGATTTCCCTTAATCCTTCTTCATAGGACATTCCCCTTCCTTAGCTCTGGAACTAACCTTGTCGCAAACCTTTGTACTTTCTCTAGTTTCTTGACGTGCTTTATCAAGTGCGGGTTCCAAACAGGTGCTGCGTACTCCAGTATGGGCCTGACATACGCGGTGTACAGTGTCTTGAACGATTCCTTACTAAGGTATCGGAATGCTGTTCTCAGGTTTGCCAGGCGCCCATATGCTGCAGCAGTTATCTGGTTGATGTTGCTTCCGGAGACATGCTCGGTGTTATACTCACCCCAAGATCTTTCTCCTTGAGTGAGGTTTGCAGTCTTTGGCCACCTAGCCTATACTCTGTATGTGGTCTTCTGTGCCCTTCCCTATCTTCATGACTTTGCATTTGGCAGGATTAAACTCGAGAAGCCTTTGCTGGACCAGGTGTCCAGTCTTTCCAGGTCTCTTTGAAGTCCTGCCTGGTCCTCATCTGATTTAATTCTCCCTCATTAACTTCACATCATCTGCAAACAGGGACACTCTGAGTCTAACTCTTCCATCATGTCGTTCACATATACCAAAAATAGCACTGGTCCAACGACCAACCCCTGTGGGACCCCGCTCGTCACAGGTGCCCACTGTTGTACATCATTACGTACCATGACTCGTTGTTGCCTCCCTGTCAGGTATTCTCTGATCCATTGCAGTGCCCCTCCTGTTATATGCGCCTGATCCTCTAGCTTCTGCACTAATCTCTTGTGAGGAACTGTGTCAAAGGCCTTCTTTGCAGTCCAAGAAGATGCAATCAACCCACCCCTCTCGCTCGTGTCTTACTTCTGTTATTTTATCATAAAACTCCAGAAGGTTTATGACACAGGATTTGCCTTCCATGAATCCGTGCTGGTTGGCATTTATACTCTTGTTCCGTTCCAGGTGCTCCACCACTCTCTTCCTGATAATCTTCTCCATAACTTTGCATACTATACACGTCAGTGACAAGGTCTATAGTTTTAGTCCCTCTTTTCTGTCTCCTTTTTTAAAAATGGGAACTACATTTGCCGTCTTCCATACCTCAGGTAGTTGCCCAGTTTCCAGGGACGTGTTGAAGATTGTGGTAAGTGGCACGCAAAGCACATTTGCTACCTCTCTAAGGACCCACGGGGAGATGTTGTCCGGTCCCATTGCCTTTGAGGTATCGATGTCCCTTAGCAGTTTCTTCACCTCCTCCTCATCTGTATGTATGTCGTCCAACACTTGTTGGTGTATTCCTTGCTGGTGTCCCCATCTGGTCTGTCCCACCAGAGGCCTTCCTGTCTCCACTGTAAATACTTCCTTAAATCTCATGTTGAGCTCCTCACATACCTCTTGATCGTTTCTTGTGAGTTTTCCCCCCTTCTTTCCCCAGCCTTATCCCCTGGTATTTGGGACTGTTGTCTTCCTCCTAATGGGGGCCCTATAAAGGGCTTTTTCCGGGGTCAGATTTGGTGTTGGCTGTGCGTGTGCGTGTGGGGGTTGCGTGAGCGGTGCGTGTGGTGGGGTGTGTGTCTGTGTGTTTGTGTCTTTGTGCGTGTGCGTGTGTTTGTGTTTTTGTGTGGTGTGTGGGTGTGCGTGTGTGTACTCACCAAGTTGTACCCCAACCTAGTTGAGGTTGGGGGGGGTCAAAATTTCGAGCTCCGGGCCCCGCCTCTTCACTGATCGCAAACTGGGTCATTTCTCCCTGACCGGACCCTTTATCATACCTCTGTTTTAAAGCTATGTAGGGATCCGCCCCCACACTTTCGTTTTCCCAAACTATTCCACTTATGACTCTTTTTGGGCTGAAGAAAATTTCCTAACATCCCTGTGTTTCATTTTGGTTTTCCCAGTTTTCCAAAATTTTCCCCCCTTGGGTTACTGTGTCCAATCTCGGAACATCCTGTCTTTGCCCCCCTTTTTTTTCCCCAAAATTTCCCTCTCAGTATTTTGAAATTCTTTATCTGTCCCCCCTATCCTCCGGGTCCCCCCGTGCCCGTCGGGTTGTTTTCCCTTTTAAACCTTCCTCCCGTAGGAAAAAACCCCTTTTAGCTCTGGGACTAGTCTTGTTCCCAAACCTTTGCATTTTCTTTTTAGTTTTTCACGTGCTTGGACTAGGTGGGGGTTTCCAAACGGGCCGCATACCCAAATATGGCCTAAACGTACACGGGTTTTTTCGGGGCCTAAATGTTTCCCCTTATTAAATGTGGGAAAATTGCTTTTTCTGGGGTTTTCCCCAGGCGCCCATATGCTGCAGCAGTTTTTGGTTGTTTTTGCGCTTAAAGGAGATGTGCCGTGTTTATCCCAAACCCCAAGATCTTTTTCCTTGAGTGAGGTTTGTAGTTCTAAACCCCCTAGACTTACTCCCGTCTGGGGCCCTTTTCTTTCCCCTTCCCCCAAATCTTCATGACTTTGCACTTGGGGGGTTTGAACCCCGGGAGCCCAATTGCTGGCCCGGGGGTTTTGAGCCTGTCCAGACCCCTTTGTATTTTCTGCCTGGTTTTGGGATCGAGTAAATTTTTTCTAAACAACTTCACGTCATCTGAAAAACAGGGACACCTCAGAGTCTATTCCTTCCGTCATGTCGTTCACAAATACCAAAAAAAGCACTGGTCCCCGGACTGACCCCTGGGGACCCCGCTGGTCACAGGTTTCCCCCGACACCCTCGCCCACGTACCATGACTCGCTGCTGTGTGTGTGTGTGTGTATGTCTTGTGTGTGTGGGGGTGTGGGGGCGTGTTGGGGTGTGCGTGTGTGTGTGTGGGGGGGAGTGTGTGTGTGTGTGTGTGGTTTTGTGTATGTTCCCGTGTGCGTGTTTCTGTGCGTGGTGTGTGTGTGTTTTGGTTTTGTGTGGGTTGTTTTGGTGGTTGTTGTGTGTTTTGTGTGTGGGTGTGTGTTTGTTTTGCGTGTGTGTTTGTGGGGTGTGTGTGTGTTTGTTTTGTTTTGTTGGGGTTTTGTGTGTGTGTGTGTGTGTGCGGTGTGTGTGTGTGTGTGTTGTGTGTGTGTGTGTGTGTGTGTGTGTTTTGTTTTTGTGTGTGTGTGTGTTTTTGTTTGTGTGTGGTGTTTTGTGTGTGTGTCGTGTGTGTGTATGTGTGTGTGTGTTTTGGCGTGGTGTGTGTGGTGTGTGTGTGTGGTGAGTGGTGTGGGGTGTTTGGTGTGGTGTGTTTGTATCACACATACACCCACACACACAAAACACGAAATGTAAAATCCATTTTCTTTTTTGATTTAGCAAGTCTGGTTTTCATTTTGCTGGAGCAAAAAGGAAGGGATTGGAAGTTTTTTTATCCTGGAGACGCTTTTCGGTATCGAGGGGGTAGGGCAAGTGACGGGAGAGGTGGGGGGAAAGGGGGGAAACAGAAGATTTTGGAATCGGTGGAATGGGGAAAATGGGGTTCAGGTGGAATGGGGGAGTGGAAAGGGTAATGTGATGGGAAAAAGGGAAAAAGTATGAGGGTAAAAGGGAAAAAGGGAATTTTTTTATCAAAAATTTTTAAGCAATTTCTTTTTATTCTCTTTAAATAATTATTTCATTAAAAAAGGGGTTTCTACCCATTGTTCCCGGCATTTTAGTTGAAAAAATTTTTGAACACGCCCTGGCTTACGGGGGGGGGGGAAAGATTTTTATTGAACTTCCCCTATATTCTTTTTAAACTTTTTGTATTCCCGAAACACCTCTGCAAAAAAAGTGAAACATGTGTAAGGAGGTGAAAGTGTTGAATGATGATGAAAGTATTTTCTTTTTGGGGATTTTCTTTCTTTTTGGGTCACCCTACCTCGGTGGGAGACGGCCGACTTGTTAAAAAAAATGTGAAGCACTAAACCTGTGTAGATTATTCAGCGAAAGAAATGCTAAAGTCTCGATCTCGATTCCGCTAAGCGCAAACGTATAAGGATTAGCGATTTTTGAAAGTATAGAGAACACGGAGTGAAAAAAAAAAATACTCTTGTAGTATCTAGCGACATTTACAGAGAAAATAGACCTAGCGATATAAGCCCGTTTCTCACACAAACTACTGATCCAAGTGAAGATTTAAAGCATTTCTGGATAAAGAAATCTATCCCAGACACACTGATGTTTTAGTTACACAGCAATCTCTTCCACAAATTACATATACTGAGGAAGCGATGTCTCCTGTATGGAAATTGGAGCATCAACAACTGGGCCACCACACTTCAAAGTGAGCTGCTTGCAGTACTCCTTGTCTATGTACCTAAAGATAACTGATTCCCAATTATCCATGAATGCTCTTAATTCCATGAGTGTCTGTGATATAGGCGTGTCAGAAGCAAGACACAGGTATGGTACAATTATGGACAGTACTGAATAAACTTTCCGTGGATGCCAACTCACATTGGTCTTCCAATGCATGATTGAACTGGTGAGTTAGAAAGGGCATATATACCTTCATGGAGGAAGTAGATAATAACTCTCCACTTGTAGTCTGATGACAAAGACACGGAAGGAAATTTAAATGAATTTCATAGACCTCAAACTAAGGAAGACTGGTATCATAAGATCTTTACATAAAACTAAAGTTAGGAAGTAAGGGAAGGTAGGAATTTTTAAAGGAGGCAGCGAGCATGAAAGGAATAAATGAAATCTGTCTAGAATAACCATTAACCTGACCTGTACACACATTTGAAACAATAATCGTGACAGGAGAACTGATTTGTGTTTTTGTTTTGCATTCAAAGCTTTATTAAATATTAAACAAATCAGCGCACGATACAAGAATTCGAGACAAATAATTGGTTTTTATGAACACTGTTGAAAATAAAGTGTTTTTTTTTCTTTTCTATAAAAGAGTTTGTAGAACTGAGTTAAAATTCTGAATATTCAAATGATAGATTTTACATAATAGTCGCTTTGTGTTTTTATTGTCGATTCAGTTCGAGTTTCATCATTAATATTTCTGTGTTTTATTCTTATTCTGAGCAAATGTCAATAGTTTCTGAGAGAATACAAGAGGATGGTCTTTTCATAAATATCGGAAACCTTGACATATACGCTAGTACGTCATTGTGGTTAGATATTGATATTGGTAAACGGAATATATGTACTGAACTGTGTCTTCGAGTTATGGTAGTGGAGGCTAGACTTGGCTCTCAGAGGTCCTTTAACTTGTCTAGCATTTACTGTTTTCTGGCCTCTTGGACCCTATCGTAACTACTCTTGAAACTAGGAGTGGGATTTGCCTCCACCACCTCCTCATCCAGCTCATTTTACTTGTTTACCTCTGACATTACCATTGAATAAGTATCTCCTAACATCCCCCTGATTCAGACGCCGTCCTGTTGACTTATAACTTATGGTTTAAAAGACACGTAAGCAAACACTAGGGCATATTTATTAGAAAACGTTTCGACCCTGTGCTCTTGATCACCTCTAACATACAGAAGTTAAAAAGATAGTATATACAGGCGGAGAGTAACATGTGAGTGACGCATGGTGACCTAAAAAAAATGTCGTATAGGGATGAGGACGGGTAGACAATGTGATTACGTGACTCTTGTGTTGTTAGGTATTTGGTGCTTTGCCTGGTTGAGTATCGTGTATGGAAATGTTTTAGTTTCCAGTAATATGCTCAATGGTGTCGATTAGCGAGGTTTCCAGACATCGTCTGCGTCTAAGACCTTGTTCGGTGAGGACGAACTGTGACTCATCCCAGTTCATCAGATATCCTGTGGAGTCGTCTCTGTTGCTGGCGTTTCGATGTTCGTTCAGGCGGACTGAGTGATTTCTTACTGTTTCCCCCTATATATTTCGTGGGACAGTATCCACAAGGGATGGTGTAGACGTGCGTAGCGGGCGTCTACACCATCCCCGGAAATAGATACCGACCAATTTGTCGGTATCTATAGACAAGGTTTATACCAAGTATTCCTTTTACATAGTTGTCCTAATATGACTCTTAGTCCTGGCTTTGTCTCTGTAGATGTCTTCCTTTCTCTTTACATTGTCAAATGCTTCAAACTTCAGAACACTCGTGACTTGACCTTATCCTTTCTTCTCCTCCTTTCCCAGCCTCTTCTCTCTTCCTATATTTTCCTTATTTCTTTCTTTTATTTTTCTTTCTTCTGTTTCTTGTTCTGTCCTTCGGTTCCCTCTCCCCTCCCCAGTGTGTTTTTGGTCCTATCACTTGTGGACCTTCAGCTCTCCTGCTCTACTACTACTACGACTACCACTTTATTACTATTACTACTGGTACTATCATTGCTATTGCCTCCCTTCACTTCCTTTTCTATCTCTTGTGCCACTGAAACTACTCCCCCTACTTTCTGCTACCACGACCACAGCTACTACTACCACTTCTTCCATTACCAGCATTACCACGACCACTATTTCTTTTTTCTTCCTCTCTTTGTCACGTCCCTTACCCTTTCGCCTATATATATTGGTTCCCTCACTCCCTTGTGTTAGTGTGTCTTGTAAATGATCCAAGTCAGACCGAAACGTCGTCATAAGCTTATCTCTTCTATGTGTTAGTTATACAAATAACTATCCCTCTGATTAATCTGCTTTCTTAAATTCCACCTTTGCTTTGTCGCACCTGTACCTTGCATTTCAGATAGTCTGCCTTCGTCTGTTCTATTGAATCCCCTTTGAATATTGTACGTCATTATGAGGTATCCCTTAGTCCTTCTCTCCACCAAAGTGGTTAGGTTCAGTTCCTTGTACCTCTTCTCATAGTTCATCCCTGTCAGTTCAGGAACCTGGTTAATTGCAGATAACAGAACTCTCTCCAACCAAGATTCTTTTTCTCTGCTCACCTCAATTTTCAGTTATTTTTCTTTTATATTTCCTTCTCTTGCTATAACGTTATATTGTCTCTACTTCCTCTGTCTTTCCCAGTCAGTTCTCCCAGGTTACTTCAGTTGATAACTCACGTGCTCTCATCCTGTCAAACTTTCTTCTACTTCTTCCTTTTCCTCTCTGACTCTTCACTTCCAATTCAGTGTGTGGTAAATCATCACATTCCTTTCCCTCTATCTGTTTCACCTCACTTCGTTTGTTTGCAGTTTTCTGATGTGATGGTGTTTATGACAGACATGGATTTGTGTTGATGATGTTTTTTTGGAGTCATATTATGTTTATTGTGGTGGTGTGATTGATGATAGTGTTTAGTTGGTGGCGCTGTTGTTTACATTTTTAATGAATGTGTTGGAATAAGCTGGGGGAGGGATTGGTGGCAGTGGTGAAGGTCGCATTGTTGGTGGGTGTAGTGGAAATCGAATTTTGGTGATAGTAGGAATAATGGAGGTGGATGAAATAGATAGATGGAAAGGATGGTGGAGATGGTAGGAGCAGTTCGGGGTTTACCTACCTGGAGGCTACCTGGAGCGGCCAGGTCCATGACCAGGCCTCCTGGTGGATCAAGCCTGATCAACGAGACTGTTACTGCTGGCCGCACATAGTCCAACATACGAACCACAACCAGATTGATCCGGTGCTGACTTAAGGTCTGTCCAGCTCCCTCTTGAAGACAACCAGGGGTCTATTGGTAATTCCCCTTAAAGCTGGTGGGAGGCTGTTGAACAGTCTTGGGCCCCGGACACTTATTGTGTTTTCTCTTTGTGTACTAATATCGCCCCTACTTTTCACTAGGGGTATGTTGCATCGCCTACCAAGTCTTTTGCTTTCGTAGGGAGTGATTTCTGTGCGCAGATTAGGAACCAGTCCCTACAGGATCTTCCCGGTGCAGATTATGATGTATCTCTCGCCTACGCTCCAGTGAGTACAAATCAAGTGCTTCCAGGCGTTCCCAGTAGTTAAGGTGTTTGATGGAACTTATATGTGCAATAAAAGTTCCCTGTACATTCTCTAGATCTTTACGTGCAGGTGGGCAGGAAGGCGTGACGATGGTGGTATTTGTTATAGTGAAAGGAGTATACATGGTGATCATGGGAGTAACGGTGGAGCTGTAAAACTGGCGATGGTGGTAGAAGTTGACGTGTGGATGTGGAAGAGATGGTGGTTGCGGAACGGGTTGTGGTGGTAGTGATAAGGGTACATGCGCTGGCTACAGCGTAGTTTTGGTTGTAATATTGGTTGGCAGAGGTGATAGTGGTCTTTGAATTCGTAGAGGGGATGAAGTCCGTAAAAGTTGTGAAAGTGGTGTTCTTAAAGGAAGAGGAAGAGATGTTGATGGTAATGGAGCAGACTGAGCTTGACTTTGAGGTGAGTGGTAGAGGTGGTGTGGATGCTGGTGATTGTGGGGGAGATTGTGGTAGAGATAGTGTGGATGCTGGTAATTGTGGGGCGATTGTAGTAGAGGTGGTGTGGATGCTGGTGATTGTGGGGGTGATTGTGGTAGAGATGGTGTGGATGCTGGTGATTTTGGGGGTGATTGTGGTAGAGGTGGTGTGGATGCTGGTGATGGAGGTGATTGTGGTAGAGATGGTGTGCATGCTGGTGATTTTGGGGGTGATTATGGTAGAGGTGGTGTGGATGCTGGTGATGGAGGTGATTGTGGTAGAGGTGGTGTGGATGCTGGTGATGGAGGTGATTGTGGTAGAGGTGGTGTGGATGCTGGTGATGGGGGTGATTGTGGTAGAGGTGGTGTGGATGCTGGTAATTGTGGGGGTGATTGTGGTACAGGTGGTGTGGATGCTAGTGATTGTGGGGGTGATTGTGGTAGAGATGGCGTGGATGCTGGTGATTGTGGGGGTGATTGTGGTAGAGGTGGTATGGATGCTGGTGATTGTGGGAGTGATTGTGGTAGAAGTGGTGTGGATGCTGGTGATGGGGGTGATTGTGGTAGAGGTGGTGTGGATGGTGGTGATTGTGATAGAGGTGGTGTGGATGCTGGTGATGGGGAGTGATTGTGGTAGAGGTGGTGTGGATGCTGGTGATGGGGGTGATTGTGGTAGAAGTGGTGTGGATACTGGTGCTGGGGGGTGATTGTGGTAGAGGGGGTGTGGATGTTGGTGTTGAGGGGGTGATTGTGGTAGAAGTGGTGCTGGTAATATTATTTATAGTAATAGAATAGTGCCGGTACTTGGCCATATATTTCTCCATGGAAAGACAAGACAAAGTCTACATACTAAATGAATATCTTTTTTCCTTCAACAAACAGGCCGTATCCCACTAAGGCAGGGCGGCCTAAAAAAGAAAAAAGGAAGTCTCTCTTTTTAACTTCAGTTA
>NC_069415.1:21024233-21061733 GCF_026875155.1 Cherax quadricarinatus | reverse complement strand
GAAAGTAGAGAAATATGGGAGAAAAGAGAATAAAGGACAAGTAATCAGGCAGGGATGAAAGGTTTCTTGGATAAAATTTAGTGCTTAACGGAAATGGATGGTAAGACAACACATATGATAACAGACAGATTTGTAGCAGAAAGGTAGAAGAAGAGTACAAAACAGTGATGAGAGCACATGGTGTTAACAAAAGTGAAATGAGACAAAGGCCAATAATGAAAGGGCAATGGTAAACACAGGGGGTAAAATAAGTAGGTGGAGAACAGAAAAGCAAATAGAAAAATCCGGAGCGACTACACAACATTAAGATGGGAAGCAGAATGTTCCTACACATGCAATGTTCGTAGACAAAAAACGATCTCAAACACAAAAAAGTGCCACACAAACGTTTATATATACACACGAATGGACACACGAAAGAAGGAACACAAATATAAATGACTACACATAAGAATGGAAACACATATAAATGACCACACACTTCAAGGGAAACACAGAGGAACGGCTTCCACACTGCGCACACGAATGGCCCCAACTCTATCAGACACATACACGAGTGACCATATATAAAAAATGCCACACACACGAATGGACACACACGAAGGGCAGCACACAAGAACGGCCACATACACTAATGGTCACTTACAAGAACAACCTTGCTCAAGGACTACCACACAGGCACGACCCATACACACGAATGTTCCAAACACAGAAGTTCGTCACAGATAAAAAAAAAAACATGAAAATACAAATATTTTCACAAACACAACACACACACACAACACACACACACACAACAACACACACACAACACACACACACACACACCACACACACACACACACACACCACACCGCACACGCACACACACACACAACACACACACACACAGGTCAGTCCATAGACCAGGCTAGTTCTCTGTATTATGAACACCACATGACGAAGAATAGACTCCAAAGTGTCCCTTGTTTGAAGATGACGTGATAGTTGTTGATGATGAAGAAGATTCATTCGATCGAAGACCAGGCAGAACTACAAAGGGACCTGGACAGGCTGTAGACCTGGTCCAACAATTGGCTCCTGGAGTTCAACCCCACCAAGTGCAAAGTCATGAAGATTGGGGAAGGGCAAAGAAGACCGCAGACGGAATACAGTCTAGGGGGCCAGAGACTACAAACCTCACTCAAGGAAAAAGATCTTGGGATTAGTATAACACCAGGAACATCTGAAGCGCACATCAACCAAATAACTGCTGCAGCATATGGGCGCATAGCAAACCACAGAACAGCATTCCGACATCTTAATAAGGAATCGTTCAGGACCCTGTACACCGTGTACGTTAGGCCCATATTGGAGTATGCGGCACCAGTCTGGAACCCACACCTAGCCAAGCACGTAAAGAAACTAGAGAAAGTGCAAAGGTTTGCAACAAGACTAGTCCCAGAGTTAAGAGGTATGTCCTACGAGGAAGAGGTTAAGGGAAATCAACCTGACGACACTGGAGGACAGGAGAGATAGGGGGGACATGATAACGACATACAAAATACTGAGAGGAATTGACATGGTGGACAAAGACAGGATGTTCCAGAGATGGGACACAGCTAACAAGGGGACACAGTTGGAAGTTGAAGACAGAGATGAACCACAGGGATGTTAGGAAGTACTTCTTCAGCCACAGAGTAGTCAGGAAGTGGAATAGTTTGGGAAGCGATGTAGTGGAGGCAGGATCCATACATAGCTTTAAGCAGAGGTGCGATAAAACTCACGGTTCAGGGAGAGTGACCTAGTAGCGACCAGTGAAGAGGCGGGGCCAGGAGCTTGGACTTGACCCTTGCAACCTTCAACTAGGTAAAATACACACACACACACACACACACACACACACACACACACACACACACACACACAACATAAAAAACACTCTCGCCTTACTTCAAAAATAACACCCCATTCTGTCATCTTACACCACCACTTGCAGCACATGCCACACACAAATGCATATCATGCGAAAAAAAAATCCCCCTAGCAATATTCACAATATATAGTATCATTTATGATATATATATATATACATTATGTATAATCATATACTATAATATATCATCATAATATAATATATATGTCGTGCCGAATAGGCAGAACTTGCGACTTGGCTTAAATAGCAATGCTCATTTGCCATATAGACAAGCGAATTTATGTATGCATAATTTCGCCAAAATCATTTGAACCTAACGAAAAAAATATATTTCACTGTGACTTTTTAGTATATAAATTATAATATAACAAATCTAAAATCTATTTAGTGGTAGGCTAAAACAATTGTTCTTGTTATATAAGTTAGTAAGTGTTCTAAATTCTTTTGTAGCAAATTAAATTTTTTGCAAATTAACATTAATGCAAAAATATGTCTAAACGTATAAGGAAAATTTTAGAAATGACTATTTTAAATGATTCTTGTATTGACAGTATTTACATATTACGCTAAAAAATCTTAAATCTATATTATTGGGTTATATATAAATATAAATTTCTTGTTATAATAAGGTTAGGTAAGTTTTTAAGTCATTTTGTGCAAATTAATTTTTTTTGCATATAAATATATGAAATATATTTTTAAACGTATAAGAGAAATTTAGTAATGACTTATTTAAATGATTCTATGCTAATGACCATATTTATCATATATGCAACATATATATATATATATATAATATATATATATATAATATATATATATATATATATATATATATTATATATATATATATATCCTTCTAGAGTGAGGAAAAAAATGTAGGCCTACAATGTAAACTTACCGATTTGTCGCCAAGCTGTCGTACAGTACATGGAAGTGTGGCCTCGTCTCCGAGGTGCGCTGTCATGTTCCTGGGTGCCAGAGGGTCAAAGTAAGGTCCCGTATAGAGACCTGTGATGCTGGCCTCGGGGTCATAAGCCGTGCTACCTGGAATCATACGAGAAACATTTCTGTTAAAAGACCTTTTTTAAACAATGTACTTAATATGTAATTAGTAATTTTATTATGAGTTGTGTAGGGATTGTAAACCTCTTCTCTAACACTAGAAAAACTCACTATGGCCCAGAGCTCATCGTTGCTTGTGTTGCTGGGAGATTCCTCCTTAAAAATTTACATCTCAGTTTCACTGGCGGTATAAATATGGTTAATTGGCTGTCGACCAATTAAGAACATCAGAAGTGTGATGCTATCCGACTATATATGATAGTTACATATTTGCTTACACATTACAGCGGAAAAAAAAGAGAGTACAGTTTTTGAACAGCAATTTAATCATTCGTAACTACAAACTAATGAGCCCAGTACAAGTGAGGAAACGTATTTTCCTTTTTTAAATATTCTAGCATATATAAAGTCTTGTAAACTAAATACCATCGCCATTATCTGGAGTCTAGACTCTAGAGTTTTGGCGCAGGACAAACCTGTGGTTCTGAATAGTGTCAACACATAATTACGTTTTAATTTATACTCTTACGAATACTTTCCTGTAGTTAGCCTTTAATGCGAATAGTGCGTGAGAGATTCAGCAGAGTGTGACCTACATATGTGCGTGTGTGGATTTAGTATTGCTAGTTGTGTTACCACACGAGAGAAACTAATTTAGAGACATTCCTGATTCCTGACGGAAATTTTGTAACCACACGCTGGTCTCAAAGAATGGAACAAAAATGGTTTTATTTAAATAACACACACCAAAAAAATTATTGCTGACTCGAAGATGGAATGTTAAACTTTCTCTTTTAAGGTGGATTTCACCGTATTCTGAAAAGAGAAAACTAAAAAAGGTCCGACTAGGAGAAACTGAAGAGATTGAGGGATAAGAATCAGATAACATTACGTGCAGGAATTTCTGTAATTTATCATGAAACATTTTGTGCCTTTCTTTTCTTTTACCTGTTTTTGTTTTAAGGTCAGTGAGAAGATTCAGTGCCCCCGGAAGTTACAAGACAGAAGACGGGAAGTTGAGATGAAAGAATCTAGAGACTAGCAAGAAGAATTAATACTATGGAAATAAATGGTAAAAAATACTGGCACAATGGAAATATAAACACTTAGCACTGCTTAGGTGTCCGTATTTCCAAGAATTAATAATATTTCCAGTGTTATTTACTGCTGGTAAAGAGCTCTTGATCTAAGGAATTGGAGGTATCCTCTCTTTCCCTAATGATATGATAAAGGGCATTTTGTTGAGATATGATGTAATATGCACCTGTCATTGTGAATTATATCATTCAGAAACTTCCTGATACACAAATCAGACAATATTGCGTAAATAACAAGAGTGTTAATAATAGCTGTTCTTATCACCTAAGGAATTATAAGTAATAATATAATGAAAAAAGGATGGATTCGAATTACTTTAAACAGATATGAGGTGAATAATTTTCATTTCATATCACCTTGAATCGTCTGTCAATTATATATATTTTGAGATATCACTCTCTAGTTTTCTCAGAGAAAGAAAACAGTGAGAGATTTTCTCCCGCAGCCAGGTGGGTTTTATGGATATCAAGCCATAGTAAATTTGGAATATGCAAATATTTGTGCTGTAAAATACTGAGGCAGTGTGAGTATCGACCTGTGTTTCTTTAGTTGAGCAAATATTTATAGTGTAATAGAAGTAGGAAAACAGAATACTGTGGTTAGTGTTAGTGTGCGTTAAGTCGGTACATTAAGTAGGTAGTTGTGATGAAAGGCTTGGTAGTAATACTTTAGGTGAGCAATAGTGATGATACATAGCCTCATAGTGTCACTTATACCTCTGATACATCTTTGAGTTTCTTGTTTGCCTGGCCAACCAGGCTGTTGCTGACTGTGGCCCGATGGCCGGTATATCGGCCATAGCCTGACTGATCCGGCACTAGGCACTTGAGGTGCGTAATCATACCACGCTGCTAATATTAGTAACATAAGCCATAAAACTCTTAATGATATTAATAATGCTTGGCGTGGTACTTTGCATATCATTATCCAACGCAGCTAACGATGATATTTCAGGTTTATTGTACATGCAACTTGGGATGGCTGGTGAAATTCATGGCAACCATCATCCCACGACAACCACCATCCAACGACCGACCACCATTCGATGACCATCCACCATCCCTCGACCTTATACCATCTCACGACCTTTACTATCCTACGACCTACCACCATCTCAGCACCACTAACAACCCGTAACGTGCAGCTGAGGCATACTATTTTTAGTCTCTTAGAAGTGACTCAAGTCTTACTCAGCTTTTCATATAATTTCTTTCATCTGTTGTTATACATATATTTATCTATCTATCTATTTATCTATCTATCTATCTATCTATCTATCTATATATATAAATAAATAAATAAATAAATAAATAAATATATATATATATATATATATATATATATATATATATATATATATATATATATATATATATATATATATATATATATATATATATATATATATATGCAAAACAACCACTCAGAAAGAATAGATAGAGTCAAACTATCTGTTTTCTTATCAATGTTTTTGAGAGCTTTACGAATTTGTAGTCCTGAGTTCATAGATGAGGAAATATCCAAAATTTATGAAATAGGTAATGATTTAAAATACCCAAGAAATGTAATTGATAAATCTTTTAAAGTTGCTAGAAATACTTTTTACAATCCAAAAAGGGACAACCAGCCTTATTTAACTAAAAATATGTTGGTTCTCCCTTACCATGAAAACTTGGTTGATATGCCTTCTCTTCTTAAGACTTTTAATATTAAAGTTGTATTCAAAAATCTTGATACAGTAAAAAAAACTTTTGATAAAGAATTCCCCCCAAAATGCTGATGGATGTGCCTATAAGATTCCTTGTAAAATTTGGGATGAAGTTTATTACGGTCAAACTGGTAAAAATCTCGAACTAAGATTAAAACAACATAAATATAGCATTAGAACTGGACAAGATTCCAATGCTCTATTTATTCATGTAAGAGATTTTAACCATCTAACTGATTTTCAAAAAGTTGAGAAAGTAGTATCAAGCAAGTCCATGGTCGACAGGAATATAATTGAATCTTGTTTCATAAAAAGCAGTTTTGACAATAATATGAATATTTCCTTTGGTTTATATAAATTAGATCCATTTATAATTAATAGAATTTGGGAAGAATTTAATAATACACTGGACAAATAATAATTTTTAAATTTTTTTGGGTAGAATAGTTTGTGGGGTGAGATGTGCAAAGGACCTATCCAAGTTGGGTCGGCGCGCGTCAGGTGTTTAACCGTTGTGGGATCTGATAGTGAGGTGCTGGCCTGACCCCTTATATAGCTTCCTTGGATGCTTTACTTTCATAGTTCCTTGATAATGTGAGTAGTCACGAAAGCGCTTGGAATTTCTCTATTCTTTCAGAGTGGTTGTTTTGCATATTCTGAAATCACCTGTTTACTGTGATCTTATTGCATATATATATATATATATATATATATATATATATATATATATATATATATATATATATATATATATATATATATATATATATATATATATATATATATATATATATATATATAGATAGATAGATAGATAGATAGATACATAGATACATAGATACATAGATACATAGATACATAGATACATAGATAGATAAGTAGATATATAGATAGATAGATATATGTAAAGATGAAGTGAGAGAAGGCTTCTTCCTTTTTCTCTTTCATTTTTAGAGCTTACAAGGACTTACACTAAATAATTTCTTGACATCAATTAATATCCTCATCAAAAGCCGTGCTCGCGATTTTTTCCTTCCGATCCATGAGTCGTGATGAGCACTCCTCGGCTTAAGACCGAAGAGAGCCCGACTTTGATCCTCTCTCTTTTTAACTTTTCTCTATGCATCTGCTGTGGAAAAGTTAATTAATAAAAACTACGAGGTCAAAAGGAAATTAAACTTCAAGAGTTAATTTGAGCTGAGTCCAGCACCGTATTTCTGGCTCTGGCCGAGAGCTGCTACGTCAGGCAGACATTCACCAGCAAAAAAAATCTTCTTATATATTAATTTGGCTCAAACTTGTTCGTTTTGGGCCTCAAACTTCGGGACAAGAAAGCTTCTGAGGAAGTTTTAGGGTTTACAATATTGAGAGTTTCTTCAAACATTTTTTTATTAGCAAACTGGGCACGTGTAGACGGTTATATATATTGAAGGATTGTTAAGTGCAAGTTCAAAAGACGTTCAAATGCGTGTGATCTTTGGAAACAATGTTCTGAAATTTTAGGAACAATATTCTGTAATCTTAGCCAAATATGTTATGAAGTTAGGGAGAACAACATTATCTGCTATTAGGTATCAATATTTTTTTTATTTTAGGGAACTACGTTCTTTGCCTTTGGTAAAGAAGACCGCAGCGTATGATGCATTAAATTCCCCGGTGAACTGTCGCCATATTTTACTAGTAAATCCCCGTACATGTCTGGGCAAGAGGATCAGCTGAGCTACGCTCTGCATCATCCGCAGAGGCTGCTCGCTGCACATACATATTGCATCAACTGAAGTGCATGTATGAGTCATTCATAAATTTCACACCCCGGATCAGAAACTATGTCATAAACTTTTCTTTATTCCACCATCTTCACCCTACCTTAAACCCCTTCTACTTACTTTCGTAAAGTTCACCCACAATCCACAGCACTACATTCTCTCCCGCACTCATCATCCCCCATCACACCTCTATCCTCTCCCAACAGTACACACACCGTTCACACCCATCCTTCTACAGCACCCATTCATTCCTCTAAATCCCATTAACTCCCTCTTCCCCCAAAGTTTACTGGCAATCTGTACTGCCAAAAAGTTCAGTAAACTACGCAGTGAATCATGTTGTGTGTGATTGTGTTATATATAATATATATACACCCAAAGGTGTACAAAAGATATGATCACCGAGAGGTAAATTCCCCTCAGTGTACACATTCTCGGAATTTACTTAATCTCTATCTTAATGATTAAAGTTTTCATGACTGGTGGTGAACAGGTTATATACAGCCTTAATTAATGGTTAATGGATTTTGCTTGTGGCTTATTTTGACTTCCTTGCCACAGAAGCTACTGACACTGATGCATACCAGTAAGCAATGGCTGGATGATCAACTTTGCCTCCTCTGCTCTCGTCCCATCACAGCCTACCCAACCGAGCCACAGCGGTCTCTTCTAATGTAACGAACACCATTAACAATATCGTTACCTGTGCCATTATAGCGCCACAACCGCGCTGTTACTGTGTCACGAGCCTGCAATGATTATGTAAACACTAGGACCATCGGCATCATATCTAGCGTGTGTGCTGCCAGGCAATTAAATCCATAATAGTTTTCCCCATCACCCGCTACCGCCATCAGCGCCACTATCATGGCTCACAAAATATAAGCAACAGCGACATGACAAGGACTTCACAGTGTATATACAAGTGTATCTCTCTCAGTGTATATACGCCGAGACGTGTATAAGCAGTTTTTTTTCGTATTTTACTGAAAAGACATTTCGTCAACCTGGAATTTTATTACTTTATTGATAAAATCCCTGGAAAGAGAAGCGTCTTCTCAATTAAATGCCACAAATTACATGCTGTGTCTTATTTCCATACACCAAGAGGTGTATATGTCTCTCTCAGTGAATATACAACTCTCAGTAAATTTACACTGAAAGGTGCATCATTCTTAGTATAATGCAGAGAGGCGTATATATAAACAGTGAAATGTATCCATCAGTGAGACAATACACTCCGAGTGTTGCATCATTCACAGTATATATACACCTAAGGCGGATGTTTCTCAGTGTATATACACCGAGAAGAGTATCTTTCCTAGTGAACATACACCAACAGGTGTATATTCACTTGACAATTATCCCAAGACCGTGACCGTGAAGCAGAGAGAAGTGTCTTTCTCAGAGCATATTCACTGAGAGGTGCAACTCGCTTTATATTACACTGAAATACGTTTCAACATGTATGTATAAAGAGAACATTCTTTTATATAATCAGTGTGTATATACCAGCTGTGTATCTCTCACTCTATGTATACAGAGAGTTTGCATTCATGTCTATCTCAGGGAATTACATAGTCATAATGTCTGTGTACAGATGACTTGGAACATTAACCACCCATGTGCAGCCGAAGAGCTTCGAGCCCAACAAACTATACAGCTGCTGCGCCTCAGTGCTACCATCACTGCCAGGGTTAAGAGCAACATTAGATCCCCCACACTGTTGTTCAGATAGGACGGCCGGCTGATGATACGCTCAATGGTACGCGATGTCGCGAACACTCTCGCTCCCTGCTGTGTATTATACATTGGTCTAGGGAAATTAAAGTTCAGAAGAATGATTTTGGTGCCTAATTAAGTGAAACTGAGCAGAGTGCGCAGGTTTGAATCTTGCTCTGATCTGAAAGAAAATGCTTTGAAAATAATTTACTTGTTTGTATATAGTTAAGAATATATGAACTGAAGATTTCCATCCTCCGTAGCTTATCTTGCACTGTTAAGATCGCCTATCTGCAATTGAATTATTATATATATATATATATATATATATATATATATATATATATATATATATATATATATATATATATATATATATATATATATATATATATATATATATATCGTGCCGAATATGTAAAACTGGTCAATTAGCAAGAACTCATTTAAAATTAAGTCCTTTCTCAAATTTTCTCTTATACGTTTAAAGATATATTTTTTTCATTAATGTTGATGTAAAAATTTATAATTTTGCACCAAAGTAACTTAGAAAACTTACCTAACCTTATTATAACAAGAACAATTTATTTTAGCCTAACCCAACTAAATATATTTTAGATTTGTTTACAATAATTTAATACTAAACAAACACAGTGAAATATATTTTTTTCGTTAGGTTCAGAATGATTTTGTCGAAATTATTGCATACACAAATTTTCACTTGTCCTATATGGCAAGACGAGCGTTGCTATTTAAGCCAAGATCGCAAGTTCTGCCTATTCGGCACGACATATACATGTATATATATATATATATATATATATATATATATATATATATATATATATATATATATATATATATATACATATATATCTTTCAACACACCGGCCGTTTCCCACCGAGGCAGGGTGGCCCAAAAGGAAAAACGAAAGTTTCTCCTTTTGCATTTAGTAATATATACAGGAGAAGGAGTTACTAGCCCCTTGCTCCTGGCATTTTAGTCGCCTCTTACAACACGCATGGCTTACGGAGGAAGAATTCTGTTCCACTTCCTCATGGAGGTAAGAGGAAATAAACAAGGACAAGAACTAGAAAGAAAACCCAGAGGGGTGTGTATATATATGCTTGTACATGTATGTGTAGTGTGACCTAAGTGTAAGTAGAAGTAGCAAGACGTACCCGTAATCTTGCATGTTTATGAGACAGACAAAAGACACCAGCAATCCTACCATCATGTAAAACAATTACAGGCTTTCGTTTCACACTCACTTGGCAGGACGGTAGTACCTCCCTGGACGGTTGCTGTCTACCAACCTACTATCTGTAATATACATACATACATACATATATATATATATATATATATATATATATATATATATATATATATATATATATATATATATATATATATATATATATAAAATATATATATATATCAGAGAGGGAGGGAGTTAGGAAATAACTTAAATAAGAAGATATGAGTTTAATACTCGATATGATCATTTTTAAATTAAACTCTCTTCCTCCTGCTGATCACAGTGCTGCCAGGGGATAGTCTTGGCAGCCGTTATGCCAGAGGATAGTCTTGGCAACAGTCATGATAGGGAATTGTCTTGGCAAGAGCGTTGCCAGACAGTGATCTTGGTTATAGTTATTCCAGAAAATTATATTGGCAATTGTTGCCAGAGTGTGATCTTGGCAAGAGTGTTACCAGAATGTGGTCTTGGCAAGACTGTTGCCGGAGTGTGGTCTTGGTAAGAATGTTGCCAGAGTGTGGTCTTGGTAAGAATGTTGCCAGAGTGTGGTCTTGGCAAGAGTGTTGCCACAGTGTGGTCTTGGCAAGAGTGTTGACAGAGTGTAGTCTTGGCAAGAGTGTTGATAGAATGTTGTTTTGGCAAGAGTGTTGCCAGAGTGTGGGCTTGGCAAGAGTGTTGCCAGAGTGTAGTCTTGGCAAGACTGTTGCCAGAGAGTGATCTTGGCAAGAGTGTTGCCAAAATGTGGTCTTGGCAAGACTGTTGCCAGAGTGTGGTCTTGGCAAGAGTGTTGCCAGTGTGGTCTTGGCAAGACTGTTGCCAGAGTGTAGTCTTGGCAAGAGTGTTGCCAGTGTGGTCTTGGCAAGAGTGTTGCCAGAGTGTAGTCTTGGCAAGAGTGTTGCCAGAATGTGGTCTTGGCAAGAGTGTTGCCAGTGTGGTCTTGGCAAGAGTGTTGCCAGAATGTGGTCTTGGCAAGAGTGTTGCCAGAGTGTGGTCTTGGCAAGTGTGTTGATAGAATGTTGTTTTGGCAAGAGTGTTGCCAGAAAGTGGTCTTGGCAATAGTGTTGCCAGAGTGTAGTCTTGGCAAGACTGTTACCAGAGAGTGTTCTTGGCAAGAGTGTTGCCAGAATGTGGTCTTGGCAAGAGTGTTACCAGAATGTGGTCTTGGCAAGAGTGTTGCCAGAGTGTAGTCTTGGCAAGAGTGTTGCCAGAATGTGGTTTTGGCAAGTGTTGCCAGAGTGTGGTCTTGGCAAGACTGTTGCCAGAGTGTGGTCTTGGCAAGAGTGTTGCCAGAGTGTGGTCTTGGCAAGAGTGTTACCAGAGTGTGGTCTTGGCAAGAGTGTTGCTAAAGTGTGCTCTTTTTAAGAGTGTTGTCAGAGTGTGGTTTTGGCAAGAGTGTTGCTAAAGTGTGCTCTTGGTAAGAGTATTGCCAAAGTGTGGTCTTGGCAAGAGTGTTGCCAGAGTGTGGTCTTGGCAAGAGTGTTCCCAGAGTGTGGTCTTGGCAAGAGTGTTGCCAGAGTGTGGTCTTGACAAGAGTGTTGCCAGAGTGTGGTCTTGGCAAGAGTGTTGCCAGAGTGTGATCTTAGCAAGAGTGTTGGCAGAGTGTGATCTTAGGAAGAGTGTTGCCTGATGATGGCTTTAGTCTCTTTCTTGCCTCAAAGTGTTCTTGTTCCCAGTATTGCCTCTTAGAGCATCTGATCAGGAAGCGCAGCAACACTCATCAGCTGACCGTTTATGTAACATAGACTGATTTCAATTTTGGGGCAACAGAGTGTTGCTAGTTACACAGTGTTAGTAACATGGTGTTAAGGAAGTCACATGGTGTTACCATTATAGTAGTCCCATGGTGTTATGATTAGTCACATAGTGTTACCATTAAAGCAGTCACATGATGTTAATATTATAGTCACATGATTTTAACATTATAGTCATATGGTGTTAACATAGTTAGATGTTGTTGCCATTAAAGTAGTCACATGGTGTTGCCATTAGTCACATGATGTTGCCATTAGTCACATGGTGTTGCCATTAGTCACATGGTGTTGCCATTAGTCACATGGTGTTGCCATTAGTCACATGGTGTTGCCATTAAAGTAGTCACATGGTGTTGCCAAATGACTAAGCCTCACACTGTTGCCACATCATAATAAAATCTCTGCCGGATGAGAATTTGATAACGTGGATAAGCATTTTCACTCTCCTTAATGGTTTCATTTTGAGCCCCAATTTTCGATTCCAAGTTTTGGAAACACATAAATTCCATTTTTAGTAGTTTATAATGTCACTTTCCTCCCATTACGAAATCCATAAAAATATCTCGGCGGAATTCCTAGTCAAAACTTTTCCGAAAAACGTAAAGTTTTTTAAGTAACACGAAAATATCTATGTGGACTTTTTTTTTAGATATATGTGGGAGTTTATTACACTCTCCACGTGTTTAGTTATGTATAAATATATATATTTTCACTGCTATGACATTCATTTAGATAATTTTGTCAGAAATTTTTTCTCTCTAGTTAAAAATATGAGGGTGTTGTTAATGGGTGTTTCATGGGAGATTACAGGGTGTTGCACCAAGACTGTTTTCATCTATTAGGGAGAATACATGGCTGGGTGCCGAAGGAGATTTTATGGCTATGAACTAATGGAGCGTAAGGAAATCATATGATAGCGTAGCTAGGGAGATTATCTGGTTGTATATCTAGGGAGATTAAATGGTTGTGTATCTAAGGATATTATATGGTTGTGTACCTAGGGGAATTATGAGGTTGTAAACCTATGTAAATTATATGGTTGTGTACGAAGGGAGATTATGTGGTTATATACCTAGGGAGATAATGTGGTTGTATACCTAGAAGATTGTGTGGTTGTGTACCTAGGTACATTATAAGGTTATGGACCTAGGGAGATTATGAAGTTATGTACCTGGGGAGAATATTAAATTGTGTCCACAACCCCTCGCAGCGGAGACTAAGTGGCTGAATACGGATAACTTATGTTAATCCAGCCTAACCTAGATAATGTATGAAAATAAATTGAATAAATCATATAAAATAAAATACAACAACGTTGGCGTTAAGCCAGACTGTGGAGTCACAAGCCAGACTGTGGAGTCACAAGCCAGACTGTGGAGTCACAAGCCAGACTGACCAGTCAGTGGAGCACAGAGCAGTCTTAGGAGAATTAATGTCTAAGTTGGAAAGTAAACTTGATACCAGAACTCCTTCACGTAGCCACTCGATTATGTGCAGATAGCATAAGTTGTTCCTTAATGGAGATAATTTAATTCGTAAGTTGTCAATAACTCTTGATTATCCGAGATTCCTAACCTTACGTATGCTATAACTCGATTATGTTTATGCTATAACTCGATTATTTTTATGCTATAACTCGATTATGTTTCATGCTATAACTCGATTATGTTTATGGTATAACTCGATTATGTTCATGCTATAACTCGATTATGTTTATGCTATAACTCGATTATGACAACACGGAATTAAGTAAATTACCGTTGAACATATCTTTTTCGTATTCTCGAAATTTATAACTCGAAGATATGCATAATGATATTTTAAAACATAACCGATATTTCAGCTATTGTTATGTTAACGGGCATAATCGTTTGCACAACCAATAAAATTTAACCTGGTTTCGATTAAACTCAGCAAAAAAAAAGAACATTTAACATTACCGTCCTTTGTTTCAACTTGGCAGTGTTCTCACAACCAAATCTGGTTTGTTCCTCAGCACACATTGTCCTTACATTGCTGTCCTTGTTCTCCAGCCACTTGTCCTTGTTCTCCAGCCACTTGTCCTGTTCTCCAGCCACTTGTCCTTGTTCTCCAGCCACTTGACCTTGTTCTACAGCCACTTGTCCTTGTTCTCCAGCCACTTGTCCTTGTTCTCCAGCCACTTGACCTTGTTCTCAGCCACTTGTCCTTGTTCTCCAGCCACTTGTCCTTGTTCTCCAGCCACTTGTCCTTGTTCTCCAGCCACTTGTCCTTGTTCTCCAGCCACTTGTCCTTGTTCTCCAGCCACTTGTCCTTGTTCTCCAGTCACTTGTCCTTGTTCTCCAGCCACTTGTCCTTGTTCTCCAGCCACTTGTCCTTGTTCTCCAGCCACTTGTCCTTGTTCCTCCAGCCACTTGTCCTTGTTCTCCAGCCACTTGACCTTGTTCTCCAGCCACTTGTCCTTGTTCTCCAGCCACTTGTCCTTGTTCTCCAGCCACTTGTCCTTGTTCTCCAGCCACTTGTCCTTGTTCTCCAGCCACTTACCTTGTTCTCCAGCCACTTGTCCTTGTTCTCCAGCCACTTGTCCTTGTTCTCCAGCCACTTGTCCTTGTTCTCCAGCCACTTGTCCTTGTTCTCCAGCCACTTGTCCTTGTTCTCCAGCCACTTGTCCTTGTTCTCCAGCCACTTGTCCTTGTTCTCCAGCCACTTGTCCTTGTTCTCCAGCCACTTGTCCTTGTTCTCCAGCCACTTGTCCTTGTTCTCCAGCCACTTGTCCTTGTTCTCCAGCCACTTGTCCTTGTTCTCCAGCCACTTGTCCTTGTTCTCCAGCCACTTACCTTGTTCTCCAGCCACTTGTCCTTGTTCTCAGCCACTTGCCTTGTTCTCCAGCCTACTTGTCCTTGTTCTCCAGCCACTTTCCTTGTTCTCCAGCCACTTGTCCTTGTTCTCCAGCCACTTGTCCTTGTTCTTCAGCCACTTGTCCTTGTTCTCCAGTCACTTGTCCTTGTTCTCCAGCCACTTTTCCTTGTTCTCCAGTCACTTGTCCTTGTTCTCCAGCCACTTGTCCTTGTTCTCCAGCCACTTGTCCTTGTTCTCCAGCCACTTGTCCTTGTTCTCCAGCCACTTGTCCTTGTTCTCCAGCTACTTGTCCTTGTTCTCCAGCCACTTGTCCTTGTTCTCCAGTCACTTGTCTTTGTTCTCCAGCCACTTGTCCATGTTCTCCAGCCACTTGTCCTTGTTCTCCAGCCACTTGTTCTTGTTCTCCCGCCACTTGTCCTTGTTCTCCAGCTACTTGTCCTTGTTCTCCAGCCACTTGTCCTTGTTCTCCAGCACTTGTCTTTGTTCTCCAGCCACTTGTCCTTTGTTCTCCAGCCACTTGTCCTTGTTCTCCAGCCGCTTGTTCTTGTTCTCCCGCACTTGACCTTGTTCTCCAGCCACTTGTCCTTGTTCTCCAGCCACTTGTCCTTGTTCTCCAGCCACTTGTCCTTGTTCTCCAGTCACTTGTCCTTGTTCTCCAGCCACTTGTCCTTGTTCTCCAGCCACTTGTCCTTGTTCTCCAGCCACTTGTCCTTGTTCTCCAGCCACTTGTCCTTGTTCTCCAGCTACTTAATGAAGCTGGCTGACTGCTCTCAGTCATATACCTTAAATTAGGCTGAATTATAAATTGAGATGAGCAGTTCTTTATATATACATATGAACGTCAGTACCCCCACTCGGTTAGTATTCATACGTGTTGCTAACATGAATCGCTTGTACTTATATATGTTAGTAGCCTTAAATGGTAGAACCAATTGATAAAACTAGCACTTTCCCATCTAGAACCATGCAAGGATGTCTAATCATTAATCTCTATAGTATTACATCTCTAGTAAAGCTGACGATAAACCAAATTTACATTAAGAGTACCATGCACTGCACAGCGATTCACTGAAACGAAATTCTCTCGAATACGATAGTAATTCACACACACAGTGTGACTTTGTAAATGGTCCAAGTCGGACCGAAACGTCGTCGTAAGCTTCTCTTTTTTATGTGCGGGTTATTTGTGTATCGTTCCAGTCACGGTATTGTGCCTTTTTTTTGTTATTTAACGATAGTAATTCCTTAGAAGACAAATACTGATGTTCTTGAAGTAACAAATCTATTTAAATAATTAAGTTAAACACTTCCAAGTTACAAGTTAATTTCTCCATAGTAACAATTAATCACTTCGAATTAAATAAAAAATCTTTCCAAGATTAGATTTTTTATTAGCAAAGTCTCGTTTGAGATCACCTTTCCTAGAATATTTTATATACAAAATGTATTAGATTGCTTTGACTCTTAAACGATGTCAGTTTTCTTCTTCATTGCTTTGCCTGCTTGATATTTCCTCCAGCTAGTCTCTCTTCATGCCAGCAGAAGGCACCCAACTAACCTCGTAATCCCGCATATTACATATCCACAGCTGATGAGAGTACTTGATCAGCATTCAAATTATCAGAAAGTACATTTTCGTACAAAAATTTCGTTTCCCAAAGCCCCATGGTAATATACATTTCAAAATCCTGTTAAACTGCAAGAGACGCTAAGCCCCAGGAGTTTACATTGATCGAATCTGAGGTTAGATAAGCCGTATTTATACAGGAGATTACCTGAGTATTCACTGAGGTCAGACAAACGTGCTTATCTCATGATCCTCAGATTACAGGTCTACGCTCAATGTTGATCGCCTCGCTGAAACAATGTAATACTTTTTGGATTAAATTAATTGGAAAAAAAAACACTGGAAGCGCACTCGCTACAGTTTCGTGCAGGGAGGAGGAGGAGGAGGAGGAGGAGGAGGAGGAGGAGGCAGCTACTGTGTGCCCGGGTTATCACTCAAACTATTTGTTGCCGCTGAAAACGTTAAGAGTAAAAACACCATCATGCAAAAGGATGGAGAAATGTAAAAGCGAAGTGCTTTCGCGTTTTCAGATACACTTCTTTCACATTGTTACATTCGCTCTTTTTATAGTGATTGTCACACACACACACACACACACACACACACACACACACACACACACACACACACACACACACACACACACACACACACGTGTGAGTGTGTGCGTGCGTGCAGACTGTTTGAATGGATATGCTCTTCCAAAAATATCCAAATCTCATACTTTTATTGCCTGAAATACCGCGGACTTAGAGAATAAAAACATCGTGAGCTTTACCAGCCAGTATAGAAATGCAAACAAGATTCCTCGAGCCGTATATATAAATACGGAAGAAGCCACGAGGCTGCATCAGAGTCAGCGTGTGAGCAGGAAACCTGAAAATATTCCGGAAAGCAATGTTATTGCAGTCATTGTAAACATAAGCGAGAGAATGAGTGGATAAAGAAACAGATGTATAGAAATCAAAAGCACAGCAGCAGATTATGTTTGAGGGCTGGACGGGTGTCACGATAAAATCATAATACTATGAGAAATAATATTTGTTATCTCATTCAGGAAACATATGCGTTTTAGTATTTTATCTGCAGACTGACAGAATATAGACACAGCGAGAAAGAGTAAAGACAGAAAGAGAAAATAAGAAAGCAATATGTAGAGCAAGAAGAAGAAGACGGGAATAAGAGAGAATGAGAAAGGAAGACAGTTTCTCTGTCTCCAATATCACAAGATTATATATATATATATATATATATATATATATATATATATATATATATATATATATATAATATATATATATATATATATATATATATATATATATATATATATATATATATGCAACTACCTTCTTTCATATATCAGGTATTACTTTTCATTCCCTCACAGTTTTCCTCCACAGCATTATGTTCCGTCTCTTGTCTCCTTATAAGCGATAAGTTACTTAGTGAATTTACATTAACTCAATCTTTGGCTTTTAACTATATTGCTTAAGCTACGAAATTCCAGCTAATTATTCATAATGACTTACCTTCTCAGTTTCAGTACCCAACGTTTCAGAGAGTGCAGACTTGCTCTTACTGGGTGATGTGTTGTGTTTACGGGTGCTTGTTGTAGTTTCTCACTTAAACTTTCCACAAGTACCATGCTCAGAGTTCCATTATGTATGTTACAAGCTCAGAACTGTTTACCTACTTCAGCTAACGTTAAAATCGGAAATTTGTTATTCTACCTCAACTCATTTTGCAAACTAATATCTGTTTTCCTACGTCTTGTGATTATTAACATCGAAGAGTTGTGGTTCTGCCTCATCTCATTTCACAAGCTAGGAGTTGTTAGCATCCTGTAGCTTATTTTTCAAGCTCAAGCCTATCGTCCTATCGTAACTGATTTTTTTTTTCGTCTCGGAGCAGTTAGTCTCCCATAGTTTAATTTACAAATTAGCAACTATCATTCAACCCAAGTTCATTTAATAAGCTAGCAGCTGTTATTCTACCTCTGGTCATTGGAAAAGGCAGCAGATGTTAACCTATCTCAGCTCATTTAACAAGCTAGCAGCTCTTCTCCTTCCTCAGCTTATTTCCAAGCCTGGCCCGAGCAACATCCGTATTAATGAGTTCATTTACATGTACGTACTTTAATATTAAGCAGTATATCACTCTGTTGTACTTAAGTCAATGCTCACTCCTTTGATTTCTTTTTCTTGCTGTTCTCTGTTTTTCATTTGCTCTCTTTATCGGTCTGTATTTTGCTCTCTCTTTCTCTCTCTCTCCCTCCCTTCCTCTCTAGGCCTCGTGATCGAGCCACAGGACAGACTACCTCTCTCCAGCAACCCTCAGTTCATATCACCCAAGCAAACTTGCTGCACGCTTCACATAACTCGACCAACGCTAGCCTACAGAGCTTCAAAGACAGCCGCTTCTGCCGCTGCATGCTTCCGATCGGCTTTCACTGCACGTGGAACTCACAGAAGCCCTCATCTCAACTAGTATACACACTTTCGAGTATAATGAACGACAGGGGGCATGAAGACATGAGACTATTAAAAATTTTCGATTTTTTGGGTTATACAAGGCCTTTGCCTCAAGAGCCTTTGCTGTTATTAAATGCATGTTTAGGAGTTTAGCGCAAAAAAAGGTTCGATCGAAAGAAAGGGAGGACATTTTCAATTAACTGGATCAAGAGCCCTTCACTGGCATCAATGTACCTTCCTTAAAGCGTACCTGTCCTCGTAATGAGACGAGGGCCTTTAAATACATAAAACCTGCAACCTCAGTTAAATCAATTACTAAGTTGGTTACTAAGTTAGAACTAAATGAGTTAATTGACAAGTTACTAGGTAAGATATTATGCGAGTTACTAAGTGAGTACAGACACACGAACACGCACTACCAGGAGTCCAGAATCGACCCCTTTGGACAAAAAATGGGAGAATACATGCATGCACATAATGCAAGTGTAGTTGCACGTAGAGCACCTACCGACAGATATAAGTGTATAAGTAGACACATAAAAGGGTAACACTCCCCACCCGAGGGGCCAACGCCGGGTCACCATCTGGAAAAGACCCGGACCGGGAGAAGACGCCGAACCTACTACAGGTACATAAAAGGGAATAAATTTGCATGAATTTACAACGCTTCAGCTTGCAGTTCCCGAGACATTTTTATCCCTGGTTGTCGAGTCTGCCTGAAGAGACATGTCACGAGTTAGCAAATGTGTGAAGCTATTGATAATAAATTGCAGTTATCACCGCCAAAAATAAAATTATATCAATGATAAAAATTAAATTTAATAATAATAAAAACGAAAAAAAATATCAATAGCAGTAAGAAAATAAAAATAAAAATTCATATAATAATAACAACACATACATATGTTTTATATATATGTACACCCTGAGGGTCTTATTTCTCTAGCGTATTTATGCTCAGGGATGAAGAAAAAATTTTTTTTGGCGGTAAGAAGGTTTCCCCTTAAAAACCCTAACCGCCCAAAAAGGGAAAGGGGGGGGCCCTTTTAAATAAAAAAAAACCCAAATTTTAAAAATTACAAAATTTATAATTAAAAAAATTTTAATTATTTGGTGAATTTTAACGATTAAAAGGAGAAAACAAACAAACCCCAAAAGGGAGAAGCCCTGTTAAAAAATAAAAACTTGGGGCCAAAAAAGTTGTTAGGAAAACCCCCTCCTCAGAATTTTTTAAGAAACCAAAAAGGGAAACCCTGAGGGGAACCGGGGGTCACCTTAAAAAACCCGGGGGGCCCCAACCTCCCCGGTTGGGGAAAAAATTTGGTAAAAAGGTTTACTCCCCACCCCGGGTTTTCCCCGGGTTGTGGCCCTAAAAACCCTTCACCGTTTTGGTATTGTTTTGGTTACCCCGAAAAATTAAAAAAACTGTTTTTTTAAAAAAAAAAAAAAACCTGGGAAAAATTTTTATATTTAAAAACCCTACTTTTTTTTAAAAAAATTGTCCCCCTGGGGTCTTTATTTTACGAAAGGGGGTCAGGTGAAGAAATTATTTGGGGTTGAGCCCGTGGTACGGTTAACTATGGGCAGGGGGATTGTTTAAAAACTTTTTAAACCGGGGGTAACTTTAAAAATTAAAATTTAAAAAAAATTTTTAATGAACCGGGGGTTATTGGGCCCCTGGGGGGAACTGTTCCCCCTGAACCGGTTGAGGAAAACCCTTTGGGTATAAGTGGGTAACTTTTGATGGGTTAAACACGGTCCCTTTGGGAAACGGGTGTGAACTGATTTAACCGGGGTACTTTTTGGCTGATTTAACCGGGGGTATTGTGGGGCTGCTTTTCCGGGGTACGTGTGGCTGACTGAAACCGTGGGTACTGTGTGACTACTTTTAAACCGGGGGTACGTGGGGCCCTGATTTAACCGTGGGTATGTGGGGGCTGACTGTACCGTGGGTACTGTTTGGCTGATTTAACCTGGGTACTGTGGGGCTGATTTCCCCGGGGGTACTGGTGGCTGACTGTACCGTGGGTACTTGGGGCTGCCCTGAAACCGGGGGGGTTACTTTTGGGGGCGACTGAAACCGGGGGAACTGTGGGCCCGACTGAACCGGGGGGTACTGTGGGGCGGGACGTACCCGTGGGTATGGGGTGGGCTGATTTAACCGGGGTACGTTGGCTGATTTACCCGTGGGTACTGTGGGGCTGGACTACCCGGGGGTACTGTTTTGGCTGACTGTACCGGGGTACTGGGGTGGCTGACTTTCCCCCTTTGGTACTGTGTGGCGACTGAAAACCGGGGGTACTGTGTGGCTGTAACCGTGGTATTTGGGGCTGATTAACCGTGGGTACTGTGGGGCCCTGACTTACCGTGGGTAACTGTGGGGGCTGACAAACACCGGGGTTTAAAGGTGACTGACGGTACCGGGGGTCTTTTAAACGGGACTGTACCGTGGGTACGTGGGGGCGACTGTCCCGTGGGAAACGGGTTTTGGCTTGACGTACCGTGGGAAACCTTTGGGGGCTGACTGTACCGTGGGTACTGTGTCTGATTTAACCGGGGGTTTACTGGTGTGGCGGGATTTGTACCGTGGGTACTTTTTGGCCCCTGACTGTCCCCCTTTGGGTACTGGTGGCTGATTTAAAACCGGGGGTACTTTTGGGGCTAACTGTACCGGGGGTACTTGGGCTGCCCTGTACCTTGGGTATTTGTGTGGCTGACTGTACCGGGGTACTGGGGGTGGCTGACTGTACCGTGGGTATTTGGGCCCCCTGACTGTACCGGGGGTTCTGTGTGGTTGACTAAAACCGTGGGTATTTGGGGGGGGCCCTGACTGTACCGGGGTTTTTCATTCCGTGTGGCTTTGACTACAAACCGGGGGTTACGGGTTGGCTGATTTACCCCGTGGGTACTGTGGGGCCTGACTGTACCCGGGGGAAACTGGGGTGGCTAAACTACAAAACCGGGGTACGGGTGTGGCTGACTGAAACCGTGGGTACTGTTTGGTTTTGACTGACGGGGGTACTGGTGTGGCTGACTGAAACCGGGGGTACTTTTGGGGGCTAAACCACCTGGGTACTGGGGGTTTACTGACCGGGGTTTTACTTTGGCTGAAAAAAGGGTTCTGGGGTACTGTGGGGACCTGACTCACCGGGGGAAACTGGGGGCCCCCGACTGTACCGGGGTACTTGGGTTTACGGTCCCGTGGGAAACTGGGGGGGCCGACGACCGGGGGTACTGGGGTGCTGACTACCACCTTGGATTTTCTACTGTGGGGGCGGGGCTGCACCGGGGGTTACGTGGGCTGACGGAAACCGGGGGTACTGTTTGGCTATTTAAAAAGGGGGGTAAGTGTGGCCCGACGGGCCCCGGGTGGGTCCCTGGGGGTGGCTGACAGACGGGGGTTACGGTGGGGGCTAAACCTAAAAACCGTGGTACTGGGGTGGCTGACTGCCCCGGTGGGCCCCTGTGTGGCTGACAGCACCGGGGGAAACTGGGGGTGACTAAACCGGGGTACGGTGGGTCCCCTTAGTGGGCATGCCCCTTGTCCGGGGGTACTTTTCTGACGCACCTGGGAACTGTGGGCCCTGACTGCCCGTGGGTACTGTGTGACTGACTGTACCGTGGGTACTGTGAGGCTGACTGTACCGTGGGTACTGTGTGACTGACTGCACCATGGGTACTGTGCGGCTCACTGCACCGTGGGTACTGTGTGGCCGACTGCACCGTGGTTACTGTATGGCTGACTGCACCGTGGGTACTGTGTGACTGACTGCACCGTGGGTACTGTCCGGCTGACTGCACCGTGGGTACTGTGTGCCTGACGATACCGTGGGTACTGTGAGTCTGACTGTACCGTGGGTACTGTGTGGCTGACTGTTCCGTGGGTACTGTGTGACTGACTGCACCGTGGGTACTGTGTGGCTGACTGCACCGTGGGTACTGTGTGGCTGACTGCACCGTGGGTACTGTGTGGCTGACTGTACCGTGGGTACTGTGTGACTGACTGCACCGTGGGTACTGTGTGGCTGACTGCACGGTGGGTACCCTGAGTGTAGAGCACTGCACCGTGGGTACTGTGAGTGTGAACTACTGCACAGCGGGTATTGTTAGTGTGGACCACTGCACTGCGGGTACTGTGAGTGTGGACCACTGCACCGTGGGTAATGTAAGTGTGAACCACTGCACCGCGGGTACTGTGAGTGTAGACTACTGCACCGCGGGTAATGTGAGTGTGGACCACTGCACCGTGGGTAATGTGAGTGTGGACCACTGCACCGCGGGTATGAGTGTAGACTACTGCACTGCGGTTACTGTGTGTGTGGACCACTGCACCGCGGGTACTGTGAGTGTGGACCACTGCACCGCGGGTACTGTGAGTGTGGACCACTGCACCGCGGGTACTGTGAGTGTGGACCACTGCACCGCGGGTACTGTTAGTGTGGACCACTGCATCGCGGGTACTGTGAATATGGACTATTGCACCGCGGGTACTGTGAGTGTGGACTACTGCACCGCAGGTACTGTGAGTGTGGACCACTGCACAGCGGGTACTGTGAGTGTGGACTCCTGCACCACGGGTATTGTGAGTGTAGATCACTGCACTGAGGGTATTGTGTGTGTGGACCACTGCACCGCGGGTACTGTGAGAGTGAACCACTGAACCGCAGGTTCTGTGAGTGTGGACCACTGCATCGCGGGTAATGTGTGTGTGAACCACTGCACCGTGGGTACTGTGAGTGTGAACCATTGAACCGCAGGTACTGTGAGTGTGAACCACTCCACCGCAGGTACTGTGTGTGTGTACCACTGCACCGCGGGTACTGTGATTGTGAACCACTGCACCGCGGGTACTGTGAGTGGAAATCTGCGTCGAGTTCCTTCATACGTGAGAACTTAAGATAGCAAATATATTCAGTGTACAAACACTAAGAGATACTCTTCTTTCAGTGTACTTATCCTTATTACTAAAATCAAAATTGTTGTTTTATTAGGCCTAACACCGTTCGACTAGGCATTGGCCACCAGCGCAGCGTATCACCTACTCTGCACTAGTCAAGAGTACTTTACATCCATTCAACAAAAATTAAAGATAACTCTCATTGTATATGTACCCTGAGATATACATATCTCTCGGTGTGCATATCTTGAATAACAATAAAAATATATATTAAGAAATAATTTCACGGTACTCATATGCTCTGAAACAGAGTACATACCAATATTATGTTAATCAAGAAGTCAAGTTTAAATTTAAACTCATTGAAATGCTAGAACTTTCAGGTTCAGTAATAACTTCTGCAGGATTTATCCAGGTAAGTCTCCTTCCAGCTGGCTAAGTTCGTCATTTTTCGGATTTTCAACTACGATCATAGTGGATCGGACCAACAAACGACGACTGGTAGACTGAGACCAGCAGACTGGCAGACTCCGACTAGAAGATTGGCAGACCCCTACCTTCAGACTGGTAGACCCCGACCTTCAGACTGGTGGACCCCGACCTTCAGACTGGTAGACCCCGACCAGAAGACTGGCAGACCCCGACCTTCAGACTGGTGGACCCCGAGTAGAAGACTGGTAGGCCCGGACTAGAAGGCTGACAGACTGCGACCTTCAGACTGGCAGACCCCGACCTTCAGACTGGTAGACGCCGACCAGAAGACTGACAGACCCCGACGAGAAGACTGGCAGACTGCGACTAGAAAACACTCAACTTTTTGTTCTGTGTAACATTCAAGCTCAACGTCCCTCATAAAACATCCAGATGACGGAGTGATATTAACATTAAATCCGAATATTTCTCAAATGTTGAGGAAAATGCTTTAAAAGATACCTCGATAATTACGTTAATATTAAAGCTCAGTTTATACCAAAGTCGTAAACCCGTGTATTGCATGACAGCAGCCAGCATAGTCCACGCAACACAGGGAAGATAGCCCAGTCTACGCAACACAGCAACCTCCACGGTTCACGCAACACAGCAACCCGCACAGTTCACGCAACACAGCAACCCGTACGGTTCACGCAACGCAGCAATCCGTACGGTTCACGCAACACAGCAATCCGCACTGTTCACGCAACACAGCAACCCGCAGGGTTCACGCCACACGAAAACCACCACGATCCACTCAACACAAAAACAGTCCTCGCAACACAGAAATTAGCCCGGTCAACACAACACGGAAGCCGGAACGGCCCATGCAACATGGAGAAGTAAGCAACGAATACGACGCAACATAAATAACATCTACAACGTTTAGGCAGAGCAGAAACTTCCCAAGAGTCAAGGACGCAAAACAACGTCTTTTTGTTACCAGGAGAAACTTTAATTTACTGCCAGCGACTGTGATAAAAATACGATCATCTTCACCACTCGAGTCAGTTATCGTGACAATGATTGCTTTTCAGTGTATTCTTCAGCTCTCACTACTACTTAGACTCTTTGGTTTTTTTTTAAATTAAGGTCTTTTTTCATTACCTCTTCAGAAGGCTCTACGATTTCTGCTCTCAAGACTTATTGATTAAAAGATTAAATAGCTTTTTCTTTTAGATTCTGATGCTTAATTTCCTTTTTGTTTCAGTGGAAATGAAATCTAGGATTTGTGTATTCTTCTTCTTCATATTGTTATTATTATTTATTATAATTAAATTATTATTATTATTATTATTATTATTATTATTATTATTATTATTATTATTATTATTAATTATTATTACAAATATTATTATAATTAATACATTTAGGGGAAACGCTAAAACCATTGGGATCATATAAATCCTGGAGATTGGGACGAAATTAGGTTATCTCCAAGGAAGGGAAGAACAACCTATTTTCTCTGTACCAAGAGTCCTTCACCGGCGTCAAGGAACCTCCCACGATAGATGGGCCAGTAGACCTTCTGCAGTGTTCCTCCATTCTTATGCTCTTATGTGATCAACGAAGAGAGCATAAGAAAACCAATTCATTAAGCCGAAAGCTGAATATCGAATCTCATTTTATTCCCCTCCCCCCCCCCCCCAAAAAAAAAAAAAACGCCCCGCTACACGTATTCATATTGACACGTTGCTGGATTTTTTAAAGTGATCACAGTGTGTTCGTCGGGGAAAATGTGAACTGAGTAGAATAAAAATATTAAGCGCTCTTCCTAGACGGAGAGTAAGGACAATGACTTCGATTCCTCACGTTGATGGGGATAAAATATTTGTCCCCATATCGTCGTCACTGCAATATATATATATATATATATAAAATATATATAAAATATATATATTTATATATATATATTATATATATATATATATATATATATATATATATAAATATAATAGGTAGTAGGTTTTGGGAACAGCAACCACCCAGGGGAAGTACTACCGTCCTGCCCGAGACGTAAAAAAAACCTGTAAATGTTTTGCGTGATGGAGGGTTGCTGGTTTTTTTTTTCTTCTCATAAACACGCTAGATAGCAGGTTTTTTGCTACTCCCACTTACACTTTGGTACCTTTACGACACGACATGCATATATTATATACATCAGGTTTTTCTCCTTTTTTTTAAATGCTTTGTTATTTTCCCTTTTTTTTCTATTATCCTGGGGAAGTGGGAAAAAAACTTTCCTCCGTAAGCATGCGTTTTGTTGAACGCAAAAACCGGGAGCAATGGGGTAGTAACCCCCCTTTTCCCGTAGACATTTACTAAAAAAGAGAAAAGAAAACTTTTTAAACTGGGATGCTTAAATGTGCGTGGGTGTAGTGCGGAGACAAAAAACAGAGATTGCGATGTTTTGAATGAAAGAATTTTGGATTCCTGGGCCCAAGCGAAACAAAACTGAAGGGGGGGGGGTTTCGTGGGGGGAAATAAAGGGTTTAAAAACTGGAGTATCTGAGAGAGTTAGAGCAAGGGAAAAATTTTAAATTATCAGTATGGAAGGAGAAAAGAGAATTTTGAATGTGAAATTCAAGAATTATGTGGGTTAATGAAGGTTGGATGCGAGAAGTGGGCATAATAAGCGTGTATGACCTGGGAAGAGAGGAATGCAGAGGGGAGAGAGGATTTTGGGAGATGTTAAGTGAATGTAAAAGGGGCCCTTTTAACCAAGTGAGAGATAAATTTTGGGAGGGGACCGAATGTAAAGTAGGAGAAACTTTTAGAGAGGGTGTGGTAGGTAAGTTTGGGGTGCCAGGTGTAAATGATAATGGGAGCCCTTTGATTGAACTTTGTATAGAAAGGGGTTTAGTTATATGTAATACATATTTTAAGAAAAAGAGGATAAATAAGTATACAAGATATGATGTAGGGCGATATGATGTAGTTTGTTGGATTATGTATTGGTAGATAAAAGACTGTTGAGTAGACTTCAGGATGTACATGTTTATAGAGGGGCCACAGATATATCACATCATTTTCTAGTTGTAGCTACACTGAGAGTAAAAGGTAGATGGGATACAAGGAGAATAGAAGCATCAGGGAAGAGAGAGGTGAAGGTTTATAAACTAAAAGAGGAGGCAGTTAGGGTAAGATATAAACAGCTATTGGAGGATAGATGGGCTAATGAGAGCATAGGCAATGGGGTCGAAGAGGCATTGGGTAAGTTTAAAAATGTAGTGTTAGAGTGTTCAGCAGAAGTTTGTGGTTACAGGAAAGTGGGTGCAGGAGGGAAGAGGAGCGATTGGTGGAATGATGATGTAAAGAGAGTAGTAAGGGAGAAAAAGTTAGCATATGAGAAGTTTTTACAAAGTAGAAGTGATGCAAGGAGGGAAGAGTATATGGAGAAAAAGAGAGAGGTTAAAGAGAGTGGTGAAGCAATGTAAAAAGAGAGCAAATGAGAGAGTGGGTGAGATGTTATCAACAAATTTTGTTGAAAATAAGAAAAAGTTTTGGAGTGAGATTAACAAGTTAAGAAAGCCTAGAGAACAAATGGATTTGTCAGTTAGAAATAGGAGAGGAGAGTTATTAAATGGAGAGTTAGAGGTATTGGGAAGATGGAGGGAATATTTTGAGGAATTGTTAAATGTTGATGAAGATAGGGATGCTGTGATTTCGTGTATAGGGCAAGGAGGAATAACATCTTGTAGGAGTGAGGGAAAAGCCAGTTGTGAGTGTGGGGGAAGTTCGTGAGGCAGTAGGTGAAATGAAAGGGGGTAAGGCAGCCGGGATTGATGGGATAAAGATAGAAATGTTAAAAGCAGGTGGGGATATAGTTTTGGAGTGGTTGGTGCAATTATTTAATAAATGTATGGAAGAGGGTAAGGTACCTAGGGATTGGCAGAGAGCTTGCATAGTTCCTTTGTATAAAGGCAAAGGGATAAAAGAGAGTGCAAAAATTACAGGGGGTAAGTCTGTTGAGTATACCTGGTAAAGTGTATGGTAGAGTTATAATTGAAAGAATTAAGAGTAAGACGGAGAATAGGATAGCAGATGAACAAGGAGGCTTTAGGAAAGGTAGGGGGTGTGTGGACCAGGTGTTTACAGTGAAACATATAAGTGAACAGTATTTAGATAAGGCTAAAGAGGTCTTTGTGGCATTTATGGATTTGGAAAAGGCGTATGACAGGGTGGATAGGGACACAATGTGGCAGATGTTGCAAGTGTATGGTGTAGGAGGTAGGTTACTGAAAGCAGTGAAGAGTTTTTACGAGGATAGTGAGGCTCAAGTTAGAGTATGTAGGAAAGAGGGAAATTTTTTCCCAGTAAAAGTAGGCCTTAGAGAAGGATGTGTGATGTCACCGTGGTTGTTTAATATATTTATAGATGGGGTTGTAAGAGAAGTAAATGCGAGGGTCTTGGCAAGAGGCGTGGAGTTAAAAGATAAAGAATCACACACAAAGTGGGAGTTGTCACAGCTGTTCTTTGCTGATGACACTGTGCTCTTGGGAGATTCTGAAGAGAAGTTGCGGAGATTGGTGGATGAATTTGGTAGGGTGTGCAAAAGAAGAAAATTAAAGGTGAATACAGGAAAGAGTAAGGTTATGAGGATAACAAAAGATTAGGTGATGAAAGATTGGATATCAGATTGGAGGGAGAGAGTATGGAGGAGGTGAACATATTCAGATATTTGGGAGTGGACGTGTCAGCGGATGGGTCTATGAAAGATGAGGTGAATCATAGAATTGATGAGGGAAAAGAGTGAGTGGTGCACTTAGGAGTCTGTGGAGACAAAGAACTTTGTCCTTGGAGGCAAAGAGGGGAATGTATGAGAGTATAGTTTTACCAACGCTCTTATATGGGTGTGAAGCGTGGGTGATGAATGTTGCAGCGAGGAGAAGGCTGGAGGCAGTGGAGATGTCATGTCTGAGGGCAATGTGTGGTGTGAATATAATGCAGAGAATTCGTAGTTTGGAAGTTAGGAGGAGGTGCGGGATTACCAAAACTGTTGTCCAGAGGGCTGAGGAAGGGTTGTTGAGGTGGTTCGGACATGTAGAGAGAATGGAGCGAAACAGAATAACTTCAAGAGTGTATCAGTCTGTAGTGGAAGGAAGGCAGGGTAGGGGTCGGCCTAGGAAAGGTTGGAGGGAGGGGGTAAAGGAGGTTTTGTGTGCGAGGGGCTTGGACTTCCAGCAGGCATGCATGAGCGTGTTTGATAGGAGTGAATGGAGACAAATGGTTTTTAATACTTGACGTGCTGTTGGAGTGTGAGCAAAGTAACATTTATGAAGGGATTCAGGGAAACCGGCAGGCCGGACTTGAGTCCTGGAGATGGGGAAATACAGTGCCTGCACTCTGAAGGAGGGGTGTTAATGTTGCAGTTTAAAAACTGTAGTGTAAAGCACCCTTCTGGCAAGACAGTGATGGAGTGAATGATGGTGAAAGTTTTTCTTTTTCGGGCCACCCTGCCTTGGTGGGAATCGGCCAGTTGTGATAATAAAATAATATATATATATATATTATATATATATATATATATATATATATATATATATATATATATATATATATATATATATATATATATATATTGTAAAATGATATTGGTTTCTTGTCTCAAAGACAGGGAATAAATATCATTATACAATATCACATGATTTTTTTTCATGAGAATAATCAGGATATGAGATAATCGTCACCTCGAAGAGTTATCACCTGACACTGATACATCTTACTGGGAACGAGTTTTAATTGATCTTTACTTATTTGAAATTTAACAGTTCAATTTCTGAATGTTTTCCAGGTTGTTCTTAGCTAACCTTCCTCTACACAAAGACATTAAGTGTCTCTTCTAATAAATATGCAAGAGAGAGAGAGAGAGAGAGAGAGAGAGAATGCAGGTCAGCGGGCAGACTAGTGGGACATGCTTGGTCATAAGGATTATTCAACCATACATAACCACATTACCCCTGCCTAATGGTTCGTGCATAACAAGATGTCTTCTGCACATTTTCCCATGGGAATCCACGTAGAATGATAATATTAACTTATTGCATATAAGGGAACTGGTAAGTTTGTTTAACATAATGCTGGAAAAATACATGTGGATGACTAGACGGTGCCGTTGTGTCTGGGGCCATCACCACAACTGTGGTTCCTTTCCTGTTACAGTTCCGTGGAAGCAGCGTCTATCGTTATTGCTACGGCTGTTACCGAAAAGCGGATTCTTTCTTGATGCTCGGTGAATATATTTTATATATAAATTTGTATCGTTAGTGTTGTGTTGAAATAATGAACATTCATAACATAGAAGCAGCTTCTCATTATGCAATGACGGAGTTCCGTTGGCATGAGTCACCTCACTACTCGTTAATACGATAGATGATAAAGGGACAACATACAAAATAACTGTCTTGAGAATACTGATGATGCAATGTGTAATCTTTGAGTAAATCTTCTTCATTCGTGTTTATTTTCGTCTCACTTTTGTTTCTAGTATTTTTTATTGTTTCCTTATCATTCCATTTTATCTTTCTTTGTTTCTACCTTTCCAAATCATCTCTTGATTAATGCTCCTTATCATTATCTCTATGTTTCTTGATGTCTCTCTTATCAGGATGTTTCTTGCGTCTCTGCCCTTCCTCTGTTATTTACATTTCATCTTATCCTGGTTTATCACTCTCTCTTCTCATTATGCTTCATCAGTTCTGGCTTCCCAATTCACTCTGCTCTCACTAAGATGTTATTTTTTTCCTTTTGTCTTTATAATCATCCTTTGTTTCATCCGCGGCTTTTTCTCCTATTGTACACTTGCTTCACTTAGACCTCTTTCCTTTGTAAGATTTCCTTTGACATTTCGAGCACCACCTCCGACCTTTTCCGCACCACGTCTGGCATTTCCAGCATCACCCCTGACATTTCTTGCGTCACTTCCGGCCTTTCCAACATCCTTGTGACCTTTTCAGCAGCACCCTAACCTTTTCCGGCATTTCCAATTACAGTTTCTGCTCTTACCCTTGTCATTTAAGGTACGACGCCCTTTCTAACGCTTTAACATTTCCAACATCAACCCGACGCCTTCCGACACCACCCCTTCTTTCCAGTACTTCCGGTCTTTCCAACATCACCTCTCCTGACATATCTCTATTTTACCCCAGTGCATTCCAGCATAAATTCTCTTTTCCATATTAACCTCAAGCTTTCCAAAATCCCAACATTTTTTTCTGAGCACTCACCCTTATCCCCATTACCTTCTTTCCAGCACAACCCATTGCTTTCCGACTCCCTCCTCACCTTTTCAATTTCACCCTCACCACTTTCAGGGCCACCCCTACAAAAAATAAATTTCTGTATCATTTACATTTCTTTACATAAATGCCTCAGTCAAATGCTTTCTCCCCTTGTTTTATTATCCTTTTTTTTTCTCCCGTCCCACCTTTCCTTTACATTTACCGCCCCACAGAGAGTGCTTCAGGAGGACCCTAAAGTCGACTTGGTCACAGCGATGGAATTCGTGCCAATTTCTTGCGGTAAATGTGTTGGCTTCCATCCACATTTTAACTCCTTTCCCTCTACTTGCTCTATTTTTTTTTCTTTTCCTCTGCTTTTTTATGGTTTTCCTCTACTTGCTCTGTTACAGTCATTCTGTCTCTTTGCTCTATTACTGATTTCCTCCCTCTAATTGCTCTCCCTCTGGCTTTCCTCTCTATTTGCTCTCTTATTGCCTTTCCCTCTATTCGTTCTGTTACTGGCTTTCAGTCTTACTGGCTTTCACTGTTACTGGCTTTCACTGTTACTGGCTTTCACTGAATCTGTCATGTATATATCCTGGACAAGGACTGTTAATTATTATTACGGCATCAGTAGTATGTATTACGCCATAAGGCATCGTGGCACCAATAGCAGGTGCATTATGGCATCAATAACACTTACGTGTGCTGTAACACTGTATTGTGGTATCAGTGGCAGGTGTGCTGCAACACTGCATTGTGGTATCAGTAGCAGGTGTGCTGTAACACTGCAGTGTGGCATCAGTAGAAGGTGTGCTGTAATACTGCAGTGTCCTATCATTAGCAAGTGTGCTGTAACTGCAGTGTGGCATCAGTAGCAGGTGTGCTGCAACACTGCAGTGTGGCATCATTAGCAAGTGTGCTGTAGCACTGCATTGTGGCATTATTAGCAGGTGCCTCAACACATAACATCAAGGCCTGGTGTGCAGTCACAAGGGATCACCTCATTTTCCTAGCACTGCAGCAAATCTGACACATTGCATCAAGCCTAGATAATTTAAGCCCCTTTGGAATGCTTCCAAGATTGCTGATATTTATTCATCTTTCAAATGATAAAATCTTGTGTCAGGTTCCATGCTCTGAGGACTTGGATTTCACTAAAATATAGAGATAAAGTGAATGAACCACACGAGATTTTTTCCTTCGCATATAAATAACAACTGGACATTGGAGATTTTCTGGTTTGTTCTCTTGACAATAAATAATTGAGGACCAGTTTGTATAGATCTGCCGAAGGATTTGGCAGATCTAGGTAAAATTACGTTGGTTATTTATGACTGTACTGTATCTAATTTAACGGTAAGGTTCTGAGGTAACTTTCTAGCATTTAAGTCCGTTTACTTTGTAACTAGACATAATACATATATGTATTCAAGATTTGCATGCAGGTATATATACCAAATATTCTTGCAAGTAATACATGCAGATGATAATAAATTTAAAAACATGTTACATAATCTTTACATAAATGAAAAAGGGACAAAATTTCAAATATTATTTAAGGACATTATACGAATTCGCGTCTGGTTAATGTTTATGCAAACACGTCAAAATAAGTTTATTCTTCCCTGCAATGGTTTCATATCTGAAATCAGTCGAGAGGTGAAAGAGGATAAATGCGAAATTTCTTCCATGTTGAAAACTATGCATAATTCATCAACAAAAATGATTATGATACACTGAACTAATAATATGGGATCAAGCAGAAGCTCTAGTGGTATATTGATAATCACATCACAGCGACAGACACTACAGTTTTATTTTTAATTTCTCGTGGAAAAAATTGTCTGAAGGAAAATGTTGATGATCTTCCCTCGGCGTTTTTTTTTTTTCTTAATATAGGCGCTTAATTTAATTTATTACTCAAAATGGGGTTATTTGCCTTGTACTAGGTAAAGCTGGTTGATGCTTGATGGAAGTGATGATAGATGGTCGACAGTTCTACAGAGTAATGTTAGAGTTATTTTATATAGATCCATACCTTTCCCCCTTCCAGCTCTCTCTCTCTCTCTCTCTCTCTCTCTCTCTCCTCTCTCTCTCTCTCTCTCTCTCTCTCTCTCTCCTCTCTCTCTCTCTCTCTCTCTCTCTCTCTCTCTCTCTCTCTCTCTCTCTCCTTGTTATTCTAACTACCTCCCTGGGATAAAGAGAATGGAATACACCTCCATTACACGAGATCATCTCATGAATACAGAGGATTTTGACTTGATATATTAAGGCTTCCTTGGTCCTCTTGATATCAGAATATATGCATGTATACTTGTTTTAATGTGGTCAATGTTATCACATGTCTTGATGTTGATAGTTTTAGTTTCTCTCTCTTATTAAAAGTGATATCATGAAACATCCATTTATTGGAGTACAGAAGATATTTCCTTCTCTCTTGTTCCATTTTCCTGTCATCCTCCCCCATCACATTTCCCCTACGCCACACCCAGCTGCCTCCTACTACACATTCCACTCTCTCTACCACACATCCTACTTGCTCTACTCCTGTCAACTACTGAATATGTCGCCAACACTTCCTCCCTCCCTTTAAATTCATTCCCATCTTAAACCAGGACTAAATTATAAACTGCGTATACATACGGGCAATGTAGATTAAATTCATAGCACGCGAAATGAATTTTGTTGAGTGGAAAGCATACTATTGCACGAGAGTGCAGCTTTAGTGCAGTATTTTATAGCACTGACTCGGGTCTTGGGAGCTCATAATAATAGTTTTTATAAACACACTAATGGCGATGGCCATTTACAGGCGCTCATAACTCGTCGCTGAAGTAGCGCTTTGCTAATACAGCAGGAAAAATATCTCGATCTATAGTCATGTCAATTTTTATCATTACTGAACACTACAAAATTGAGGACAGTATGATTAATAACACAACAACTGAATAAAAGATACATGTTACAGAACAAGCTTTAAAGGGTGTCTCAATAAAAACTATATATATATATATATATATATATATATATATATAATATATATATATATATATATATATATATATATATATATATATATAAATGAAATCACGAAACAAGTGATTTTGAATCAGTAACATAATTGAGGCTTGGCCAGGACTCGATCCTGCGCTCCCATGACCAACGCTGTGTGAAATGAACAAAGTGCACATTCCTCTATCCACTTGACCATCATTCTTTAACACCAGGTGCTCAGCAGTACTGCTGAGAAGTACACACTCAGCGTGTACACTATGAGAATCACAAGAAATTCTTAGTTCTTCCACATGGTGACGTAGTCGACAAAACTACCCAGGCTCTTGCTTAGAGCAACTTAAACGTGGGTAACATAGCCACTACTTCTAACATGATAAAGCCAAGAAGCGACCCTCTATTTCTCATTGTTTCCTAGGCTAGATTCTACGCCATTCCTTATAGACAATGTGAAGAAAAATATATAGAAATTGGGAAGAACCTATCAATCATTTTTGGTGAACCCAAGTATGCATGTATTAGGGACGACTAGAACAATGCTTTGTCCACAGGGACACCAAAAGTCACCTCGTGAACTGGAGACTCCCAATTAGTCTTCGCTGAAGCTTCGATGCTTAGAGCCCTTATTTAATGGTTTTTCTAGAATATTAAACAGAAAACAGGTAGCTATAGCATCTGCACGTGATCTGTACATACTCTGCTTCATGTTATTTATGTATCATTTAGAATGAACAAGGTCCAGGGAGCGAAACGTTTCTTATTAAACTGTTTAAAATGTTTACACGTAAAGCGAGAACGGTGTATCATAATTCACACCTGGAAAATTTTGGAGGAGATGGTACCAAACCTGCACACTGAAATCATTTCGTATGAACGTGAGAAACTTGACAAACAGTGCAAAATATCTCCATTATAAAAGAAGGGAAAACAGGGGAGCTATGAGCAAATTGAAAGAGAACTCGAAAAGCGTCAGAGGTCAATGACTTTTTATCGCCCTTCCTTCGTGCATAAGAGAAATTTCCAACAATCCTCTTGATCAGTCGGTCTCTGGTGCGTACGCTGGATTGAGTGCGGTCACTGCCAACAGCTTGGTCGATCAAGCCAGCAACTAGAAGATCTGGTCTGGGACCGGACGGAGGGGGCGACGGGCCCAGGAAAGGTGGTAAGGTAAACGTAAGGAGAGACGTATATTGCCTTCATTCTGCTGGAGGTGGGGGAGGGAAGGTGTTATAATTCGGAGGGTCATTTGAATTACGATGTCTGGCAAAACAGCTACTGAATGAATGATGGTGAATGTCATTTTTTTGAGGTAAAGGGTCACCTATATGGATGGGAGACAACTGCTACGGGGAAAAAATATTTTGTATAAATGAGTCGCACCTAGTTTCATAAAATGTGTGTGCGTGTACGAGGGGAGGGATGTCTAATACCATTAATGAAGTTTTCATTACTCAGGTAAGCTTAATGCTGCCTTTTTTCCTGACAGTGTCCAGCATGGAACTCGTGTGTCACATTAGTATAAAGAACTGAGTGGAATGTTTAGAAGAGATTAAAGTAATGATGGTGTTGGTGGATATTTTATAAGGGATACCGTTCATTTCTTTGTCCTCTCCATCCCTCATTCCTCCTTCTTCTCTTCCTTCTCCGTTTCTTCTTCCTCATTCTTTCACTTGGTCCTTCTCCTCTTCCTCCTCATCTTCATCCTACCTCATTCATTCCTCCTTTCTCATTCCATCTTTCTCTCACTCTTCCTTCCTCACGCCATTTTCTCCTCACACCCTTTTTCTCACTCCAGCTTCTCGCACTCCCTCCTGCTTCTTCACTCTCTCCTACTCCCTCCCTCCCTCCTTCACTTTTCTGCATCCCGCACTTACACTCTGCTTCTTTTCCTACCACTGAAAAGCAAAACATTTTACGGTGCATGCTAATTCATGAATTAATATGCACTTTGCACCGCATATTATACACACTTAATAAAAACTGTTTATACAGTATAACCCATCATCCTAAAAAAAACATCGGATTTACCGTGATTCAACATTGTCGGTAATACGTAAACGTTGGTTTAGTGGTTTTTATATTTCCTCTTGTTTAGTGATCTTCGTGTTTCCTCAGGTTTAGTGGTCTTTATGCTTCCTCAGGTTTAGTTGTCTTTATGTTTCCTCAGGTTCAGTGGTCTTTTGTTTTCTTATGACTTGTTTTCTTATGTCTTGTTTTTACGACTTGTCAGATGTTGCCCCAGTTTCACATTACCTAACCTAGCCTAAACCCCAACGTAATATAGCTTAATAGCCTAACCAAATCAAAGAAAAACTAAAAAAAAATTGCATGCAGAGAATCTGGCTTTAAGTGGACAGAATTTCCTGATTGAAAGATTACTTTGGCCAATAACGATTCCAAAGCTCGCCAATGACCCAAACAGCTTTCGAAGGTAATTACATTGTAATCTGTCCCTGTTGCTTAATTTGCATGTTCTAATTAAATTTTGTCCTCGCTTCTTCATTAGCAATTTTAATTAATGAAATGTTTAAAGAGGATAATGAGATTTGCTCCTTCGTGCTCTAAAGTTTGCTTGCGTTGCATAAAGGTGAATGGTACTGTTTTGGTTACTTACTAAAAATGTGATTGTTTTCTCTTCATGAGTGAGAATGGGATTATTCCAGTTACTTCGAAAGATGATTTGCTTCAGTGCTTACAATAACGTGTATATTTTCTTGGATACCCGGAAGAC
>NC_069415.1:21001733-21019233 GCF_026875155.1 Cherax quadricarinatus | reverse complement strand
AGGTCCGAAGGAACGAACGGTAACGGTGTTCATGTGTCACAAACACCATTCCGTTTTGCACTCTCTTGATCTTAAATCTGTTAATCTTTCTTGCTTTATATGATGCATCCTGTGATGGGATGGGATGTTGTATCTTGGGGCGCAGGTCTCTGTGGTTTAATTCTCTTTGTTTGCGTTTTGTGAATTTGACTGTTCCGTTAAAAATACTTTCATAGATTTCATGTCTTTGAACTGAGAGTAAATTATCCGTGATTGAGTTAGTCTGAGATGCTCTGTTGTCTTCGAAGAATAAAGCACATGTGCAACACTTGGGTATATTTATTATCGAGACGTGTCAGTCGTCACGTGAGGTCACAGACCCTGAGCTGCTTTGGGGATTAGCGTGGACGGTTACAAAGCATGGCTTGCTTCTGCAGTGTTTTAAAAACTGAAAAGGTTGGAGAGTTGAAGGAGGAGGTCTTGCTTCTCAGGAGGAGATAGGGGCTGATGGTCCACCTCAATGGGTCTGGGACGGGGATGTGAGGTGGCTTGAGTTGTGGGGAATGAGAACTTCTAGCAGTGAGGTGCAGTTTTGTCTCTCGCTGTAAGGAGGCTGTAGTTGGGAGGTAGCAACGGCTACCCGCAGTGAGGTGCAGCCAGCACCTGCTTACAAGTGGCGAGTTGTTCACAGTAATGGGAGGCGCATCAGAATAAGGAAGTTAAGAGTGAAGATCTGAAGGTAGGAAATCGATTCTCTGTTCTCCAGGATGAATGTACTTCAGTGGCCAGTGAGTTAAGGTTACTACTGCCCCTGCTAATGAAGGTAAGCGAATTCTTGTGGTTGGTGACTTTTCAGGTAAGATATATTGACCGTGCTTTTTGTATAGGAATAAGAGATGAGAGATAGAGTGTGTTCCCTGGAGCTGGTGTTGGGGACATTGTCACAGGCTGGATAATATCATGTCAGGTAATGGGAACAAGCCCATTATCTGTCTCAGTGCTGGTGGAATGATATTGGGAAGGTAGGAGAGAAGAGCTGCTAGATAAGTACGGTCAGCTATAGATTTATTAAGTCTAAGGGGGGATCCCAATCATATGTAGCATCTTGCCTAGAAGGGGAGTAGGAAATGAATGGTTGTCTAGGGCAATTGGTGTAAATTGCTGGCTAGACAGATACTGCAAGGAACTTGCAATCCCATTCATTGACAACTGGAACAACTTTTATGGCAAACATGATATGTATGCAAGGGATGGGGTAATCTCTCTGGGTCAGGGGTGGTAGCACTTGCAGATCGATTGAGAAGGCCATTGGTGAAATGCTATGATTTTAAACTGATGGAAAATAGAGGTATGGGTGTGTGTGGGAAACAAAGCAGGTTGCAACATAGGGTTGGAAACAGTAATGTATAAAAGGCATTCAGCATGGAAGTTATAAATAAAGACAATAGAAAGGTCAGCAAAACAAAGGGGACAGCAGAGGGCACAAGGACTAGCTCCTTAAGGTTTACTTACTAATAGCAGGGTGTTAGAAATAAGATAGATGAGCTAAGATTAATTGCAAGTGCAGGAAACATAGATATTATTGCTATAACAGAGACCTGGCTCAATCTGAAAGATAGAGAGATGCCCTCTGAATGTCACATACAAGGCTATAAATTATTCCACACTGACAGGGTCAACGGGAAAAGGTGGTGGAGTGCGATGTATGTCAGAGACAATTTAAATTGTTGTGTTAGACAAGATATTAAATTAGAAGCGTCAGCCACTGAATCTGTTTGGTTACAGCTTCTCGAGGGCCGAGAAAAACTAATTTTGGGTGTGATTTACAGGGCCCCAAATCTTGATAGGAGTGCAGTAAACTTCTATGGGACGAAATTCGTAAGGCATCTACATACGAAAATGTTGTGCTAATGGGAGATTTCAACTATAGACAGATGATGGAGCAATTTGACAGGAAATTTAGAGTCGGGTGACTTTCTTGATACGATCAGGATTGTTTTTAAAACAGTTTGTGACAGAGCCAACTAGGGGAAATAACCTCCTTGATTTGGGTTTTCTTGCCAGTAGGGAAACACTAATTAATAATCTTGAGGTTAATGATGAGCTTGGGGAGAGTGATCACAAATCACTCAGTTTTAATATATCATGGAATTCCCTAATAATGGCAATAAAAGTCTCCGTCCTGACTTTCGCTTGGCTGATTTCATAGGACTGAAAAATTACTTAGGTGGGCTGAACTGGAATGACCTGACTAAGGGTCAGGTAGGTGGTGATGGTTGCCGATATGATGCTTTCCAGGGCATAGTTCTAGCTGCTCAGTCAAATTATGTTCCAAATAGGGAAATCAGATCAAACAAAAATGATCCTAAATGGATGAACAATAGATTAAAATATCTGATTGGTCAAAGGAGAGCATATATAGGCAAATCAAAAGAGGAGAGGGGCAATTAAGAAATCGATATATTCAGTTAAAGAGAGAAATAGAGAAGGGAATTAGAAAAAGCAAAAAGAGATTATGAGGTTAAAGTTGCAAAAGAATCGAAGACTAAACCCAAAAGGATTCTTTCAGGTATACAGAAGTAAGATCAGGGACAAGATAGGCCCACTCAAAAGTTCTCGGGTCAGCTCACTGACAGTGATAAGGAAATGTGTAGAATTTTTAACACATACTTCCTCTCAGTTTTTACACAGGAGGATACCAGCGATATTCCAGTAATGAAAAATTATGTAGAACAGGACGATAATAAACTGTGCACTATTAGGGTCACAAGTGACATGGTCCTTAGGCAAATAGATAAATTAAAACCTAACAAATCCCGGGCCCCTGATGAACTGTATGCAAGGGTTCTAAAGGAATGTAAAGAGGAGCTTAGCACACCTTTGGCTAATCTTTCAACATATCACTACAAACTGGCATGGTGCCAGATAAGTGGAAAATGGCAAATGTGATACCTATTTTCAAAACAGGTGACAGGTCCTTAGCTTCGAACAAATAGACCAATAAGCCTAACCTCCATAGTGGGAAAATTTATGGAATCAATAATTGCCGAGGCAGTTCGTAGCCATCTTGAAAAGCATAAATTAATCAACGAATCTCAGCATGGTTTTACAAAGGGGCGTTCCTCCCTTTACGAATTTATTAACTTTTTCACTAAGGTATTTGAGAGGTAGATCATGGTAATGAATATGATATTGTGTATATGGACTTCAGTAAGGCTTTTGACAGGGTCCCACATCAGAGACTATTGAGGAAAATTAAAGCACATGGAATAGGAGGAGAAATTTTTTCCTGGATAGGGGCATGGTTGACAAATAGGCAGCAGAGAGTTTGCATAAATGGGGAGAAATCAGAGTGGGGAAGCGTCACGAGCGGTGTTCCACAGGGGTCAGTGTTGGGCCCCTGCTGTTCACAATCTACATAAACGACATAGATGAGGGCATAAAGAGCGACATCGGCAAGTTTGCCGATGACACCAAAATAGGCCGTCGAATTCATTCTGACGAGGACATTCGAGCACTCCAGGAAGATTTGAATAGACTGATGCAGTGGTCGGAGAAGTGGCAGATGCAGTTTAATATAGACAAATGCAAAGTTCTAAATGTTGGACAGGACAATAACCATGCCACATATAAACTAAATAATGTAGATCTTAATATTACGGATTGCGAAAAAGATTTAGGAGTTCTGGTTAACAGTAATCTGAAACCAAGACAACAGTGCATAAGTGTTCGCAATAAAGCTAATAGAATCCTTGGCTTCATATCAAGAAGCATAAAAAATAGGAGTCCTCAGGTTGTTCTTCAACTCTATACATCCTTGGTTAGGCCTCATTTAGATTATGCTGCACAGTTTTGGTCACCGTATTACAGAATGGATAAAAATTCTCTGGAAAATGTACAAAGGAGGATGACAAAGATGATCCCATGTATCAGAAACCTTCCCTATGAGGATAGACTAAGGGCCTGAAACTGCACTCTCTAGAAAGACGTAGAATTAGGGGGGATATGATTGAGGTGTATAAATGGAAGACAGGAATAAATAAAGGGGATGTAAATAGTGTGCTGAAAATATCTAGCCTAGACAGGACTCGCAGCAATGGTTTTAAGTTGGAAAAATTCAGATTCAGGAAGGATATAGGAAAGTACTGGTTTGGTAATAGAGTTGTGGATGAGTGGAACAAACTCCCAAGTACCGTTATAGAGGCCAGAACGTTGTGTAGCTTTAAAAATAGGTTGGATAAATACATGAGTAGATGTGGGTGGGTGTGAGTTAGACCTGATAGCTTGTGCTAACAGGTCGGTTGCCGTGTTCCTCCCTTAAGTCAATGTGACCTGACCTGACTAGGTTGGGTGCATTGGCTTAAGCCGGTAGGAGACTTGGACCTGCCTCGCATGGGCCAGTAGGCCTTCTGCAGTGTTCCTTCGTTCTTATGTTCTTATGTTCTTATACCGGCGAATATAACACAAGAAAAAGGCTGACGGGCTGGCCATGTCTAAACAACTACTTCTTCAATGTTATATTCGTCTGTATTCATCTGAAGAAACATGATGTGCTCGCGAAACGTTTCGGCAGTAATGATACTCAAGTTTGGCAAATGTTTCTCATTCTTCGTCAGTGGTCATTACGCTGAGGTCAGGGGTCATGTGTGGTCATACCTGTCCTAAGCTGTCTGGGATTAGCGTGGGATGTTACCTAGCACCATGGCTTGTTGTAGTGTTTTAGAATCTCAGGTTAAAGTGTTGAAGAAGATTCTACTTCTTCAGGAGGAAAATAGGAGGCTGAAGCTTTATCTAGATGGGTTTGGGAGTGAGTGTGAGATGGTGGTAGCTGGTAAGGAGGAAAAAGTTACCAGCAGTGATTTGGAGAGTGGCAGCCGCTTTAAGTGGCAAGTGGTCCATAATTCAGGAAGAAGGATGATAAGGAAGGTTAGCAGAGAAGATGCGAAGGTAGGAAATAGATTCTCTATTCTCCAGGACGAGTGTACTTCAGTGGTTAGTGAGATTAAAGATACCACTGACTCCCCTGCTTATCAAGGTAAGAATATTCTGATTGTGGGAGATTCTCAGGTAAGATATATGGACTGTGCTTTTTGTAACAGAGATAGAAAGGTCAGACAGAGGGTGTGTCTCCCAGGAGCTGGTGTTGGTGACATAGTCAGCAGGTAGGATAATATTATGTCAGGCAATCGGAACAAGCCCATTATCTGTCTTAGTGCTGGTGGAAATGACATTGGGAATGGCAAGAGACAGGAGTTGCTGGATAAGCATAGGTCAGCCATAGATGTAGTCAGGTCTAAGGGAGGGATCCCAAGCATATGTAGCATCTTGCCTAGAAGGGAAGTGGGCAATGAATGGATGTCTAGGGCAATTGGTATAAATTGCTGGCTAGACAGGTACTGCAAGGAACTTGCAATCCCATTCACTGACAACTGGGACATATTCTATGGCAAACGTGATATGTATGCAAGGGATGGGGTTGATCTCTCTGGGGCTGGAGTGGTTACATTAGCCAATTCGATTGAGTGGGTTACTGGTGACATGTCTAGGACTTTAAAATGATAGATTAGAGAGGTATGGGTGTCTGTGGGAAACAATCAGGCTGCAGTACTGGGGTTGAAAACAACAGATATAACCAGGATACCTCAGGGATATGTTTAAAAGACAAAATTCAAAATAAAGGTAAAGCAATTGATCAGCAAAGATAGATAGCAGAGGGCAACAAGTGACTAGCTCCCTTAAGGTTTACTGTACAAATAGTAGGTGTCTAAGAAATAAGATAGATGGGCTAAGATTACATGCAAGTGCAGGTAATATAGATATTATTGCTATAACAGAGACCTGGTTCAACTTGAAAGATAGAGAAATGCCTTCTGAATGCAACATACAGGGTTATAAACTATTCCATATTGATAGGGTCAACAGGAAGGGTGGTGGAGTGGCGATGTATGTCAGAGATAATTTAAATTGTTGTGTTAGACAAGATATAAGATTAGAAACATCGGACACAGAATCTGTTTGGCTACAGTTTCTCGAGGGTCGTGAAAAGTTAATTTTGGGTGTGATTTATAGGCCCCCAAACCTTGATAGAGAGTGCAGTAAGCTGCTATGGGACGAAATTTTAAAAATAGACCCAAGGTTTCCCAAATAATCGTATACAGGGTTTTAAGGGGCACCCTTTGGAAAAAAACGACAAAGGGAAAAAGGAAAAGTTTAATCCAAAAATGCCCCAAAATTCTTTTTAAAGAGGATTGGGGACCCAGGGTTTTGAAAATCTGAAAAATTTTTATTAATAGAAAGCGCTAAATTGGGGGGAAAAAAAAAATGAATTTTAAAATAAAAAAAATTTAAAAGGATGTAAAAGGGTTTAAATTTTATTTTTAACAAAAACAGGACAACGGGCATTGGGCTTTAAATTGGGAAAAATTAAAATTAGAAATTAGTTGAGAAATGGTTTTGGTAAATTTAAAAGAAGTTTGGAGAGTGGAAAAACCTGAAAACCGTAAAAAGGGGGAAACGTTGTTGTAGTTTTTTAAAAAAAGGTTGTTATTTAAAACTTAATTTTGGGGGGTTGTTGGGTGTAGTGGAAAAGGTTTATGGGGTTAAAAATTGGTGAAAAAATTTTCATCCTCCCTTTTTAAATTAAAAAACGGTTTGAGTATGGAAGGAAGGGTTTTTTAAAAGGTTTGGGTGGAGTGAAAAAAATTCAGTACCTTTCCCCCCCCCCCCCCGCTTAGGCCCCCTTAAAAAAGTTTTTTTTTTAAAAATGGGTTTGGATAATTTTCTAAGGGGGTGTTGGGTGTGGTTGGTTTGAAAAGTTTATCTATGGTCTCTACCCTTTAAGTGACGTTTGGGTTTGGAAGGGTTTTCTCCCCCAGGGGAAATAGCTATCTGGGCATGGTGGCGGTTTTTTTCTTTGTTCTTAGTTGCTGGCTTTTTCAAATAGTTGCTTGTTGGGTGGGAAATTTTAAATTTCGGTATTTTGGGAGATTTTTTTTATTAAGGGGAATAAGTTTAGGAAAGTTCCTTTTTATCATTTTGGTTTCTTTGGTTTTTTGTAGGGGGCTCGTAAGGGGTTCTTTTTTTTTAAATTGGGGGGTTATTATCCCAGATTAGCACCTTGGGATTTGCGGAAAAAACCCCTTTTGGTGTAGAATTTTTTAAATTTATGTTATTAAATTTGGCCGGTTTTTTAAAACTGGAAAATTTCCCAAAAGGGCTTTTTTTCCTGGGGGTTTTGTACTTCAACCCCCGGGGGGGGGTGTAGGGAACAAAAAAACATTGAAAACCAGGTAACAACGACTCGAAAGTACAAACTTTTTTGGTTTAAAAACACAATTAAAAAATTTTTACAAAATTAAGCCTTAAAAAAGGGCCAATCCCGCTTTTCTGTTAACATTTTTCCTTAACTCAAAAACTTCAACCAAAAAACAAGCCCCAACACCAAGGATCCAATGTGTAGAAGTTTTCAACTTTAATAAAACCCACATCCACCAGGAAACCATTTAACCAAAATTTTCCCGCCCTTTTAAGCCTTCCCCCATTATCGCTATTTTTAAACATATTAAATCACCCCCCAAAAAAACAAGTTTTTAATTCCAAGGGGAGGGGGGCCCAACTGTGTGCATTGGGTTATTTATTTTAATTACCAATCAATTTTGGACGATTTTGCTAAATTTTTTTTTAGGGGGGGGAATTGATCCTAGGTGTATTATCCTTTTTTTTTTTCCTGTGTTTTTTGTCCAGTGTTGTTTTCTGGGTAGTCCAGGGGCCGGTTTTTTCTTTTAGGACTGTTTTTTTTTTGATTTTCAAAATGTTTGTATATTTTTCCCTTTAACGGGGTTTTTTTTCCCTTTTCTTTTTTTCACTACGGTTGTATTGCACCGGGCAATATTGTTATTAGTGTTGTATTGACCCTAGTGTTGTTGACCCTTAGTGTTGAAATGAACATAGTGTTGCATTGATCATAGTGTTTTTTTGATCACCAGGTTGAATTTTACTAAAAAGCTTTTTTTCTTTAATAATTTAAAGTCGGTTTTACATTTTTTTCTTCATATATTTTATGACATTTCTTTTTTTTTACTTTTTTTAACCTTGAAACGTTCCGTACAACCCAGCGAATTTTTTTGTACCATTCGTTCATTTTCTGTTCTTTTGGGCCATTATGGATGTGATTGGCCCGGGGGGACACCCAGCCGATCGTTTCCCCATCTAGGCCTCCCTACCCTGCTGCGTGCCGGGAAAAGACAGGAATTCACCCCATTGTTTGGGGCCCGACTGAAATTCAAACCCCCTGGAATCACAGATGAGAAGCGGCTATGTATGTTTTTGGTATTTTCGTCAGGGTCCGGTGTGCAAGTCCTATGTGGGAGTTAATGATTTTAAGTTATGTGTGCATGAGTGTCCGAATAAGCGTGTGGGGTAGTGTAAATGTTTTAAAGTTTCGTTACGTATTGTATAATGAGATATTTATTCATTTATATGCACTATTCGTATAAAAAATATTCTGCTTACTATGCATTATTAAAAATTTATGTGAACGAAATCAAATAAATTTACTGGAGTTTTTGCTCGAGGGACTTTCAATAAAAATGTTGATTTTAGTATATGCAAATTTTTTTAAGGGAACATATAGTAATATTCACTCTTCTTAATATTTGGATAAAAGGGGGAAAAGAAAAGGCAGCAAGTAAGAGGAAATAAAGTTTATAAAAAAAGGAGGAGGCAGTTAGGGTTGATATAAACAACTGCTGAGGACAGAGGGTTAGTGGGGATACAGGCAATGGGGTAGATGAGTAGGGGGGAAAGTTTAAAAATTTAGTATTAGAGGTTCAGCAAAAGGTTGTGGTTACAGGAAGGGGTGCAGGAGGGAAGAGGAGGGGACTGGGGGTAAGAAAGGGTGAAAGCATATAAAGGGTTTTTACAAAGAAAAGTGATGCAAGGAGGGAGGAGTAATGGAGGGGAAAAATGAGAGGTTAAGAAAGTGGTAAAGAAATGTTTGGAGAGTGGGTGAGATTTTCAGCAAATTTTGTTGAAAATAAGAAAAAGTTTTGGAGTGAGATTAATAATTTGAGAAACCCTAGGGAAAAATGGATTTGTTATTAAAAATAGGGAGGACAGTTATTAAAGGAGAGTTAGAGGTATGGGGAAAGATGGAAGGAATTTTTTGGGGAAATTGTTAAATGCGATGAAGATAGAGGGCTTATTTCGTGTATAGGGGAAGGAGGAAAAAGTATTATAGGAGTGAGGAAAAAACCAGTTTTTAGTGTGGGAAGGGCGGGGCAGTGATTTGAATGAAAGGGGGACAGCAGGGGATTGATGGGAAAAAGATAAAAATTTAAAAAGCAGGTGGGGATTAGTTTTGGAGTGGTTAGTTTTTTTATTTAATAAATGTAGGGAAAGGAAAAAGGTCCTAGGCTTTGGCAGAGGGGCATGCATAGTTCCTTGGTAAAAAGGAAAAGGGGAAAAAAGAGATTATAAAAAAAAAATTATAGGGGGGGAATAAGTCTGTTGAGTATCCTGGTAAGTTTGGAGATATATTATGATAGAATTATGAGTAAGAGGGAAAGGCAGAAGCAGAGAACAAGGAGGCTTTGGGAAAAAGGTGGTGTGTAGCCCAAGTGTTTACAGTGAAAAAACATAAGTGAACAGTTTTTTTAAAAGGGGGAAAGAGGTTTTTGTGGCATTTATGGTTTTGGGAAAAAAGGCGTATGACAGGGGGGGATAGGGGGGCAATGTGGCGATGTTGCAAGTATGGTAGAGGTAGGTATTGAAGCGATAAAAAAGTTTTTACAAGGAGAGTGAGGTCAGGTTAGGTATTGGGCGGAGGGGGTTTTTTTCCCCAGTAAAATGGGGCCTTAGTGGGATGTGTGATTTTATTGGGGTTGTTCAGTATATTTTTATGGGAGAAAGAGAAGTGCATCTCGGGTGTTGGCAAGGGGTGGGGTTAAAAGAAAAAGAATCTAACACAAAGGGGGAAAAGTTCCCACGTTGCCTTGTGATGAACTTTCTTTTAGATTTGAAAAATTTCAGATTGGTGAAGCCCTGTGGGCCCAGGCCCTAATTTTCCCAACTTTCCTTTTTTTTAAATTTTTTCCAAACTTGGGTTTGAACTGACAAATTTTTCAAAAAAGTTTGTTAAAAAAATTTTTCCCACATTTTACCCCCAAATTTTTGGGGAGTTATTGACATATTGCCCGTTGTCATGTATTCAACAAACTCCCAAAAACTTTTTAAAATTTTCCCGGGTTTCGGGTTATTAAAATATTTATTTTTTTAGAATTAAAATAAAAAGATTATTTTTAATTTTTTTATTATTATTATTATTTTTTATTTTTTTTTTAATTTTTTAAATAAAAATTTTTTTACATTTTTCACATTGATTTTTTTAATTTTAACTAACCAAAAGGCACCAAAAAACCCAACGAAAAAAAACCACCACCAGCCCACCACCAAAAACAACTACAAAAAAATAAAAAACAAAAAAACAATTAAACATAAAACAAACCAAATAAACACACCCGCAAAACACCGCCATCACCAACAACGCGGCAACAATAACAACAAGAATAACTAAACAACAAGAAAAACAATACCAACATAAACCAACCGCAGCAACAACAAAAAAAAACACTCCCAAAAATTTTTATCAATAATAAAAAACACAAAACAATATAAACTCTTTTTTCCCTTTGCAACTCGAAACCAAGTCGTAAATTCCTCCCGTGACAAGTGACATTAGAGCAAAAAAAAAAAAACGGCGCAGGCAACAAAAAAAAGGGGCAGGGAAAAAGTCAGGCAACAGGCAGCAGACACACAACTCGCAAAACAACAAACTCAAGCTTCAGAAAACAGGGAGTATGGTTTCAGAGTTTTAGGCCAATCCCCTTCCACACTCTCCCCACCGGCTGAAAGGGAATTTGTTCTAATTACAGTCTCCCGGTTCTGAGTACCTGAGGGAGGACGTTTAAGCTGTGCTGAACTTGAATCCGAGTATGTCCCACCCCCAAAGTTCTAGTTCCTTTTTACAACCCTTGTGAGTTTTGGAAACCCGTTTTCGCCCCGAATAATTTTCACAATTTTTTTAAAAATCCCGGGCCCCGGTAACAGGTTTTTGGAAAATACTTCTCTAGGAATGTGTAAGACCTTCTCTTTTATACTAAAGGGAAATATCGCAGTTCAACAGAAGTATGTTAATTGATTTTAATGATACGTCATTCAACTAACCATGCAACTGCGGCCTCTTGATCAAAAATCACTTAATGGGTTTACTTGTACATAAGACTTGATTTGTATACCCGAAGGTGAATCAGAGCAACACTTTTTAAGGGGAATTTAAAATATTGTTTATTTCAGAATAAGCCATCATCTTTTTTGCAATGTGGCAAAAAGAGAACCCAATGCCTGGTCTAGGGTGATTCATATAAGTTACCCTTTAAAAACTATACTTTGTGTCCTCAAGAGATGAGAGGAGTGAAACGCTTTTTGCATAAGCAATTAGTAAATAGAAAATTTGTCTCTCTTAAGATTTTCGCCTCCAAACAAGACAAAATTATAAAAAACCGTCTGAAAATTCACAGAATGATGCTATAAGAATGTTGGGTGAAAAAAGCAGAGAGAGCAGATCCTGGGGAGAGAGGGGGAGGGAGAGGAGAGAGAGAGAGAGAGAGAGAGAGAGAGAGAAGGAGAGAGAAGAGGAGAGAAGAGCATTTGATCGTATCTGTTCCCTTTTATCACTGGTCACCGAAATTCAATATATTGGCCAGTTAGCAAGAAATCATTTAAAATTAAGGCCTTTTCTAAATAAATTTCTTATACGTTTATAGATACATTTTTTCATTTATGTTAATGTAAAAATTAATAATTTTTTTCCAAAAGAATTTAGAAAACTTCCCAAACTTATTATAACAAGAGCAATTTAATTTAGCCTAATACAACAAAATATATTTTAGATAAGTTTACAATAATTTAATAATATACAAACAAAATTAAATATATTTTTTCCTTTAGGTTCGGAATGATTTTTGCAAAATTTTCGCTTGCCTTATTCGGCATGAAAAACGTTGCTATTTAAAACTAAATCGCAAATTTTACCTATTACCCACAACGAACAAGCCACATGGGGAAGGAAACCTTTAGCTCAAGATCATTCGCACTCTCCTGCGTCATTAGGGGATATGCAATGTTGCAAGACAGCAACAGGTAGGGAAAGGAATTCTCTGAGGCAAGGCAGAACGTGTCAGAAGCAGCCCATATCACAGAACCCATATCACATCCAATATCATTCTGTAAAAAATTTTCTGCCCCTAATGTTCTGTTTTGCCTAAGAGAATTTTTTTCCTGTTGTGCCTTTTCAACATCAATCTCCTGATGACGGGGTGTGTATGCCCTAATTCGGAAAAAACTTCTGAACCTAACGAAAAAAAAAAACTTTATTTGTTCGTTATTAAATTATTGTAAAATTATTAAAAATTATTTAGCTGGATTAGGCTGATTAATTGCGCTTTTATATAAGGTTAGGTAAGTTTTCTAAAGGGTTTTTTTGGTTCAAACTTTTTAAAAAGAAAAAAATTTTGGGAAAAGGGCTTAATTTTAAATGAGTTCTTATTGTGACCAATTTTTATTATTTGGCTCACATATCATATATATAAATTTTTTATATATATTAAAATATAATTTTATATATATATATATTTTTAAAATTTTTATTTATATTTATATAGTGATCTTCCCATTCTGCATAAGTAGAAACATTCATAACCAATATGTGACGAGGGGCCCGACCTTTAGCAGGTGAAAGAACATAAAAAAAATAATAATTGCGCTAGTAAAATTTAAAAATCAAAATAAGTACAATCTTTCGAAATTTTCCTTTTTATTAACAAAAAAACCCCGTTTCCCAATGGTGATAACGTAAAACGTTTAAAAACAGTTTCGTTTTTAATCATTTTATTTTGCTGGGGATTAAGAGTCCTGCTTGAAATGCTTGATCACATTTGCAATATGTTTATACGTATAATGAAGTTTATTGGGATGTATTGGTTATTTTTTGGTTTTTTGTCGTTATAAATTATTGTTTTGAGGGATAAAAGTTGTTAAACTCATTTCTGTGTTTTATTGTCCCCGCCCATTTGTTCCCCTTTTTTAATTTTTTAACCCAAATTAAGTCGTATGTTTATTCTGCACTGTGAATTTTTATTTATATATATATATATATATATATTATATATAAATTTTATATATATATATATATTATTTAAATTATAACAACGAAACCACGAAAAAAGTGGTTTTTTAAATAAATTTTCCCAAAATCGGCAGGGCAAGGGGGTTTACCCACGACACATTGTCCCGCCTCAAGAGGCCACACAATGTACAAAACCCCCTTTCCAACGAGCCCTCGTCCTACAAAAAACATGAGCATAGCGAACTAGGGTTTTTCATGTTGCGAGGACACTCGTGCAGAGTATGCTCAAGGACTATTTGCCTCCTCCTGTTTACTACCGCTCCAAAGCACTTAGAATGAAACCCGAAACAAGGGGTTTTCAAACATTTACCAACGCGGCGAAGGTTTTGTTGGTTCAAATGTTTTTTTCGAAATTATTTATACACAAAATTTTTGCTTGCACCCTTTGGCACGAATGTTTGGGGGTGAGCAGGGAAATTTAGGGGAGGGGTTCAGGGAAACCGGGTTTTTTTTATATAACCGGGTTTAGTCCTGGGAAAAGGGAAGTACAATGCTGCATCTAAAAAGGGGGGGTTGGGATATTGGGAGTTTGGGAGATTTTTGTGTATTTTTAAACGCATTTTCTAAAGTTTTTATTTGGGAAACCTTGCAAAAACAGTGTTTTTTGTGAGGTGAAAAATGTTGTGTGAGGAAAAATATTTCTTTTTGGGATTTTCTTTCTTTTTGGGTCCCGCCCCCGGTGGGGGCGGGCCCCCCCCCATTTTAAAAAATATATAATATTATATAATTATTTTTTATATATATATATTATATTATATAATCCCAAAAAAATATAAAAATTTAAAATATATTAAAAATATAAATAAAAATTTAAAAAAAACAAAAAGATTTATGGGAAAAAAGGTTTTGCACCCTTTGATTTTTTTTAAAAGTACTAAAAATTTTAAAAAACTCAGTCAAGTTATTTAAAACAGAACAAGGGAAAATTTAATTTGGGTCGGTACTCCCCTTTTTCCCGTCAACCTCTTTAAACTATTCCCCCAAACCGGAAAAATTTGCTGGGAAGATCCCCGGAAATACAGGTTTGCCATAAAAGATGGGTTTGCAATCCCAAAAAGGGGTTTTGGGGACCCCCCGGCCCCCGCCCCATTTAATGGTTGAAAGGGATTTTGGCCCCCCGTTTCTGGGGCAAACAAAATTGTAAAAGTGAATTTGGGAAGGTAAAAAAATAAAGCGGAGCCCCTTCACGGGGAAAAATTTGGGGCCGGTTAATTAACAAAAGTTTACTCGATTTTGTTTTTAAAAAAGTAAAAAAGAAAAATTTTTTTTTAAACTCAGTTTAAAGGTTTTAAAAGGCCCAGGTTTTTAAAAAATTGTTGTCCTTCCCGTAATTTGAAAAAAACCCGGAAAAACCTTTTTGGGAAGTCCTAAAAGAAAAAAAAAAGGTTTAAGAAAAATAGTGGGTGCAGTATCAATAATTTCAAACCCAACCGAAACTTAAAGATTAGGGAAATTTAAAAGGGACTAAAACAAAAATTTTGGGTGAATGGGGTTAAAAATTTGAAACATTGTCATAAAAGGGGTTATTCCCTAATATCTTTTTTTAATTTGAAAAAATGATAAAAGAAAATTTAGGTCCTTTTAAAATGGTATTAAAAAAACCAAAAAACTAAGTATGCGCAAAAAGTTGGAACAAAACCTGGAAGCACAAAGAAATTAAGGAAAATCCGGTTGCCAGGTTAAATTCAGCCCCAAGCCAATTTCATTTTCAGAAATTAAAAACGGCTAAGAAAATGGAGAAGATTTTTGAAACTTGATAACCGCTTACCCAAAAATTTTGAAAAAGATTTAAAACAGAAAGGTTTTTTAAGTTTTGAACTGAAAAAAAGGCACGTTTTGGAAAACCCTTAAGACTCAGAAAAAAAAGGTGTTTGAAAGGTTTTCGGTAAGGGTGTTTTTAGAAGGGTAAGGGAAAAAGGGGTGACGAACTAACAAGGGTTTTAAAGGGGAAAGAAAAGTTCAAAAAAACTGAGGGAATAGTAAGGTGGAAGAGGGAAAAGGCCGAGTTTGGGGCCTAAAAAACCATTAAAAAAAAACCAAAAAACAAAGGAAATTTAAAAATTTTTTTTATAAAGAGTTGTAAAGTAAAAGTCGGGCAATTTGGGGGGGGGGCCCCCCCCCCCCCCCCCGGGGGGGAGGGGGACCCCGTGCGCAGTGAAGGGGGGGCCCGGGTATGAATCGACCCCCCAAACCCCAACCCAAAAACAACACACAACCAATAAAATAAAACCCCAAACCCTTAAGTTTAGATTTGATTTTTGGGGGGATACCCCAAAACGGCCCTGAAAGGGGGGGGAAAAAGATTTGCCCCAAAATTTGGCCCAAAATCGGAAAAAAAATTTTTCCTTTTTCGAAGGCAAAATATATAAAAAATTTTTATTTTTAAAAATTAATTTAAAAAATATTTTAATATTTAATATATATATATATATTTTTATATATTATATAATATATATTTTTTTTATATATATTAATATATATTTATTTTCAAAAACATTTTTTTTTACAAAAAAAAAAGAAAGGGCTCCCAAAAAACCCCCGACTTATAAGGAAATGAGAAAAGGCACCCAGAAAACCCCATCAGAGCCCCTGGCATCGTTGGGGATTTTGTTTTTCATCTCCCAAAAATACTTGGCTAACGAAAAAAAATTAAACAATTTTCTCAGGTGGGATAACAATCTTACTGCAGTTTTCATTGGATAGAACGCCTCACACCGGGTGTTTTCACTTGTAAAATTTTCTTAAAATAAAGTAGCCGATTCTGTAGATTTTTTTCCCCCTCCTGCAATCTTTTAAGGATAGTTCAGTTGTACACTGCGGGTTATCCAACGTCTTAAAAAAAGGGTTTATTTGGGTTTGTTTTAAGTAACGACAATAGAGTCTTCTTCCCACAACCAAAGAATTTCTTACACCACTCTTACCACACTTTCTCTCTCTCGCTCACACACACCACACCCCAACACCACACCCCACACACACAAACACAACACTAAAACCAACACCACACACACACATCCACAACCACCCCACACACGCACCACACAAAACCCCACACCACAACACACACACACACACACACACACAAAACACACACACACACACACACAAAAACACACACACACACACATACACACTTACAGGGATGTTAGGAAGTATTTCTTCAGCCACAGAGTAGTCGGGAAGTGGAATAGTTTGGGAAGAGATGTAGTGGAGGCAGGATCCATACATAGCTTTAAGCAGAGGTATGATAAAGCTCACGGTTCAGGGGGAGTGACCTAGTAGCGACCAGTGAAGAGGCGGGGCCAGGAGCTTGGACTCGACCCCTGGAACCTCAACTAGGTGAGTACAACTAGGTGAGTACAACTAGGTGAGTACACGCATATACACACGGGCACTCACAACAACAACACACACACACACACATACAAAAAATCAGCCCAAAAATCTATCGACAAGTGCCTTTGGCAACTGGTAACTACTGCTACTTCTGCTGCTGCTACTACTACTACTACTACTACTACTACTACTACTACTTACTGCTGCTGCTGCTGCTGCTGCTGCTGCTGCTGCTGCTGCTGCTGCTACTACTACTACTACTAGTACCACTACTACTGCTGCTGCTACTACTACTACTATTACTACAGGCGCACTTAAAAAACGGATCAGCCTCGGGGATGTTAGGAAGCACTTCTTCCGTGTCTAGGTAGAATGAGGTATGTGTTTGGAGATATACTCCATACATAGTTTCAAGGGTAAGCATGATAAGGCGCACCATGCCACGAATTAATAATGGCGGCAATTGAAATTTAAGAGGCCGTGCCCGGAGCTATGACTCGACCCCCGCAGGTACCTTGGTGAGCACAAACACATAGCTACATCTCTCATAAATCGTCACCAAGCCCCACTTTGTGTCGCACGAGGGCCGATGTTTCCTCTGACAGACATGCGCTCGCCGCCCTTACAGCAGGAGTGTTTGGCCATGTTTATGTGTCGCAGCTGCGTGGGTTGATTGTATTGAGCTGCGGCAGTGACGGATTACAATGGGTGTAAGTAGGCAAGACTCGAGGGCAGTGTTGTTCACGAGTGCATATTTAACATGTGTTTGTTGTCCCCGATTCTGGAGCTCAGGACTAACCTGACGAGGGGACTACGAAACATTGATTTAAGAGTCATAAAAGTTGATAATGAACAGGTGAAACACACATAGATAAAAAAAATCACGGGGAATAAAAGGGGTCTTTTTTGGCGCAGTTACAGACCCGTTTGAACAATATTTTG
>NC_069415.1:20995478-21001233 GCF_026875155.1 Cherax quadricarinatus | reverse complement strand
CTGAAAAAAAAAATACTTAAGAGTGAGATACGAGTTGAGATGAAAGGAACAGGACATATCTGAAAAGGAAATAGAAGGGTGAAATGAATGCAAAATTTCCCAGAGGAAGGGGATGTCATAATGTCATGTAAAATGAATAATACTTCACTTGATCTCTCAGTCCCCTCATCTCGGCCATAGATCCTCCCCAATACATGTTATCATCCATTCCTTCAATATTTTTGCGGCTCACCAAAAATGACCTCAAAGCTTTAAGAATAAATGGAAATGGAATTTCCATGAAGCCAAGTGAATAAAAAATGGAAAATGAAAGGAAGTGTAAAAATTAAGCGATAACATTTTATCTAACATTCTGCAAAGGACACCAGATAAGGAGGAGGTTAGTTATAAACAGAAATGGAAATAAAGAAAACTCTAAATATGGGAGGCAACGGGAATTCATTTTGAAAATTCAATGGGGAAATGAAATTTGTGAAAACAGATTTCTCGATCTAGAAACCTCAGAAATTTCGTCCCAGTAAAATAAGAGATGGAGCGGAAATACAATGACAACCCAAGTCATAATAAACAATGAATGGTAGCAAATATCAAGGACAAAAATTATACAATTTTTCGAAAGAGAAGACTTAAGACAGTGGAAAAAGCTACGATAACACTAAACCGTGAGCAATGATTTTGTTACTGTTATGTTTCTCAGTCTGAAAGTAACAAATATATATTATTACTTATTACCTGGAAGGAGCATTACTAAATCATACAGCACCTTGGGAAATATTGCACTGGGCAAAGTTGATTCAGGGTGACTGGATCAAGAGCCCCTCAACGGTATCGAGGCACCTCCCTGGAAGGGTTCGTCTCATCAGATTGCCGAGATATTTGATATAAGGTGATTATTACATGGCTTTGCCAGGTTCTCCAGTGTACTACGTACGAGTCAGTAACATCACAGCACTACCACAGTTGACGATATCACCACATCCAACACTTATATCACTTACTATCACTACCATCAGTACAATTGTGACCACGATCGTTCATTGCTGCCACTTGCTCCTCTTAGAAAGTTACTTGTGATCCTCTCAAGTGGTCTTATTACCTCTTTCTATCACATCTTGTAGACGGTGGATAACAATGTTGAGTGTATTCAAAAATTTTTCTAGGGGTTTTTTGGGAAATAAAGCACACAAAAAACGGCGCACCAACAACACACACACACCACACACACCACACACACCACACTCACACACAAAACCACACCCCACACCACACACCCCCACACACACACAACAACACACACACACACACACACACCACCACCAAATATAAAAATACTTTATAAATAAAAAAATAATTATTTATAATATATAATTAATATATAATATAATATATATATAAATAAATATATTGGAAGGAGAGGCAAAGAAACACTTTTTTATCGTTAAACGTGGGGTGACAGGTGACAACTCGGGTGATTTCCCTGCCCTGAGTGAAGAAATCACTCATGTTTTAACATAAAAAAATGGCTCTCTTTCCTCTCCTTTCCTTCCCTGAAGATATGGTGTAAAGCAAAATTTTTTCAAGGTTTTTTTTCCTTTTTTTTACTTTGGTATTTTTTATTTTGCAGTAACGCTTTTTATTGTGATAATAGTCGTGCCGTAGGAAAAATTTTCGATTTTGGGTTTTTTTTAAATAGAACGTCTTCTTCCCGAAAAAGCCAAGCGAAAATTTGTGTTTTCAATTTTTTCGCAAAAAATCTTCTGAACCAACGAAAAAATTATATTTCACTGCGTTTGTTTATTATTAAATTATTGTAAAAACTTATCTAAAAAATTTTTAGTTAATTAGGCAAATTTTAATTTTGCGCTTGTTATTAAAAGGGTTTTGGAAAATTTTTTCTAAGATTCTTTTGGTACAAAATTATTAATTTTTACTTAGCATAAAGGGGGAAAAAAAATTTTTATCCTTAACGCATAAGGGGAAAAAATTTTAGAAAGGTTTAATTTTAAAAGTTCTTGTTACCGGGGCCAAATTTCCTATTGGCACGGCTTTAAAAATATTATTAAAATTATAATTAAAAATAATATATTATATTTTAAAAAATTTATATATATATATTATTAATAATAATAATAATATATATATTTAAAATAATATTTAATATATATACATGCTTTTTAAAAACCTAATTCAAAATTTTTGGGGTAAACAGAAAAAACAAAAAAAAAAATTTCATTCATTTCCCCGTCAAAGTCTCGTTGCTTTTGGAGTGACCAAAAAAAAGCTTTTTCATTTTTTTTATCAACGTTCGACCGGGGTATGAAATGAACTTAAAAAGGAAGAGGGGGCTGTGGGGTTTGTCCTCCACTTCTCTTTTTGTTGGCCGTGTCCCTTTATGTTTACCTCTCTCTTTTTTTTGTGTATTTTAATAGTTTTTTAATTTTTCAAGATGTTTTTTCTCATCCTCTTTTATGTTCTTCTGTCTTTTTTTCCCGTCTTATCTTTCTCTATGTTTGTTTCTCCTCTGTCTCTGTCTGTCTTTTTCTCTCTTTTTTGTTTCCTGTCTCTTTTCCCCCTTCGTCTGTCATCTCTCTCTGTCTCTGCTCTCCCTCTCCCCTTCTCTGTTACAGTCAGGAAAAATTTAAGAGGATTGTCAGGCGGGGGGAATTTTGTCAACATTGTTTTTTCCTCAAAAATTCTTTCATTATAATTGAATCAAATTTTATACAATCGAATTTTTTTTATACAAAAGTACAATCTTTTTTTCATTAAGCAGATTGATTATATTTCCCCAACCATGAACCTGTTCTTTCTCCCCTTATCGCCTTCTAAAAATTGCTTAAGTGGTTACAAACCCTTCATAAAAAAAAAAGTTTTTTTTAGATACTCATCCATTTTAAAATGCATTTTTATGATGCTGTCACTTAGGTCAAACTTTCAGCTTTTCCAAATAAACCTTAAATTTTTATAAATATATAATATATATAATATATATAATATATATATAAAAAAATATTATTTAAAATTTATATAATATTATATAAATATAAATATAATATATTTTAAATATAAATATATAAAATAAATAATATTAATTTTTAATTTATATAATATATAATATATTTAAATTATGATATATATTTGGGATGGACGTGTCACAGATGGGTCTAAAAGGGAAGGTAAATCAAAACGATGGGGAAAAAGGGTGATGGTGCATTTAGGAGTAAATGGAGACAAAGAACTTTGTCCGTGGAAACAAAAAGGGAAATGTTTAGGTATATTTTAAAAAAAAACACTCTTAAGGGGTGTGAAGCATGGGTGATGATGTTGCAACGAAGAGAAAGCTCGGGCAATGGAATGTCATGCTGAGGGAAATGTGTGGTGTGAATATAATGCAGAGAATTCGTAGTTTGGAAATTTAAAGGGGGGTGGGGGGGGTTTACCAAAACTATTATCCAAGGGGGGAATGTTGAGTGGTTGGGCATGTAGAAGAAAACAAAACGAATGACTTTCAGAGGTATAAATCTGTATGGAGGGGAGGGGGGGTAGGGGTCGGCCTGGAAATTGGAGGGGGAGGGGGAAAAAGGAGGTTTGTGTCGAGGGGCTTGGATTTCCCAGAAGTAGCTAGCGTTTTAAAATGGGTGAATCAGACAAATGTTTTTTTAAATTTCTTGACTGCTATTGGAGTTTGAGCAAAGTAACATTTTAAAAGGGATTCGGGGAAACCGCAGCCCAGTTTTGAGTCCTGGAGAGGAAGTACATGCCTGCACTCTGGGGGGGGGGGTTTTAATGTTGCATTTTTATAACTGAAGTGTAAACCACCCCTCTACAAGACAGGTAAGTGAATGATGAAAGTTTTTTTTTTTTCGGGGTCCCCCTGCCTTGGTGGGAAAACGGCCGGTGTTAAAAAAAAATTTTCATTCCCCTATTTGAACAAAAACTTTAAAGCATCGGAAGTTTTATTAATTTTGTCGAAAAAATTTTTGGCCATTTCCTTTTCCCTTGTCTTTCTTCATCTTTAATATTCGATAAACGTAGTTAGTCTTGCATAATAAATTTTTTTGAATCCCCCTTTTTGATAAGGAGTCTGATTTGCTTACATTGAAGAGTAAAGAAAGATTGGCAAAATTTTTCAGACATTTTAATAATGGAAAAATAAAAAACGGGCGGAAAAGAATTTTTTTGACAAAGTCTTGTTGTATAAGTTCAAATTTACAGAAAAAAAGCAAGGGAATATAAAAAAAAAAAAAAAGTTTTTATAACATAAAATATGGAGTTACCGGGAAAAAATAGAGTGGGGTTAAAAAGTGGGTTAGTGACCCGATAAGCATTGGGAAGAAAAGGGGGAAAAACATTTGTAAATTGTGTTAATCAGCAGTAAATGGGGGGGAAAGAAAAAGTGAAAGAACAAGGGGGAACAGCGCTGGTGGGGGAATGCGCCCAAAAACGTTTAAAATTTATAACCTGTGCACAATGATATTAGCTAATGCTATATTTTATTAGTCTTGTTTCATACTTTAAAACATGTTTCAGTCATGATCAGTTTTTTTTATCTTAAAAAATTTTTTATGTTTTATACATGACTACACAATAATTTTTAAATTGATCCAATCTATTCCCTCTTTTCCACTGTTTTTTTTACATTGTTTATTGTGTTTTTTACACAACTATGACTTTTTTTGCACAAAAATTGATGGTTCAAAAAGACCCTTTATTTTAAAGTACAGTCGACCCCCAAAAAAGACTTACTTGATAAAGGATTTTTTGTGCGGCTATGAATTTAATCACCTTATTCTAATTTTTTTTTATTGCTTTTATTCATAAATTTTTAGCAATAATACAAGTTCCTCAAACATCATTTTTTTACGGTGGGTTCCCATAAATATTTATGAAATTAACTTTAGCGTCTTGCTTCAGTATAACAAAAAATCCAAAATTCACTGTTTGTTTTTCCACGCGATTTGGGGCTGTAATTTTCCCAAATGATCAACAAAAAAGTCAAAATTTCTTTTTATTATCAAGTTATATTATGGGGGCGTAGTTTGTCTCTCCCCTCAAAAGTCCCTTTTTGTCAGTTTTTTTCTATTAACTCGCCTTCTTTTTCTTCCCCAATTTAAACGCCTTCTTAAGAACTGCTGCATTGTCTTCTACTCCATACCAAGAATGAATGTTACGATTAGTTGAGAAAACTAACGGGGGGAAAGAGTCTCCTCATTTCTTGCGGTTCAATGACTCAAAAGGGTTTAGCACTGGATGAAAAAAATTATCCTCCTTGTTTTCTTGCTCCTCTTCCTACATTCTAGGAAAATGTAGTCTTCCCCCATTCCTTTGCCCGTAGGGGGTTTTTTCACTTTTTTTATCTATTGAATTCGCTTCCCTCTCCCCCATTTCCCCTCCCCCCTCTTTTCCAAAATTTTTTTAAATTTCCCTGCGCCACCCTGGGATATTACGCTCTGCCACCCCATGCCCAGGAACCCCTTTCCCGGGTTACCCACAAGGACGGGGAACATCCCTCCCAATTTTCCCGCACCTCACTACGTATAAAACCAGTCTACGGGCCCCATGCTGTACTTTTAAAGATTGATGGACCCCAACACATCGACTCCAGGGTTTGAGGGACGGGTTACCTCATTTTCCTCCTTCCTTAAAAGCCTTCCCTTTTTATTGGGCTGATGAAGCCCTGTGTGGCAAACGTTTTCCGAAAAAAGATTCCCATATTGATAAGTGCTCAAACTTCAACTTTCGGTTTTTCAACCAT
>NC_069415.1:20955478-20990478 GCF_026875155.1 Cherax quadricarinatus | reverse complement strand
CGAGCAAAATTAAAGGCCAGACTCCATAAAAAAAACATGAAATTAAAAATGTATTAACACAACTGGAGACGACTGGCAACTCAACTACTTGAACACCTTTCGACGCTCAAAATGATTTTTGATGAAAAAGTTGGAATTTTGTTTTTCCCGGGACTAGTTAACGATTACCACTGACTGACCTGGAAATAAATAACGAATTAACGACTAAATAAATGTAACATAGTTTCTAGATAGGAAAAATGAAGACTTAGTGAATAGAGACAGAGACACGTTGAAAATATGAAGACGGTAAAACGCTTTTTCATTAGACAGAACTTCTTTAATGGAGAAAAATGAAAATTATAGATACACATGAAAAGGCAAAATATTTTTCAGTACTGGACCCGAGAACTAGAGGAAAATATATTTTCATGATATCGAACAGAGAATAGACAGATATAAGAAAAATATAAATAATAACAATTTGAAAAACAAAATGGAATTAAAGAAATCTTTGAATTTTATGTGCATTGATGTGAAATCTCTAAAAGGCTGGAGCTACGATATAATATTAAACAAAAAACAGATGAATTATGAATCGCAGACCAGATTATAAGAAAATTTTTTAAATAAGGTGGTTTTCGAAGGAAACTTATTATGGAGAAGTTGGAGTAGCAAGAAGTTATTTACAGTTATCTTTTAATTAGGAGAGAAACAGATGACGTCTCGGTCCATCCTAGTTATGAGTGAATAAGAAAAAGAGAGAAACCCAGAAGACAAGAGAAGAAAAACGGTAGTAAACATAAGAACATAAGAACGAAGGAACACTGCAGAAGGCCTACTGGCCCATGCGAGGCAGGTCCAAGTCTCCTACCGGCTTAAGCCAATGCACCCAATCTAGTCAGGTCAGGTCACATTGACTTAAGGGAGGAACACGGCAACCGACCTGTTAGCACAAGCTGTCAGGTCTAACTCACACCCACCCACATCTACTCATGTATTTATCCAACCTATTTTTAAAGCTACACAACGTTCTGGCCTCTATAACGGTACTTGGGAGTTTGTTCCACTCATCCACAACTCTATTACCAAACCAGTACTTTCCTATATCCTTCCTGAATCTGAATTTTTCCAACTTAAAACCATTGCTGCGAGTCCTGTCTAGGCTAGATATTTTCAGCACACTATTTACATCCCCTTTATTTATTCCTGTCTTCCATTTATACACCTCAATCATATCCCCCTAATTCTACGTCTTTCTAGAGAGTGCAGTTTCAGGCCCTTAGTCTATCCTCATAGGGAAGGTTTCTGATACATGGGATCATCTTTGTCATCCTCCTTTGTACATTTCCAGAGAATTTATATCCATTCTGTAATACGGTGACCAAAACTGTGCAGCATAATCTAAATGAGGCCTAACCAAGGATGTATAGAGTTGAAGAACAACCTGAGGACTCCTATTATTTATGCTTCTTGATATGAAGCCAAGGATTCTATTAGCTTTATTGCGAACACTTATGCACTGTTGTCTTGGTTTCAGATTACTGCTAACCAGAACTCCTAAATCTTTTTCGCAATCCGTAATATTAAGATCTACATTATTTAGTTTATATGTGGCATGGTTATTTTCCTGTCCAACATTTAGAACTTCGCATTTGTCTATATTAAACTGCATCTGCCACTTCTCCGACCACTGCATCAGTCTATTCAAATCTTCCTGGAGTGCTCGAATGTCCTCGTCAGAATGAATTCGACGGCCTATTTTGGTGTCATCGGCAAACTTGCCGATGTCGCTCTTTATGCCCTCATCTATGTCGGTAAGTAACGGTAAGTAAACGGTAGTAAACGCCAGACGTAATTCCACAACAACTAGATGAAAATGATCCTAAAAAATATGAAGTAGTAAAGAAACTGTAGGTGAATATTAGACAAAGTATAGAATAATACCTGATGAAATATTACCCCGGGTTTTACAGATAATACGTAGAAGAACCAAGCTGCTCACTAGGGGAAAATATTCTGTGACTTCAGTGCAAATAAGGAAATTAACAGAAAAATGGAAACACACATTAAGCCACATGCCGATATTTTAAGGTGATAAAAAAGACACTTGATATTATACAACAGTGTCAATGTCCAGTGTTGTTATAAAAAGAAGATTTGTAACAATCGATGAAGCTTCTGAAGAGAAAAAAATTACGTTATACGCTTTGGCTTCAAATTAAGAAGATCTTGCACATAAAATTTAATGAACTGCAATGACAGAATCACAAAATTTATGCAAGAAACAAATGAATTGACAGAATTAAATAATTTTTATTTACAAAGCTTTTTTATAGAATTTTCTCTAACTAAATATCGGATGAACTTGAGAATACTTATTTAAAAAATAAAATGGAGTAAGAAAAAATTATTTTCGTGGATATATCATCAGGTGCGTCCCAGAAGAAGCCATTCTTGCTCAATTATTTTTCTAGTTTACCGAAATGATTTGTCAAAATAATTATAAACCTTCGTGACTGTGTTTGCAAAACATGAAGGGTGACTGCAGGTCCTTACAAGAAGATTCAAATTAACTGAACGAGTGGAATATGAGATAATGAAATTTAACGCAGAAATGAGAGCAAAAACATGTCACATAAAGAATGTAGATCATGTGATCGATCATTAAAAGCTTAAGAAGATAAAGAAATCTAGTAGCAACAATCAATAATGAATTTTCACCAGAATGTCACAGTAATATAATAGTAAAAAGCTTGACTAATATACCAGTAAACTTCGAAATTACTTATTTATTGATGAATCAAGAGAAGAATGGACGGAGAGACAGGCCGTGGCTGTGGTGTGTAGCGGGTCCAGCACATACACTCACCTAACAGAACCGGTTGCAAGAGAAAGATTTTGCAAGCAGAACTTTTGTTTATGTTTCCGTCAGCGGCACCATCTGTGACCCTATTGTCTCTTCTTCACTGACAGTCGTTTATTACGATTTATACAGCGTTTATAGAAAACATAACTTGAGGGGTGTGAACAACAGATTTACCACGAAAGCTACTGGTGCTATGACAGTAGTGCTACAGATAGTGACCACTCACGAAAATATGACCAGATGTTCTGTTTCTGAAATTTTCCTATTGAAACCCTCATAGTTCATTGGTAAGGAGCTGTACCTGCTACCAGACCGCTCAGCAGACGGGGGATCAAGCATACACCACGTCTCGCACTGAATGACCAATATGGGATTAGCGTTTAACGCAAATTATTAATTAATTGTATCTGCTACCACCAGGGCCACGGTTCAATCCACCGTCCATTCTTCTGTTTATATATATATATATATATATATATATATATATATATATATATATATATATATATATATACGTATATGTATATATATCAGCGAAAATTGGAAAAACACTGAGCGTATTCTACAAAACTTCAAGAGTGGATTTTGCAATAGTTTCAGAGTGAAAATAATATAAAAAACACTTTAATGAAGATAGAAGTCCTTTAAAATTACTAAAGAAGAAATAGAAAAAACTGTTGTTGAAAATTGGAAAAAGATGAGGAGAGAACACTAGAATATTGTTATTCATAAACAGAGTTGTAGTGTGTGGAAGTGGCAACCAATTATTATTATTATTATTATAATCAAGGGGAAGCGCTAAACCCGTAGGATTATACAGCGCCTAGGGGGGGGGGGTGTGGAAGGCATTCAGGCTTAATTCGGGGAACTGGAGCACAGATCCAATTCCCTAAATCAAGAGCCCCACACCAACATCAAGGAACCTTCCGTGAAGGGAAGTGGCAACCAAGAGGAGGTAGTAGGTGCGATAACTATATACTATTGACTGGATAACACAAGAAAAGCTGTGCGCCTGTCAGTTCAAACTATGGATTGCGCATACACACACACACATTCCCTCTCTCTCTCTCTCTCTCTTCGCAACGTATCGTCCAAGGTTGAAATTGATCAAGTATATAATAAACATTGATACACCACCTTATAACATAAACGAGCACCCTAAAGTCAAACTGAAGAGAGGTCACGGGAGAGATCAAGGCTGGGGAACATGGATAGGTCCACGGATGAGACTTCTCTACAACAATGTGTCTGCTTCTCCAACTGAAAGGATATTGGACATTACAGCTATAAAGACAAACTAACAGACAGAAATTACCATGATAGCCTATCAAGATCCTTACACTTACAAGCCTAACTCTCATCCAGATGGAAGACCATGTAATTAAACTTATATAAACTTTGGTGTGATAATCACATGTACAACTTAATAGGCATTACAAGTTTTGAGGGCAGGTTAAGAGCGGCCAGGATGACCTGATTCAACAAGTCAGATTTATACACGTCTAAAGAATCGAAGTGGAGAGATTTCTTAAACATAAGAAAGAAGGAACACTGCAGCAGGCCTACTGGCCCATGCGAGGCAGGTCCAATTCTCCTACCGGCTTTTAAGCCGGTAGGAGCACTGGCAGTGCTTGTGAACAGACGTTAAGGCGAACTATAGATGTGCCGTGAAGAAACGTTAGTGGATTATAAACAGTTAAATAGTGTGTAGTTGCCAAGCTGGGCCAGCAGAGAGGTCGAGCTCCATCTCCCAACTTCAGCCCCAGGACCAGTATTGTTGTACGCCTGCAGTCTTTGTCTAGCTACTCTATGTACTTGAATAGGACCTGGTTGTATACTGGCGCGACACACTCAAGGATTTTTCCTGCCTAAGTGGTGTACAACAGCGTGAATAGTGCCTTTTCTCGGTTCCTGAAGGAAATATTACAAATACCTCATGTGCATAAGTTGCAGATGTAATCTGGTTGTTGTGCACCTCAAGGAGAATATTAAGTATGAAACTTCTCTTTAGTTTTCTTGTCCTTTAACTGGAGGTGCCTCTCTCGTGAGCGACACTCCGTACATCGTCTTCTTTGCTCTCACCACTATTTTGCTCCTCTTCAGGCTGAAGTTTTATAAGCTCGTGTTGGATCATTCCTGCCTCTTGATCCAGTCTTCGTGCAGATTATTGTCAATCTTCTCACTTAGTTTTATTCTCAACACTTTATAAATGTTAGCCTAGAGCTTCATGTGCAAGTTTGTTCTATCGATCACATTAAGAGAGTATGGGGGTCCTGGACTGATTCTTGTGGAACTCTGCTTGTTACTTCTGGGCTGTTTGTGCAAATGAACCGCGTTTCTTGACACCCTGGCTCGCACCTTCTGTTTGTGGATCAGTCCCTAGCATGCCATACTATCGATGGCCTTTTATTAAGGAACATACAGTCTGACACCCTTCTATTGAGAACCTAAGAATACAGTATGACTACTGACCCATCCTAGGATGGTGCTTCATGTGGCTCATGTTAGGTCGGTCGTTCTCTATCCCTCTATCATTTCCATCAGCCATGTTGTTCTTTGGCGAAGTCGTTGGTGTTCCACCAACCCATTTTTAATAAATCTTTACTGTCACCCTGCATTATGTGGGGTTGTGGTAGTCGTTACGCTCATTCCTAAACTCTATTGGCCTTATCATGAAGCTGTGAATGGAGTCTTCCTCCAACAATTCTTCATCCAGATTACTGCAGTTTTAAACCGCCAAGATACCAAAAGAGATTACTGTAATTTTAAACCGCCATCATGACTCACGAAATCGTAATAACACGATAATAAAGAAATCACTGTGATTCGTTTTCAATCGTGTTGTTATGATTTCATGAGTCATGATGGCGGCTTTGGGGGACCTGAGCTGGAGTACGTCACTGCCACGCTGGTCTGGAATTCATCTGTAAAAGAAAGTGCATTTGTGGTCACTGTGGAGCCCAGGGTATACAGAAGTATACCTAGTAAGATGTATCCTAATAGTCAGTTGGTCCAGTGGTTAGCACTCTGTCCTGTGAATTTTAGATCTCGCCTGCCATGGTTCGAGTCTTACCCGTTCTATGATTTGATTAATTTCCTAACATCTCTGTAACTCATTTATATTTTAAATTTTCTTCCACGTTTCTTTTTTTCTCATTAGTTTGTGGTGGTTCTTGCATATTAAATCCTCCGTGTACCTTGGACGTTGTGAATATATCTCCTTTGCTCGTTCTATCCCCTCATCCGCCCGTGACCATCACTTCGTAACTAGGTATCTGCGTGACCTACCACGGCAGCAGGTTGCGAGGATGTTTATTAGCGAAACAGTATTAATTATATTATTTTGAGGACAGTCAAAACAACAAATAAATAAACATAAAAAATTAACTAATGAGAATGCTGTCCAAAAAAAAAACGCTAAGTTAAAATAAGTTAAGATTAAAAGTAATCTGGTTTCGTTGCGTGATCAAACAGATTTAATATGTAATTAACCGATACAAAAAAAATGTTGGCAGAAGCCCCTAAACAAGTGAAGGTGATGCCGGGCGGACGTTAACGAGTTTTAAAAGTGGTTTGAGAATCTTCCCAGGAAAACCAGATAAAGTAATCACAAGAGTTAGTGAGTCATTAAGAAAATAAAGCGAAGAAAGTTGAAGGTGAAGACGTAAAAACACTTTCTGGAGAGAAATGTCAGCAAAACAAATTTGATTTGAGTATCGACCATAATTTCCTTCTCGTTTCTTGTCTTCCATTTCATTATGTTTTTCCTACTATTTCTCAGCTGAAGACACTTTTAGGAAAGAAAAATGAGAAATAAAGTAAGTAGATAAGCAGGATCAAAGAAATATGTAAATAAAAAAGAAAGGTGAATGACTATACAAATATAAATGGGAAAAAGGCTTGAGGTCGTTAAGAAAAATGTCTCCTGGCACAGGTCTTCGTCAGCAGTGATTATGTAACCTCTGGTTACTGATTCTGTATGACCATGGTTCAACAACTCCTGACTTTATACAAAAGCTGAGGTAATCAGTCCCTCAGCCTTGGAGTTGGTGTTGAGAGCACCGTGGTGGTAGATATTCTGAAGCAAAGGCAAGGAGACTAGCGTTTTTATAGGCGTCAGTGGAGACTTACCGGAGATTGATATTCCACCCATTAACAAAATAATTCTCGTAATCTTTGATTATTCTTGCGGTGGAGTTTGTCTAAGGTCTGTCGATTGGATGGAGCATTAAGTGGCAACGTGATTAGTTACTTTACCACCTGATTCCTAAAACAGTTAGGAACTAGAAAAATTCTCAGTGCACTGTGAAATGAGAGTTAAACCTTTGGGATATATATACGTATGTACCTTCCAGTGCATATATCCCTCCGAGGATAAAGAAAGGCGTTGACTTTAGTATTCAAGATACACGCAAATCTTCGAAATTGCTTGAAATAAAAATCGTGTCATTACAATTCCACGAAACTTTTGTTTGTAACTGATTTAATAAAAAACGTAAGGATACGGAGAAAATATATGCGAACTATAAATATAAGAAAATATTTCTGGAAGAGATTACAAGTTCATGATGACTTGAACACGCTGCTTATGTGGTCAGAAAGTGGCTACTAAAATTTAATACTAATATAGGTTAATTAATGCTAATTTTAGAAGGAATGAGATGACCGAACTGTAAGGAGTGTCACCACAGAAATAATAGAAAAAAAATCTGGGAGTAAGCATTGCACCAAACATATAAGGAGAATTATGTATATGTCGAAAAATGTCAGTTGCATATGAAAAAAATATCAAACTTAAGAACTGTTTTCTGAACTCTTAACATGGTTTTATCTGGGATATTAAACACATTTTACGTTAGGGTCATCTTGGAGACCGCGGTGTTAGCTAGTATGGAAGCCGCACCTGATCAGGTATGTAGGCAAAATCATTTTGTAACGAAATTGGTACTGGAACTGAGGTGGATTGGAAAACCTAGAAAACTCATTCTGACAACACTAGAAGACAGGAAAACGAAGATATGATCATGACGCTCAAAATACTCATAATAAGAAGACTAGACAACTACAGTCTGTTAAAGACGTGACAAGAAAGAGCCAATATCATAGATACTAGAAGCTAAAAGCAACGTAAATAAGCGACAAGGACGTTACAAATTACTTTTCTCAGTTTTAGAGCGGTAAGTGGAGGGAACCGAGCGAAAAGGTGGCTTGAGAAAACACCATATACAGTTTCAAATGTAGATATGATCAAGACTCACGAAATCGTAATGACACGATTGCAAACAAACCATACCACGGGTGGGGTTAGAATCTTACTGTAGCTAGCTGGCTAACGCGTCGGTCTGGAGTTTTATGACTCTCTGATCGCGGGTTCTAAGCCCACCAGTAGTATGGTTTAAATATGATCAAATTCAGGAGGCCAGCAATCAGCAAAGCCAGTCGAAAGTAGTTAAGAGGTAGAGCCAGGAGCTTTGAATCACCTCATGCAAACACAACTAGCTGAATACAGCTAAGTGAGTAAACATAGTGCGCTATTGTACAACACTGATATATAGGCACCTCCAGCTGCTGCTGCTGTTAAATCCAAGTTACATGCCGGCGGCGATAATCTGAATTGTGCCAAAGGGTTATTTGCAGAATTCTGGAGCGAGTAGGGCAACAGTTCCACTAGACAACAACGGCCACAGCTCCGTTGGCATTGTGGCCTAAGTATTGCTACACATGATGCTTACAACAACGGCTACAGTTCCGTGGGCGTTGTTTCCGTTAGTTCTCAGAGCTTTGCAAGCAGTTCTTAAACATTAATTACAACAAAAGAACACAAGTCACAGTGTCATCCAGGACTGACAGAAACATCGGCTATTTTCTATTTCCAGTTTTGGTTTATTGTGAATGGCTACAGCTCTGTGCATAATACCAGTGATTATAAACCTCTGTTGAACAGCTCTGTGCATAATACCAGTGATTATAAACCTCTGTTGAACAGCTCTGTGCATAATATCAAAGACCATAAACCTCTGTTGAACAGAAACTTTTTTGTTCTATCTCACATCTGTTCTTAACAGATTCATATTCCACCTAAAAAATTAGTCTCCCTATTTATAGTTGAATTTTCTTTTCTAATAATTTATCAAGATTGAATTTAATGTGTTGAAAACGGCAATTACGGTCTCTCTGTTGAATATTAATGAGGAATATTTTTCCATCTCTTCTCCCTATCAGTGATCTAATTAAATTCCTTCCTACATTTTCCCCTTCCTTCATTGCCGCTGCTTTCTCTACCGTCTTTCTCGTTATTTTTTTCCCCCTTCCATCGCCCCTTCTCGTATGCGCTATTCCCTCTTTCTTTTCTTTCCTTCCTTTGATATTTTCTCACTCAAGCTAGTTCACATCCCCTCCAACTTTGATCATTCCTCATGAATGTTTTCTCAGTTTTTGGTCAAATTATATCTACCTCTGAACTCTTTCCTTTGTTGTGCGGTCTCCTTGCGTAGAAATCAAGATTATTATTAATATTATTATTAGTAGTATTTGTATTATTATTATTAGTAGTAGTATTTGTATTATTATTAGTATAATAATAATAATAATAATAATAATAATAATAATAATAATAATAATAATAATAATAATAATAATAATCAACTCTCGACTTTAACTCAGAAGAATACAAGAGCGAAAGGTGCGGTTTATTAGGCCTACAGTGTTGCCGAATTGCAAGTTAGCAAGTATTGCAGATGTAGAGATGAAGTTATCAGTCCCACAATCTTACCTTAATGAGTATCTGTTCAAAATAATTTAAAAAGCACAACAAGCGTGCGGCCAGCAGTAACAGCTTGGTTGATCAGGCCCTGATCCACCATGAGGCCTGGTCTCTGACCGAGCCGAGGGGTCGTTGACCACCCAAACCCTCTCCAGGTAAACTCCAGGTAAGGCATTTGGGTAAGATGTTCTGACCCTCTACTTCCCTAATCACAAGCCATTGCTTTACTAAAATCGTAAATAAAATATATGTTGTAGAAATATTTGTCTTGATATTTTAATCCACAAATTTGTATTTGTATTTATTTTAGAAACGTCCGTCTTCCATTTAAACATATAACTCGCATCACCAGCAAAACTGTTTTGCAAAAGAATGCAAATATGTCAATGTATCTTCATATGGAAAATGCATAATACTGAGAATTAACTTTGTTAACCCCCTTCTATACTTTTATATCTTTACTGCAGTATGGAGACTAGAACGGCGTTGCATAATCCAAGTGAGGCCATGTCAACAGTGGCTAGAATTATAGAACCTTACTACTCACTTTAGTAACTAGAAAGCATATGACGTAGCTTTATTGTGTTTTAGGAGCGATGAAGCCGCTAGTGGCGAAATTTTTACTTAAATAAGTATTCTGAAATGTACATAAGTATTCTGAACTGTACATAAGTGTCTCTATTCACAGCTTGTTACCATCACCATTCCAACTGCAGCCAAATTTATGTTGGTTCTGACAATCATTATTAATTTTTGCTTTGTGTTCTTATCAATCATTGTTTAATTATCTTTACTTGCATTGAGGGAATGTAGCAGCGCCACCCCTGGCTGCCATCCCCGTTATGTAGATAGTCACAAGTGTGCAGAAGAGGCCTTTATATGGGTTCTAAGTATAATTCTTTAAGTTTTAAATTAAAAAAATTCTTCTTAGGGAGTAATGTTCTTCAAATAAATGACTGTATTCTATACTTGTGTTTTTATCCTCACAGCTGTTGGTGTTTCCCTCTCCAGGTCTGCTATCCCAGCCCTAAAAAGATGCATTCCATCCATGGTATAATTACATGACATTGATCAAATAATGTTATTATCGTTAGTTCATTATACTGTTTTTTCCTTGCATCATTTCCTTGTGCAGAAGTCAGTACCTTCATCCTTTTGTCTAACATATTCCATTTATCTCTTACCTTTAACCTTTTTATTCTCCTATCTATTGTTTTTCAAGATTTTTACTCCTATTATTGATCTTCCCGTTGTATTTGAACTTCATTCATCTTCTGCCTTCTGACATTTAACATCCTCCTCTCAACTCTGACCTATTGAATCTAAACTCTGACCTTATTTTCTCTCACCCGACCTTTTCACTCTCTCAAATTTAGCCATTCTTGACTTGCTGTCATCAATCTCGTCCTCTTATCATCTTTGACTCCTGGAGTTCCCGAGGCACAGTATGCACCTCAAGATGCAAGCTTAGTCAGCTACTGCTTGATGAAGCTTTTAAGCCGATTATTTCTCGCTGAAGCCAAGTTTCATCGATACTTGCAATGCAGTCTACCAGAACATTTTCTTTAATGACTTTAACACTCAATATTTCTCCTGCAGTATTTGAAAAATATGTTGAAGAATAAAATTCACAATATCGTGATTAGAACAATTCACCAATAACCCACACTGAGGAAAGAACTAATTATTACATCGTTGCCGTCAGTCCTGGACACATTGTGAGTTGTGCCTTGACGATGGTCCAGAACGGACCGAAACTTCGTCATAAGTTCCTTTTCGTAACAGTACGTTATATGTGAAATAGGTAGTAGACAGTTGGTAAGTCATAAATAGACAGGCAAAGCATTTATGTTTTATTGAGCGATTGAACTACAGTGGACCCCCGGTTAACGATATTTTTTCACTCCAGAAGTATGTTCAGGTGCCAGTACTGACCGAATTTGTTCCCATAAGGAATATTGTGAAGTAGATTAGTCCATTTCAGACCTCCGAACATACACGTACAAATGCACTTACATAATTACACTTACATAATTGGTCGCATTCGGAGGTAATCGTTATGCGGGGGTCTAGTTCCTCAGAGGAACTAACTCCAATTAAGTTGTTACATTTTACTGTTGTATTTTACACATTTCTTACTCAGAGAAATAATTTGTATAGTATTATCATCATTCATGCATGGAATACAATTTTATTTGTAGATTATTTGTTGACACGTATCCAGGAGGTATATTTTCAGATTAAAATTATCAACACGATTTTAGAAAGCCTTTTCAGAATTCGAAATGCGTGTCCTTGTACTGGCACAAGTACTGATATAAGTAAATAGTCTAATACAGATATAAGGGCAAGTACTGACACAGATGTATGTGCAAGTGCTGGTATATTTACAGGTAGGTCAGTGTCAGAAGAAAGTTACTCTCTTTAACCTGATATAGCATCATTGATATTAAATCGTCTGGTACACATGGAGGGCTCAGAGTAAATTTCCTTCTTGATTATTATTTCCAAATCATACTTATTGTCTTCCCCTCCTCACTGATTGTCTCCTTCACACGTATTTTCTTGCCCTTACACTTGCTTTCTCTCTCTCTCTCTCTCTCTCCTCTCTCTCTCTCTCTCTTCTCTCTCTCTCTCTCTCTCTCTCTCTCTCTCTCTCTCTCTCTCTCTCTCTCTCTTTTTTTTTTTTTTTTTTTTTTTTTTTTTTTTTTTTTTTTTTTTTTGCAGGGTTTGACAAGGTTAAGGATCCCTAACTTTATCGACAAGCTATTTACAGGTTAAGGATTCTCTCTTCTCTCTCTCTCTCTCTCAAGCTTATTTTCTCTTCCTCACACTGTCTCCCCATCACACCTACTGTCTCTCTCTCTAACTTATTGTCTCTCTCAATGCTATTCATATTATCTGCTTCTATAACAAACATGAATAGCTTTTCGAGGCTTCCTTTACCATGAAGCTTTTAAGTCACATTTACATATCTTTAATTATTACTTGATTCCTAAACTCATAATTAGTTGTCATATAGCTTCCTAACTTTGACTTACGAGTTTAAATCACGACAACGACCTCCTAAAATTAAAAAAAAAAACTCCCTAAGTTGGATAAGCGTTCTGTTTGAGGAAATTTTGCCATGGAAGCGATATTATGTCGAACAAGTTTTGAATCACATTTGTTGCTACCGAATTAATAGTATTCATTAACATTGAGCATGACGGATATTTAACACATTATTCACTTTATCCTCTTTATGCTCAGTGATGACTACGCTGGGCTTTTACAAAAGCAGATCACAGCTTGTAACTTATAGCAGAGAACACAATTAATATGCAGAGAGGAAACGCCGTAAGTATATTACGAAGCATAATATTGGAAAAAAAAAGAAAGCGTAAATTTATCTTGACCTGAGATATAGTACAGGATGTCTCAAATGACTAGATGAACTAATGAAATACCCTAAGTGAAGGACGGGAACATTCGATTATTAGACACTTCAATGGACGTGAAGACTTTGACATCTAATATTCAGGAGATGTGGAATTAGACGTTGTTTGCCTGCTGAATAATTCCTTGAGGTGCACATTAATGGCACATTGCTATAGATACAATAGGTTCGTCTACCTTTTTGGGAGTTCGAGTGACAATGAATGCGATTCATTATGTAAAAAGTATTTCGGTGGAACGTCGCTGCTGGTTATAATGTCCTCTTAAGATTGTAATGATTATTTAATCTATATTTATTTTAGATGGATCTGGGTCACAAAAACATTAAGTTTAATTTTGTTTATTCAAGTATACCAATGTTAGTTTCCTGCTTAATTTAGGATGGCATTACCTAAATCTATTTTTTTTTTTTTTTACAAATATCGAATTTCTTTTCATTTATGATGTGATAAATTTGAAATGTCAACGCGGATAGACATTTAATATAACTTTTTATAAGAAATTTCTTCCAGTAGTTTTTTAATATTTTCAAAGTATAAGTTAGATTAAATGTTTCCATTTTACGCACTTTATGTATTAAGATATGGTTCGAACGCATAATGAAATCTATCTCTCTCTCTCTCTCTCTCTCTCTCTCTCTCTCTCTCTCACCACACACACACAACGCTGGAAAGGGGGGCACAGGAAATGCCGGATCTAAAAATGTGGGAATAAAACTTCACTCAAGGTATATTTTTGGAATCGTTCAGATGAGTTCGGAGTGCTCCAAATCTCCTCTCGAGCGAAGTGGCGGATATTTGGAAGGAAAACACACAGCTTACGTGCGCTGGCCATATTGGGGCATGAAAAATAGAACAGGTTTTGAGATCGAGAAACTGGAGGTTTATTAATAGGTGAAAAAATGTGGTGAGTGTTCGGACAGTTTGAACCAATTGAGATTTGTTTCCGAATTTCGCTGTTTATTACAAAAAACGTCCATAAATAAGAAGTACTGATGCAGAGCAGCGGAAAATTGAGTTTCGGAAAATATTCTTGGCAAATTAAACTATTCGGATGAAAATAACAGGAAAAAAATCATTGAAGCGAAGGAAAATTCTGAAGCTGTGGTGAATAAACTTAATGATGTATAACGATAACTCTGCTAAATAAACTTTTTTATTCTGCAACATTCCTTGAAGGAACGTTGATGTATCATTACATCCCGTCCTTCCAGGGAGGCAGTAGGGTAGCATAATGCTAATACAGGGTTTTTACCACGAGGAACTGGAGCTACCCTACCCTTCCTCTAATCAGACCTGATTACCTCCCATCCCCCAGACGTTGTATGATTCCTGAGGGTTCAACTCCTCTCCGTGATTATACTAAAGTTGCAGCTCCGAGATTCAACGCAAAATATCTGCACATTTATAAGCTTTACATTATTTTGCAACATATATAATTAAAAAATAGTGATTATGCTGCCAAATAGCATGAATACGAGCGTATTAATTAGAAAATAGTATCCTGCGTCATTGCTCTCTCTCTCTCTCTCTCTCTCTCTCTCTCTCTCTATATATATATATATATATATATATATATATATATATATATATATATATATATATATATATATATATATATATATATATATTTTTTTTTTTTTTTTTTTTTTTTTTCAACAAGTCGGTCGTCTCCCACCGAGGCAGGGTGACCCAAAAAAGAAAGAAAATCCCCAAAAAGAAAATACTTTCATCATCATTCAACACTTTCACCACACTCACACATTATCACTGCTTTTGCAGAGGTGCTCAGAATATAACAGTTTAGAAGCATATACGTATAGAGATACACAACATATCCCTCCAAACTGCCAATATCCCAAACCCCTCCTTTAAAGTGCAGGCATTGTACTTCCCATTTCCAGGACTCAAGTCCGACTATATGAAAATAACCGGTTTCCCTGAATCCCTTCACTAAATATTACCCTGCTCACACTCCAACAGATCGTCAGGTCCCAAGTATCATTCGTCTCCATTCACTCCTATCTAACACGCTCATGCACGCTTGCTGGAAGTCCAAGCCCCTCACCCACAAAACTTCCTTTACCCCCTCTTTCCAACCCTTTCGAGGACGACCCCTACCCCTCTTTCCTTCCCCTATAGATTTATATGCTTTCCATGTCATTCTACTTTGATCCATTCTCTCTAAATGACCAAACCACCTCAACAACCCCTCTTCTGCCCTCTGACTAATGCTTTTATTAACTCCACACCTTCTCCTAATTTCCACACTCCGAATTTTCTGCATAATATTTACACCACACATTGCCCTTAGACAGGACATCTCCACTGCCTCCAACCGTCTCCTCGCTGCTGCATTTACCACCCAAGCTTCACATCCATATAAGAGTGTTGGTACTACTATACTTTCATACATTCCCTTCTTTGCCTCCATAGATAACGTTTTTTGACTCCACATATACCTCAACGCACCACTCACCTTTTTTCCCTCATCAATTCTATGATTAACCTCATCCTTCATAAATCCATCCGCCGACACGTCAACTCCCAAGTATCTGAAAACATTCACTTCTTCCATACTCCTCCTCCCCAATTTGATATCCAATTTTTCTTTATCTAAATCATTTGATACCCTCATCACCTTACTCTTTTCTATGTTCACTTTCAACTTTCTACCTTTACACACATTCTCAAACTCATCCACTAACCTTTGCAATTTTTCTTTAGAATCTCCCATAAGCACAGTATCATCAGCAAAAAGTAACTGTGTCAATTCCCATTTTGAATTTGATTCCCCATAATTTAATCCCACCCCTCTCCCGAACACCCTAGCATTTACTTCTTTTACAACCCCATCTATAAATATATTAAACAACCATGGTGACATTACACATCCCTGTCTAAGACCTACTTTTACCGGGAAGTATTCTCCCTCTTTTCTACACACCCTAACCTGAGCCTCACTATCCTCATAAAAGCTCTTTACAGCATTTAGTAACTTACCACCTATTCCATATACTTGCAACATCTGCCACATTGCTCCTCTATCCACTCTATCATATGCCTTTTCTAAATCCATAAATGCAATAAAAACTTCCCTACCTTTATCTAAATACTGTTCACATATATGCTTCAATGTAAACACTTGATCTACACATCCCCTACCCACTCTGAAACCTCCTTGTTCGTCCGCAATTCTACATTCTGTCTTACCTCTAATTCTTTCAATTATAACCCTACCGTATACTTTTCCTGGTATACTCAGTAAACTTATTCCTCTATAATTTTTACAATCTCTTTTGTCCCCTTTCCCTTTATATAAAGGGACTATACATGCTCTCCGCCAATCCCTAGGTACCTTCCCCTCTTTCATACATTTATTAAACAAAAGTACCAACCACTCCAACACTATATCCCCCCCTGCTTTTAACATTTCTATCATGATCCCATCAGTTCCAGCTGCTTTACCCCCTTTCATTCTACGTAATGCCTCACGTACCTCCACCACACTTACAGTCTGCTCTTCTTCACTCCTAAAAGATGGTATACCTCCCTGGCCAGTGCATGAAATTACCGCCTCCCTTTCTTCCTTAACATTTAAAAGTTCCTCAAAAATTCTCGCCATCTACCTAATACCTCCCTCTCCCCATCTACTAACTCCCCTACTCTGTTTTTAACTGACAAATCCATACTTTCCCTAGGCTTTCTTAACTTGTTTAACTCACTCCAAAATTTTTTCTTATTTTCATTAAAATTTCTTGACAGTGCCTCTCCCACTCTTTCATCTGCTCTCCTTTGCACTCTCTCACCACTCTCTTTCACCTTTCTTTTACTCTCCATATACTCTGCTCTTTTTATAACACTTCTGCTTTGTAAAAACCTCTCGTAAGCTACCTTTTTCTCTTTTATCACACCCTTTACTTCATCATTCCACCAATCACTCCTCTTTCCTCCTGCCCCCACCCTCCTATAACCACAAACTTCTGCCCCACATTCTAATACTGCATTTTTAAAACTATTCCAACCCTCTTAAAACCCCCCACTACTCATCTTTGCACTAGCCCACCTTTCTGCCAATAGTCGCTTATATCTCGCCCTAACTTCCTCCTCCCTTAGTTTATACACTTTCACCTCCCTCTTACTTGTTGTTGCCACCTTCCTCCTTTCCCATCTACCTCTTACTCTAACTGTAGCTACAAACTAAATAATGATCCGATATATCAGTTGCCCCTCTATAAACATGTACATCCTGGAGCCTACCCATCAACCTTTTATCCACCAATACATAATCTAACAAACTACTTTCATTACGTGCTACATCATACCTTGTATATTTATTTATCCTCTTTTTCATAAAATATGTATTACTTATTACCAAATTTCTTTCTACACATAGCTCAATTAAAGGCTCCCCATATATATATATATATATATATATATATATTATATATATTTTATATATATATATATATATATATATATATATATATATATATATTTATATATATAAAATTTTATATATTTATATATATATATATATATATATATATATATATAATATATATATATATATTATATATATATATATATATATATATATATATATAAGAACCACAGGAGAAGTTGAATTAATAGCTCTAGGCCTATCATGTTGCAACCAACACAACTCCCCATGTAATTGTTTTGCATTCTGTATCGATTGTTCGCGACTGTTTGTATATATAATATGTATATATAAAATATATATATAATATATATATATATATATATATATATATATATATATATATATATATATATATGCTAAACAACCACTCTGAAAGAATAGAGAAATTCCAAGCGCTTTCGTGACTACTCACGATAATGTGAGTAGTCGCGAAAGCGCTTGGAATTTCTCTATTCTTTCACAGTGGTTGTTTTGCATATATATATATATATATATATATATATATATATATATATATATATATATATATATATATATATATTTATTCAAACAGCTCGGGAGAGCCTTGAGTTTTCCTGAGGTACGTTTATTGTCTTCTCTGAGGATGAAGGTCCACAGTAAAGTTCTAGAGGTGGTACCTCCCTATAATTATTAAATATATATATATATATATATATATATATATATATTATATATATATATATATATATATATATATATATATATATATATATATATTCTTCTTCTTTCAACATACCAGCCGTATCCCACCGAGGCAGGGTAGCCCAAAAGAAAAAACTAAAGTTTCTCTTTTTAAATTTAGTAATATATACAGGAGAAGGGGTTACTAACCCCTTGCTCCTGGCATTTTAGTCGCCCCTTACAACACGCATGGCTTACGGAGGAAGAATTCTGTTCCACTTCCCCATGGAGATAAGAGGAAATAAACAAGAACAAGAACTAGAAAGAAAATAGAAGAAAACCCAGAGGGGTGTGTGTGTATATATATGCTTGTACATGTATGTGTAGTGTGACCTAAATGCAAGTAGAAGTAGCAAGACATACCTGAAATCTTGCATGTTTATGAGACAGACCAAAGACACCAGCAATCCTACCATCATGTAAAACAATTACAGGCTTTGTTTTTACACTTGCTTGACAGGACGGTAGTACCTCCCTGGGGGGTTGCTGTCTACCAACCTACTACTTTAATAATATATATATATATATTATATATATATATATATATATATATATATATAATATATATATATATATATATTATATATATATATATATATATATATAAATATATATTATGGTTTAGAGATTTAAAGAATCAATGTTCCTTCTCAGGGACTAATGCAATTCTGAAGAATAAATAATACATTAGAAACGAAAATTTGGCTTATAAATGAGAAAATACTTTATTCGTACATGAAAAATATTGTAGACGTAAATTTCCATCGCTACGCAGAATCGTTATGTAAATGTGGAGACTATTGCCTGTAAATTCATATAAATACGAGAATCTTTATGTAAATGTAAAAAGAAAAAACTGGGAATTTGCATATAAATTCGCCAAGAATTTTGCCTGTAAATTTAGACCCGGAGCTGGAGCTCAGCAGACGGCTGACGGTAGCTACACTGATAACATTGGTTCACGATATTTATGCTGGTAGAGCACGAGCAAAACCCTGGCTGAGATTTCCTATTACAGAACGGTGAAATAAAAGCACAAATGGAAATCCAAAGAAAAGGAGAGTCTCGACAGGTGGAAAATTAAAGAGGGGGAATGAGTGGATAGAATAAAGGGAAAAGAAAATATGGGTAATTGGTGAGGAAGAGCGAATCAAAGGGATGGAAAGGGAAGGTTGAAAAGCAAATAATAAAATGAATGTACCGAAGAAGAACTTATTGAATGAATGACGAGAAATACAAGAACGGAAACAAGGTCAGAATTAGAAAAGCGAATGGAAAAATAAAATAATTATACGATAATAAAAAAGGAAAAGAAGATGTGAAACAAACCAGTGTTACTAAAGATTGTAATATTCAGATTGTTGGAATAGATCATAAGTGAAACACTTGTTGAAAATGTAGAGGATACAGGATTCCATACGACACCATCGTGGATTCCATACGACACCATCGTGGATTCCATACGACACCATCATGGATTCCATACGACACCATCATGGATTCCATACGACACCATCGTGGATTCCATACGACACCATCATGGATTCCATACGACACCATCATGGATTCCATACGACACCATCATGGACTCCATACGAACCATCATGGATTCCATACGACACCATCATGGACTCCATACGACACCATCATGGATTCCATACGACACCATCATGGACTCCATACGACACCATCATGGATTCCATACGACACCATCATGGACTCCATACGACACCATCATGGATTCCATACGACACCATCATGGACTCCATACGACACCATCACGGATTCAGAAATGTAATATTATGCGTTACTAACCTCTTAAAGGTATGTGAAGTGCAATGCCGATAATAATTTCAAATGATGACAAAAGTTTTGGGTTCATAAGGCATAACGAATAATAATACCTGGAGGTAAGTGATACCGACTCAGGAGAGTTTATATCAGGTAGTAACTGGAGCAACAGGCACAGTAATCGAGTGCGAGGACACATAATGCTAGGAAGTGGAAGGCATTGTTGTTTTCAGTTTCAACTGTTCAGTACTATACCGCCTTGTTTCACTTCCTTCATTTTTTTGATATCGTTAACAGGCTAAGAGTTATTTCCATACCTTACCTCATTTCAATGCCCAGTCTAATATAACGTAAAGCAGACAGCAAAGAATGCCACCCACTTCAGCCGGTTAATACCCGGGTACCTATCTACTGATAGGTGAACAGGTGCTGCAGGTGTATGGGGACTTCTCTCTTGCTCTCTCTCTCTCTCTCTCTCTCTCTCTCTCTCTCTCTCTCTCTCTCTCTCTCTCTCTCTCTCTCTCTCGTACCACTTCTGCAGTAGCGTTGGCCGACCAGCCAACAGTGTGAGCCAGTTTCCAATATTTACAGCAACAGTCGACATTATTGGCTGTCTTCAATATTCAGTAGTGGTGATCTCTACTGCTGTTTGGTAGGAGTGGTGGTGGTAGTAATGGTGGTGGCTGGTGGTAATGATGATGATGATGGTCGTAGTGGTGATAGTACGGGTAGTGATAGTAGTAATGATACTAGTAGTGGTTTGCTCTTGGACAGAGATAGTGGTATTAATGGTAATGGTAGTGGTAGCTGATTGTACTAGTGTTATTAGTAACAATAGTGGTAGTATTGGTATTTTCTTTTTTTACTAACATCATTAGATACAAAGCAGCTACTGGAGTTTTCGTATGTAGGACTGGAGTGTCTCCTTGTACAGGATATGGCATTCCAGCTGGCACTGGAGTTTCCTCTCACAGGATATGGCATTCCAGCTGGCACTGGAGTTTCCTCTCACAGGATATGGCATTCCAGCTGGCACTGGAGTTTCCTCTCACAGAATATGGCATTCTAGCTGGCAATGGAGTTTCCTCTCACAGGATATGGCATTCCAGCTGGCACTGGAGTTTTTTTTACACACGATACAAAATTCCAGCTGGCACTGAATTTTCTTACACATTTTTTTTCTGGATGCGACTCACAATAGTTTGTTAAAATACGAGTACCCAACTTTACTGCTAATCAGGCAGGAGCAGCAGGGGAGTGAGGAAACTTGCCCAAATGTTTCTTCATGCCATGGAATCGAATCAAGTTCCTTGAGATTGTGAGTCAAATGCTCTCACTAGCAGGCTACGCGGCATCCGACAATGGTGGGGGGATTGTGGTTGTGATTATGTGCAGTGGTAAGCCTCTTTCGTTAATTATGTAATCTCTTTCTTTTCTGTCTGTCTGTCCGTCTGGCTGTCTCTCTCTCTCTCTCTCTCTCTCTCTCTCTCTCTCTCTTTGCCCTTCACATTAGTCTCTGTCAAGTCCCTGCAGAGCCATCAGTGATCATTTCGCAATTTAGTGCAACCTCTTGGCTCCCTCCCCCTCCCCTACCTCACAACAGTCGTCTCCAGCATCGCCTCACTCCATCACTGCACATCCTTCCGCTGTGCTTCCATCCATCTATCCATCCTTCCGCTGTGCTTCCATCCATCTATCTATCTATTCCAATTCTTCCTTACTCGCGAATTCCCCTGCACCCATCTCCCTCATCACTCACTGAGTACCGCACCCGACCCACAAATTTCCGTATTCCCTCCGTCCATCACTGCTGGGTTCCATCTCGCCGTCTTTTGCCTTGATCTTCAATCACCTGTCTTTTACACTAGAGCATCTTTCATCTGAATCTCGCCTCCTAACACCTGCTCCAGCATCTTTCATCTCCAGTAATCTTAGACTTTTACCTTGGCACTAGAATGTGTTCTTGGTGAAACCCGCTGTCTTCACTTTGCTGCCCTTCAGGAGAGATCCTTGATGCCAGTGAAGGGCTTTTGATGAAAAGAATTTGGGGCTGCCTTCTCTTCCCCGCCATAAACCTTGCAATTCCACATTCTCTATATTATCTTCATGGTCTAGCACTTTTTCATTATTATAATAATTATAATAATAATTTACTATTCCATATTCCTCGTCTTTATGATCCTGAAGATATATTTTATTTCCTCTTTTAAATTTGAGGACATTTTCCATTGTTCTTCCAACAGTATCTACAACAGCATATTTCGTTGACAATTTATACGTTAATATTTTTTATAATTTTTGGAAGTTATTTATTTCCATTATTATCGTTTATAACAGACCTTTAAATAAATATTGATATATTATTTTTACCATTCTTTATGCTGTTAATACTTTTGTATCTATACCTACGTAAGTGCATTCTTATAATTATTGTATAGTAAATTACGTTTAAAATGTCAGTTTTTTATGTTGAATGGATAATTCTTTCCATTAAGCCCAAACAAGTCTTCTCTCTTATGTGCTATTTCCTTGGATGCCAGAATGAACATTTAATAACTAAGTCTGCGGTGAAAGTGCTTTACCATACAGTAACAGCTGAATACCCTTTACAGCGTGTTATATGGCCCTGTATATATTAGAGAGAGTGGTGGGTGTGTACATAGAGCGGGAGTTGGGATAATGGCCTTGTTCGCTCGATATTCCGATACTGTATTCAAAGGAGGATGACTCGGGCAGGGAGAATGGGAGGGAGAGCGGGAGGTGAGGAGGGCATGGGTGGGTGTCGTAGGAAGGGAGGGAGAAAGATGGAGAGAGATGGATAATAGTGGAGGTGGAAGGAAAGGAAAATGGTGTGAGAGGGTAAGAAAATGAAGTGGGTAATAGTGGGAAAAGAGGAATAATGGGGAGGAGGAAGAGAGGGGATGAACGGCAATGAAGAGAGAATGGAGTATGAGCGGCAGAGAAGAAATAATGGAAGATGAAGCGCAGGGAATAAAGAATGTAAGAGTGATGGAGGATGGAGAATCAAAGGCAGGATAGAGAATGGAATATTGACTGACACTGAAACACAGTGGAGTGAGGAGTGAGCACGATATTCACGTGCTTTGGTCCAGATCTTCAAGGTCGCCGAAGAGTAAAACACACTATAGATGTTTGGGAGAGAGAAGACAACATCACAGGCATGCTAAGAGAGACAGAATATTGTCTTGATAAATGTTTTGCGTTGTGATTGTGTCATTGTACTTATCGAATTGTACCTACTGAATTGTATTTGCGAGAGTGAGGTTACAACCACTGGCCCCAACTCTTAGACATCAGCTAACTTTTGGATCTATGTATGGAAATAAGGCTAACAACTCTTTATGGCATTACGATACTCCAGTTGAAGGTGCGAATTAAAGAAGAAGGATTTAATAACTATTAAGTATTAACAAATGTTCGTTATCTTCTATGAAACCTTTTTTTTCTATCTAAATTCTCTATGCTATTCCTAATTATATTTTTTTGTTATCCATCTATGGAGTATTGTCCTTTAATTAAGAGCCGTCAGTCTGCAACTGTTTTAAGACTGGTATTATAGTGGGTAATCTTACAGTAGTTTCAACAATAGCTCGCTCAAGGCTTCAGTTCATTCCGGGTTGAATACAAACGTCAGTCTGTTTCGTCTCCTTTACTCCTTCATGTATACTGTCTCGAAAATGATTATTGGCTTAAGCCAGTAGCTTCTCATACCTCCATCCCCCTCCTTCCCCACTTTCATTGTTCCAACGTTCTGGTCCAAGATGTGAATCCGAGTTCTCGCAGTCAGTTTCTCAGTCACTAAGAAAGTGACTGGGAGAGTGCAGGGATTGCCTTTGCTTTTCCTCCTTATATTACGTGAAATTACAACAGCTCGGGATTGTCATCTCTTCAAATCCGAGCGTTCTCCTACATTTCATTTTATGCTTGAATCTCCCCAATCATTATTAGATTACCGGAAAATAATATAGAAATAGGATGATAAATAATTGTGGTTTATCGGGTGGAATAAACTGCGATATTTTTACTTTCCTTCATCGCAGTTTGATAAATGAGCTCCAGTGAACGACTTCAGAACACTTCATGTCACAATGAAAGGCACATTGTCAGGGGCTCCCTGCCACTGAAATTAAAAGTCCGTCACACGAATTTATGTTTAAATCTATAATGCACTGAGCCCTTCTGAATCACGATCCAGTAGGGTTCAGCGCTTTGTCTGACTGGAATAAAGTGTATGCTTTGTTTTGGTGTCGGTTTATGGAATTTGAGGGACCCTTCCCTCTCTTCGGATCAAACCTTATTGACTACAGTTCATGTGGGTTTATCGCTTTCCCTTGAATATTCTTTTCATAGGTTCGTATAAGTAGGATATTTTGTGTCATGTATAGAAAGGTGGCAACATGCAGAGTATACCGCCAGAATTTTACCAGTCATACTCAAGTGAGAAAAAGCTTAAGAAAGTTCATGTATTTCTCACCAGGGTGTTCCAAATTTAAAGAAAATTATCTTAGGAAAACCGAAGGATTAGAAAAAAAATCATGGTCACCACATATAAGATACTCGGGAGAAGGACGTGGTAACCACTTACAAGATGTTGCGGGGGAATGGTAAAAATGCATACGATATTCAAGGGTTTTAACATGATAACAACGTACAAGATAGTAGTGGAATCAAACTATGTACATGAATATTTAAATATAAATACAACACAAACCATGGAGGTTGAAAATTCTTTCCACCAGTCAATTAATGTTTAAAAAGCGAGACCCAGGAAATGAAGTTTGAACTGGTTCCCCGTAAGCAATGATAGATAACTACACATGTACGCACACGCAGAGAAATAATAGACACCAAAACACCATGACAGGAGAGAACAGGCAGCGAAACTTTGCCTTTTCAAATGATAAACATTATTCTTGTCCTCTCTGTTGTTTGTGCTCACTTTGTTGCGACAAAAATCTATAATTAGAAACGTCTTGTTACCCTGTTCACTGCAGCGTCACTCTCGTCGAGATGTCTGCTGGTTTACAGTCCGATATGATCACAGGAAACAGGTGATTTGTTAATATGCGATATAACCACAGTGAGAAATACTAATATTACAAGTGCTCTCGTGATTTCTTACATTATCAAGGAAGAGTAAAAGCAATAAAACAGCAGATGGCAATGTAGATGTGATCTCACACGTGACTTCACACATGACCTTACTCACTCAGCCTAGGAGATGTGTTTTATTGTTCTGAAGTTTTCATTTAAGTCACATGTCAGGTAAAGGAGAATTTCGTCAACATAGCCCCTTCACAAATTTTGCGTATAATAAATTAATCTAATTTGTACAATCCTGAATTTATATTCAAATTGTAATAAGTACTATTTTTTCTTCATAAAACTGGATTATATTAAATTTCGTTAAACAGTTGATTTGCTAGTAACAGCCTTCTTGGTCTTTTGAAAATCATTGGGGGTTATTCAAGTCTTTCACCTGAATAAACAGAGCTTTGCACTCTTTCTAATGCTGTATTTATGTTATAGTAATCTTCATTTAGTATTTTTTTTCTAGTTTATTAAGAATAAAATTTATTGCGTTTTGCACAGGGAATCTTATCAACACAGTTATCAGCATTTGGGCGAGAGAGAATTCTTAATCAAATAGATTTTTATGATATCAAGATTCTTAAGTTCAATATGAATTTTGAAAAGGAGATAAATGGTATAAAATACCGGCATGATGGAAAAATAGACACAGCTGTGGTATGATAGGGAGGTATCACCCCCGGAATTGGACTGGGGACCCTCATCCTCAGAGAAAAGAATAAACTTACTTCAGGGAAAACTCGAGATTCTCCCCGGAGCTATTTGAATATTTTCTTCTGCCACCTCCTAATATTCTATTTAAAGTTTATTTAGACAAAATACAGTAACAAAAGTACAATAGGAAGTAGAACAACATACATGACATGTCAGAGCCTACATCTCAAACATTTCATCCAACTCCCCGGCAGTTGTCCGCGTGCCCAGAATGCTGCATGCGTTTTTCCTCTGGATCGCGACACTGAATCTCTGAAAGAGGAAGCTGGCCGCTCTGTGATCCTTGGTTTGTGTGATGAGTTTTTCTCCCAGCTCTTTGAGGAACTTTAGATCACACTTACCCCATGGTCGAATGGTCTCCGACCCTACTGGGATGAAGATATAGCAACTGGGCACGCCGTCATATTTGCGAATCTTGTGAGTGTCCCTGTAACTGGCGGCTCAACCCCCCTTTAACTTCAAAGTATGGTAAGCAGGTGTCCGCCAACGTGGTGCTTCTGAATTGTCAATCCCTATTGCTCACATAATGAATCTGTCAATCACCACTAATACTGTACCGGAGGGGTTCAAGGAGGCCAGAGTTACTCCTCTCTTCAAGAAAAATAGTAATTCTGATGTAAGCAACTATAGGTCTGTTAGTATACTCAGTATAACATCCAAAATTCTAGAGAGGGCGGTGTACTGTCAAGTAGTTAAGTGCCTTAATGACAACAACATTCTCCATAGCTATCAATCGGGCTTTAGAAGATCTTACTCAGCCGACACCTCCCTAATTAATCTGATGGATTACCTGAGAACTGAAATGTCAATGTGAAACCTCATAGGTATGGTAACCTTAGACCTGCAAAAGGCCTTCGATGCTGTCAACCACAATATATTATGTAAGAAACTTCAAGCTATAGGAATAGGTTCTGTAGACTGGTTTAAGTCCTACCTTAGCAACAGGAGACAAATTGTCAAAATCAACAAAACAGAATCAGAACTCCTGCCGATAGCATGTGGAGTTCCTCAAGGTAGTATTCTGGGTCCCTTATTATGTCCGTGACATGCCTATCAGTGACAAGTGCAAACTCCTACTGTATGCAGATGACAGTGCTCTGTTAGTGTCAGGTAAAGACCCACAAGATATATCCAATGTATTAAAACTGGAACTGGAGTCCTACAGCAAATGGTTAGTAGACAACAAACTATCATTACACCTCGGTAAAACTGAAGCCATTCTCTTCGGCACGAAGAGAAGGGTAAATAATTTTAATGTTCATTGTAATGGGGAGCCCATCACTTTGGTTTCATCAGTAAAATATCTGGGAATCCCCTTTGACCCATGCATGCCAGGAGAATTGATAGGGAACAATGTAGTAAAGAGATAGACTGCAAATCACCCAGAACAAAATTGTAAGATTCATCCTGGGCCTGGGTCCAAGAGAGCATGTAGGCCACAATGAATTATAACAGTTGCATATGCTGAATGCTGAAGACAGAGTAAAACAACTGAAGCAAAATCATATTTATAAAATTGCTCACAAACAGTGTCCAGAATATCTTGCTGTCAGTTTTGTCAAGGATGGGAACCAAAGCAATCATAGTACTAGGGGGAGAGAGCACAACTTTGTAGTGCCCACAGTCGGTGGCCAGGCTTCAACCACCTTTTATTGTACAGCAATAAAGGAATGGAACAGACTGCCCGCACATGTCAAAAAGCAGTATACATGAACCATTAAGAAAGTGCATATAAGGTGTCTGAATAAAATTTAAAGCTACTAAAAGGGAGGAAAATGTTTTTTATTATTGTACTAACACACTTGTAATATTTACCTTATTCCTATAATGACCCTACGTATTGTAGGTAGTCATTAATGACTCGATGTAGTAATAGTCTTTTAGTATAATAATAAGATGTTATCTCCTCCATTACAGAATAATAGAATTATAGTAACCTTTATTTAAATATAAGGTAAAAGGAACCCCCAAGGGATAAGTCACTCTGTCTGACTTTTTTGGGGTTATCCCAGTTCTCTACACATATTTTGGTATATGTATGATTAATCTATGTAACTGTATTTGTGTATACCTGAATAAACTTGCTTACTTACTTACTTATCTATCTATCTCTACTCTATATATATATATATATATATGTTATATATATATATATATATATATATATATATAATAAAATATAATAACATATAATGATATATTAATATATATGTACATATATATATATATATATATATATATATAATTATAAATTATATATTAATTATATAATATAAATATAATTTAAATAATGAATATTATATATGCAATAATCGCAATCAGCATAAAAATGCAAAAACAACCACAGGGGGAAAAAGCTAGATTGGATATCATTCAACTTCCCCCTAATAGTTGTTTTGCATATTATAAATTTTAGCATGTATCATTAACACGGTTGACACAAGGAAGGCATTTCATATGACCTTCCAGCAATTTTTTAAAGTCATACAAACTGAAATTTAAACCTCCAAAGCTGAAGAGTCGGGACTCTAACTTATGACTAAAACTTACCAAGGCCCTTTTTCTAATGAAGAATAAAGCTGTGATCGAATCTCGATTAAGAGAAGGTGATTAATAAAATGAATTTCCACAAGACTGTCTTTAAAAGTGATAGTTTACGTTCTGTACTTTTTTTTAACACTTAGACATTTTTGTTCTTGAGACACTGTCGTCCTGAAGACACTGTCGTCTGAAGACACTGTCGTCCTGAAGACACTGTCGTCTTGAACACACTGTCGTCCTTGAGACACTGTCGTCCTGAAGACACTGTCGTCCTGAAGACACTGTCGTCCTGAAGACACTGTCGTCCTGAAGACACTGTCGTCCTGAAGACACTGTCGTCCTGAAGACACTGTCGTCCTTGAAGACACTGTCGTCCTGAAGACACTGTCGTCCTGAAGACACTGTCATCCTGAAGACACTGTCATCTTGAAGACACTGTCGTCTTGAAGACACTGTCATCTTGAAGACACTGTCGTCCTGAAGACACTATTTCTTGAAGACACTGTCGTCTTGAAGACACTGTCATCTTGAAGACACTGTCGTCTGCTTGTGAAGACACTGGTCATCTTGAAGACACTGTCATCTTGAAGACACTGTCGTCTTGAAGACACTGTCATCTTGAAGACACTGTCATCTTGAAGACACTATTTTCTTGAAGACACTGTCGTCTTGAAGACACTGTCGTCTTGAAGACACTGTCTCTTGAAGACACATTTTCTTGAAGACCAACTGTCATCTTGAAGACACTGTCGTCTTGAAGACACTGTCGTCTTGAAGACACTGTCTCTTGAAGACACTGTCATCTTGAAGACACTGTCATCTTGAAGACACTGCTCTTGAAGACACTGTCATCTTGAAGACACTGTCGTCTTGAAGACACTGTCATCTTGAAGACACTGTCATCTTGAAGACACTGTCGTCTTGAAGACACTGTCATCTTGAAGACACTGTCATCTTGAAGACACTGTCATCTTGAAGACACTGTCGTCTTGAAGACACTGTCATCTTGAAGACACTGTCATCTTGAAGACACTGTCATCTTGAAGACACTGTCATCTTGAAGACACTGTCGTCTTGAAGACACTGTCATCTTGAAGACACTGTCATCTTGAAGACACTGTCGTCTTGAAGACACTGTCATCTTGAAGACACTGTCGTCTTGAACACTCCGTCTTCTTGAAAATACTGTCCGAGTCCTCCTCTAAATAATATTGACCAGAGTTGAAAGTCTGTGGCCGATCAGTAATTCAAGAAATTAGTGAAAATTATTTTAGACAGAAAATCAAGAAAATTTTTTTATTGTATATTTCCTTGTTTCAGAGCAGCTTGAAACATTAACCTTTTAGCTTTAAGAATAGGCTTGACAGATATGAGTGGGTGGGAGTTTAACTTGCCTGATATGGACCAGTAGGCCTACCGCAGTGTTCCTCATTTCTTATGTTCCAATGTTATTATCTTCTTATTTGAAGACATTGACGTCTTGAAGACACTGTCGTCTTGAAGACACTGTCGTCGTGAAGACACTGTCGTCGTGAAGACACTGTCGTCTTGAAGACACTGTCGTCGTGAAGACACTGTCGTCTTGAAGACACTGTCGTCTTGAAGACACTGTCGTCTTGAAGACACTGTCGTCGTGAAGACATTGACGTCTTGAAGACACTGTCGTCGTGAAGACACTGTCGTCGTGAAGACACTGTCGTCTTGAAGACACTTCGTCTTGAAGACATGACGTCTTGAAGACACTGTCGTCTTGAAGACACTGTCGTCTTGAAGACACTGTCGTCTTGAAGACACTGTCGTCGTGAAGACACTGTCGTCTTGAAGACACTGTCGTCTTGAAGACATTGACGTCTTGAAGACACTGTCGTCGTGAAGACACTGTCGTCTTGAAGACACTGTCGTCTTGAAGACACTGTCGTCTTGAAGAAACTGTCGTCTTGAAGACACTGTCGTCTTGAAGACACTGTCGTCTTGAAGACACTGTCGTCGTGAAGACACTGTCGTCTTGAAGACACTGTCGTCTTGAAGACACTGTCGTCTTGAAGACACTGTCGGTCCTTGAAGACACTGTCGCCTTGAAGACATTGACGTCTTGAAGACACTGTCGTCTTGAAGACACTGTCGTCTTGAAGACACTGTCGTCTTGAAGACACTGTCGTCTGAAGACACTGTCGTCTTGAAGACACTGTCGTCTTGAAGACACTGTCGTCTGAAGACACTGTCGTCTGAAGACACTGTCGTCTTGAAGACACTGTCGTCTTGAAGACACTGTCGTCTTGAAGACACTGTAGTCTTGAAGACACTGTCGTCTTGAAGACACTGTCGTCTTGAAGACAAATTTTCGTCTTGAACACACTGTCGTCTTGAAGACACTGTCGTCGTGAAGACACTGTCGTCTTGAAGACACTGTCGTCTTGAAGACACTGTCGTCTTGAAGACACTGTCGTCTTGAAGACATTGTCGTCTTGAAGACACTGTCGTCTTGAAGACACTGTCGTCGTGAAGACACTGTCGTCTTGAAGACACTGTCGTCTTGAAGACACTGTCGTCTTGAAGACACTGTCTTGAAGACACTGTCGTCTTGAAGACACTGTCGTCGTGAAGACACTGTCGTCTTGAAGACACTGTCGTCTTGAAGACACTGTCGTCTTGAAGATCACTGTCGTCTTGAAGACACTGTCGTCTTGAAGACACTGTCGTCTTGAAGACACTGTCGTCGTGAAGACACTGTCGTCTTGAAGACACTGTCGTCTTGAAGACACTGTCGTCTTGAAGACACTGTCGTCTTGAAGACACTGTCGTCTTGAAGACACTGTCGTCTTGAAGACACTGTCGTCGTGAAGACACTGTCGTCTTGAAGACACTGTCGTCTTAAAAACACTGTCGTCTTCGAGGATTCCATTATCTAGCTCTCCAGCCACTGGATGCTGGGTGATGAGAAGAATGTCAATATTATCTCGCTCTCTGGACTGATGCTGATGAATGGATCTCTGAGCAGATTCTTGCAAACTCGGTGTCGGGAGGCGGAAGACACACGCAGGACGAATTTTCGTGACAATATATATAAGAATTTTTAATGTCAAAATACTGCTTGTTGAATAATTATTTGTTCTTGTGGTGGTGGTTCTCTTCATCCTCCTCTCCTTCTCTCTCTCTCTCCTCATCTCTCTCACTCTCTCTCTCCTCTCGACATCTTGCTCTATCTCATAACTTTCTCTTCAATCTTTTACCTCTCTCTCTTCTTGTTCTCCTCTCCTCTCTCTCTCTCTCCATTTTATTTTTTTTTTGTAAACGCTAATGTCCATTAAACAAAAATAAAAGAATACTCTGTGTATATATATTGGGATTTGTACACTACCCGGTAAATATATACTGAGAAATATACATATATCAGTATATTTATAATATAAGATACACTCTTATTGCTATATTTATACTATGTGATATATATTATATTCTTCATGTATACTCTGCTTTATGCAGCAAAATATACGCGACTTTGTAGTTACGATGATGTTGGCGCTTGCTGGGAGCAGTCGCAACCAACCAACTTCAACGGCTTATTTAATTATTCATGTGAGTGTACTCACCTAGTTGTGGTTGCAGGGGTCGAGTCACAGCTCCTGGCCCCGCCTCTTCACTTGTTGCTACTGGGTCACTCTCCCAGAACCATGAACTTTATCATACCTCTGCTTAAAGCTATGTATGGATCCTGCCTCCACTAGATCGCTTCCCAAACTATTCCACTTCCTGACTACTCTGTGACTGAAGAAATACTTCCTAACATCCCTGTAGTTCATCTGTGTCTTCAACTTCCAACTGTGTCCCCTTGTTACTGTGTCCAATCTCTGGAACATCCTGTCTTTGTCCACCTTGTCAATTCCTCTCAGTATTTTATATGTCGTTATCATATCTCCCCTATCTCTCCTGTCCTCCAGTGCTGTCAGGTCGATTTCCCTTAACCTCTCCACGTAGGACATACCCCTTAGCTCTGGAACTAGTCTTGTTGCAAACCTTTGCACTTTCTCTAGTTTCTTTACGTGCTTGGCTAGGTGTGTGTTCCAAACTGGTGCCGCATACTCCAACATGGGCCTAACGTACACAGTGTACAGGGTCCTGAACGATTCCTTATTAAGACTGTACTCCATCTGCAGTCTTCTTTGCCCTTCCCCAATCTTCATGACTTTGCACTTGGTGGGGTTGAACTCCAGGAGCCAATTGCTGGACCAGGTCTGCAGCCTGTCCAGATCCCTTTGTAGTTCTGCCTGGTCTTCGTCCGAATGAATTCTTCTCATCAACTTCACATCATCTGCAAACAGGGACACTTCGGAGTCTATTCCTTCTGTCATGTCGTTCACAAATACCAGAAACAACACTGGTCCTAGGACTGACCCCTGTGGGACCCCACTCGTCACAGGTGCCCACTCTGATACCTCGCCACGTACCATGACTCGCTACTGTTTTCCTGATAAGTATTCCCTGATCCACTGTAGTGCCTTCCCTGTTTATCCCTGCCTGGTCTTCCAGTTTTTGCACTAATCTCTGGTGTGAAACTGTATGAAACGCCTTCTTACAGTCCAAGAAAATGCAGTCTACCCACCCCTCTCTCTCTTGTCTTACTGCTTTCACCCTGTCATAGAACTCCAGTAGGTCTGGGACACAGGATTTCCCGTCCCTGAAACCATGTTGGTTGTTGTTGATGAGATCATTCATTTCCAGATGTTCCACCACACTTCTCCTGATACTCTTCTCCATGACGTTGCATACTATACATGTCAGTGACACTGGTCTGTAGTTTAGTGTTTCAAGTCAGTCTCTTTTTTTAAAAATTGGGACTATATTTGCTGTCTTCCACACCTCAGATGATCTGTTCCGATAAATGTGTTGAATATTGTTGTTAGGGGTACACATAACGCCTCTGCTCCCTCTGTGTGTGTGTGTGTGTGTGTGTGTGTGTACTCACCTAGTTGAGGCTGCAGGGGTCGAGTCCAAGCTCCTGGCCCGCCTCTTCACTGGTCGCTACTAGGTCACTCTCCCTGAACGGTGAGCTTTATCATACCTCTGCTTAAAGCTATGTATGGATCCTGCCTCCACTACATCGCTTCCCAAACTATTCCACTTCCTGACTACTCTGTGGCTGAAGAAATACTTCCTAACATCCCTGTGATTCATCTGTGTCTTCAACTTCCAACTGTGTCCCCTTGTTGCTGTGTCCCATCTTTGGAACATCCTGTCTTTGTCCATCTTGTCAATTCCTCTCAGTATTTTGTATGTCGTTATCATGTCCCCCTATCTCTCCTGTCCTCCAGTGTCGTCAGGTTGATTTCCCTTAACCTCTCCTAGTAGGATATACCTCTTAGCTCTGGGAATAGTCTTGTTGCAAACCTTTGCACTTTCTCTAGTTTCTTTACGTGCTTGGCTAGGTGTGGGTTCCAAAGTGGTGCCGCATACTCCAATATGGGCCTAACGTAAACGGTGTACAGGGTCCTGAACGAATCCTTATTAAGATGTCGGAATGCTGTTCTGTATGTGTGTGTGTGTGTGTGTGATCTTGACGGAGCATAGGCTGCTCCTGTTCCTTCGTCCTCACTACGCGTTATTCAAGACTAAGTATATCGCTGAGTACGACACCTCAAAGACTTTCTTCATCGAGGGGTAAGACACCTTCATACCCCATCTCTCACTCCCTCCCAGGTGAGATTTTCCATGTTTTGCTGCTATGTCACTGGTTATACTTCACAAATCCTGCTGTAAATGTGACGTTTCATCTGTTAAGTAATTCTAAGATTAATCTGTAGCCACGATGGTGTGACTGCTGAGAGCAGCCAGAGCCAATAACTTCAGTGGCTCAGTAATCACTCAACACAAATTGATACCTTGCATGGGCCTTGAGTTATTCATGAGAATGCCGCTGTCTGTCTCATTAAGAACTTACGTCGTGTAGAGATTATGGGAAGTTCCGTTCCCATTGAACACTTTACAATATAGCTTCGGGACAGCGATTATACTGAGAGACATGAGAGAACAATTGTTCGAACTTGGTTGATGTTACGAACTGATGTGAGGTTTGTTTTTAATCAAATGATGATGTTATTGCTTGAACATAGTTGGTATCAAAAATGTTTATTACCAATGTTTTGAACCCTTTTCGTGAGATGTTCTTCGGTTACACAGATGGTTCTTTTCATAACCACCTTTAGCATTTAGTGGTTTCCAGCCTCCTAGGGAGCACCTTGATGCTTGTGAAGGACCTTGATGCTTGTGAAGGACCTTGATGCTTGTGAAGGACCTTGATGCTTGTGAAGGACCTTGATGCTCGTGAAGAACCTTGATGCTTGTGAAGGACCTTGATGCTTGTGAAGGACCTTGATGCTTGTGAAAGACTTTGATGCTTGTGAAGAACCTTGATGCTTGTGAAGGACCTTGATTCTTGTGAAGGATCTTGATGCTTGTGAAGGACCTTGATGCTCGTGAAGGACCTTGATGCTTGTGAAGGATATTGATGCTTGTGAAGGACCTTGATGCTTGTGAAGACCTTGATGCTTTGATGGCTTGAGCTGTAAAGGATCTTGATGCTTGTGAAGGACCTTGAGCTAAGTGAAGGACCTTGATACTTGTGAAGGACTTTGATGCTTGTTAAAGGAC
>NC_069415.1:20945478-20947978 GCF_026875155.1 Cherax quadricarinatus | reverse complement strand
CTACGTCCCTGGAAATCTATATGTAGATTTTCCCCCCTTTAAATTTTCAGTGGGGCCCGGCTGAAACCCTTTTTTTTCTTGATATTAGGGAAATTTTCCCCCTTTAAGCAACGCAAGATTTTTGCCCATATTCAAAAATATAGTCTTTTGTTCAAATTGAATTTTGCCCAAAATTTTTTCGATAATTGCATGTAAATTTTTATTACCTTCGCTAGGTTTTTGCTAAAATTATAATTATCATGCTTGGGGCTATTTTTAAAATACTCAATCTTTCTGGAAATTTGGCACTTGTATGCATGGGGACATTTAAACGTCCCCCCGCCTCCGAAACCTCATTCGAAAAAAACGTTTCCCTAAAACGAATCTTTTTTGGACTTCCTACAAATTTCCCCTGCAAAACTGCAAGCCCCCTGATGAGTTTTTTTTGGGCTAGTTTAAAAGGCCTAGACCCAAACATTAAAACCCCTCCCGCGGTTTTTTTGGGGAAATCTTGTAACGTTTTTTTGGGCGATTCCCTGTATATATAAAAAAAAAAAAATATATATATATTATAATATATATATATATATATAAATATATATATATATATATATATATATAAAAATAAAATATAAACATATTTTATGCAAGGAATTCGCGAGAGCAAGGCGAAATAAACACAAACACTGATCTCTGGCTAAAGGGAACTCGAACCTACAAAACCTTTAGGAAAAGGGTTTCGCAGTGCTTTCCCAAAACTACCTACACTGGACAAAACCTTGGCTGTAGCTTGCGCCACTTTGATCCAGGGCACCCCAGCTCCCCAGGGAAAGGTTTAAAAGCTTTTCATCCCCTCCCATGAAAGCATCAGCCTTACAAAGTTTTTTAACAATCTAGTAAGGCTGATGCATGCAGGGGATGAGATGAAAACTGCAACCCTTTCTCCCTGAAAGCTGGTTCCCTTGGATCAAACTTGAAACGCAAGCTACACGCCAAGGTTTTGTCCAGTGTGGGTAGATTAGTAAAGCACTGCGTACCTTGTCCTAGGTTCGAATTTTTCGTTTCCCCCCTTTCAGCCAGAGAAAATTTTTAAATATATATATATATAAATATATATATAAAATATATATATATATAATAAATATATATATAAATAAAAATATATATATATATATATATATAAAATATAAATCCCCGTTAAAAAAAAAAATAAAATCACGGCAGAGGATCTCATCTATGAGGCGGGAAACCCTTTTTTCCGGGCCCTTTTTAGCAAAAACCCAAACCGACCTTTAAAAAACATCAAGGCAAACGGGAGCCCCCCCCGGCCAAACCCCACCCTAAACCATCCCCAAACGCAAATTAAAACCCGGGAATAATACGCAAAACGTGAGGCTTTGCAGCTCCGTTTAAATTTACAGTTTTTTTTTGGGGATGCTTCACAGGAAAGGGGCTACGTTTATGCACGGGTGGACCCGGCGGCTCAAAAACATTACTGAAATTATTTAAGGAAAAAATATATTTACAGAGTGGGGAAGATACTTTTTTTTCCGAGATATAGCACTGGGTGTTGGGCTCGGGCAAATTTATTTCATTATCTTTTCCCATAAACATATGCACGATTAAATTAATTTTGGGTGTTTTTCTGTTTTCAAAAACTGATCATTTGTCTCTTTTTCCCGTAAAAAGTAATTTTTTTTCGAATTTTTTGTGTTGTAAAGAACAATGCTGAGAAGAAAAATGGAAAACGCCACCGAAGGGAAAAAATTTAAAAATTTCCCGCCCCCCTTTTTAGGATTTAAAAAATACTGGAAATAATTTATTTTCATAACCCCCAAAATTTTTTGCGATCCCAACCCGTAATTTCTCGAAGAGGAGGGTGCTGAAATTTATTTTGAAGAACGGGCCCTATTCCCTTTTAAAGTATTTACCATGCAAAATTTTAAAATATAATTTTGGGAATCACTCACACACGGGTGGGAAAAATCATTAAGGGGGCAGAAAAATCTTTTTTGTCCTGTTTAGATTTCTCCCCCTGCAGAGTGCTGAAAAAAAAATTTTTTAACTCACCAGAAAATCTTTTGGTTAAATTATTTTTTTTACCATTTTTTTTTCCTAAACGATGAAATAAATTTTAAATACAATAAGGTTAAAGGCTTTTCAGTTTAAGAACACATTGAAAAATAGAAGCACAAATAAAAACACCCCTAAAAATATGAAAAGCTGTAAAGAGAAATACTGTTTAGAGGGGGCGGAAAAAAAAATTTCACTTAACAAAAATCGATGTTAAAAAAAAAAGGGCCCAAATCCCGCAATGTCAGGGAGATATTTATTTGTTTTTAGAGTGGTCCCAAAAATTTGGGAAACATTAATAACGCGGGAAGGCAGAATTTCCCTGGGAAAAGGAGTAATCCCCGAGTGGCCAGTTAAGAGGCTGACCAGGAGCTGTCACCTAAAACTTTAATTTAAAAAAATGGTCAAAAAAATTGCAGCTGAAATAGGGGTTAACATCATGAAACTT
>NC_069415.1:20937978-20940478 GCF_026875155.1 Cherax quadricarinatus | reverse complement strand
TCTTTTACTCTCCATATACTCTGCTCTTCTTATAACACTTCTGCTTTGTAAAAACCTCTCATAAGCTAACCTTTTCTCTTTTATCACACCCTTTACTTCATCATTCCACCAATTACTCCTCTTTCCTCCTGCCCCCACCCTCCTATAACCACAACTTCTGCACCACATTCTAATACTGAAATTTTTAAAACTCATCCAACCCTCTTCAAACCCCCCCACGACTCTTCTTTGCACTACCCACCTTTCTGCCAATAGTCGCTTATATCTCACAAGAACTTCCTCCTCGCTTAGTTTATACACTTCCACTTCCCTCCTACTTGTTGTTGCCACCTTCCTTTTGTCCCATCTATCCTTCTCTAACTGTAGCTACAAAAAAATTTAATGACCAAAATATATCAGTTGCCCCTCTATAAACATGTACATCCTGGGCCTACCCATCAACCTTTAGTCCACCAAATACATAATCTAACCAAACTACTTTCATTACGTGCTACATCATACCTTGTATATTTATTTATCCCTTTTTCATAAAATATGTATTACTTAATTACCAAATCTCTTTCTACACATAGTTCAATTAAAAGGGCTCCCCATTTACATTTACCCCTGGCACCCCAAATTTACCTAGTACCTCCTCCACAACATTTTTACCCACTTTAGCATTGAAATCCCCAACCACCATTACTCTCACACTTGATTTAAAAAACTCCCCACGCATTCACTCAACATTTCCCAAATCTCTCTCTCTCCTCTACACTTCTCTCTTCTCCAGGTGCATATACGCTTACTATAACCCACTTTTCACATCCAACCTTTATTTACCCACATACTCCTTGAATTAATTTACTTTAGAGTCCCTCTTTTCCTGCCATAACTTATCCTTCAACATTATTGCTACTCCTTCGTTAGCTCTAATTTTTATTTAAAACCCCTGACCTAACCCCATTTATTCCTCTCCACTGAAACTCTCCACCCCCTTCAGCTTTTTTCACTTAAAGCCAAGACATCCAGCTTATCTTTCATAACATCCACAACCATCTCTTTCTTTTCATTTGCACAACATCCACGCACATTCAGACTTCCCCCTTTGACAATTTTCCTTCTTATTATTCTTTTAGTAATCTTTACAGGAAAAGGGGTTACTAGCCCATTTTCCAGGCATTTTAGTTGACTTTTACAACACCATGGCTTAAAGGAGGAAAGATTCTTATTCCACTTCCCCATGGATGTAAAAGGGAAAAATATAAGACCAAGAACTATTTAAAATAAAATCAAAGAAAACTCAGATGAGTGTGTATAAATAAACGTGAAAATGTATGTGTAGTGTGACCTAAGTGTAAGTAGAAGTAGCAAGACATCCCCGTAATCTTGCACATTTATGAGACAGACAAAAGAAAACCAGCAATCCTACCATCATGTAAACAATTACAGGCTTTCGTTGTACACTCACTTGGCAGGAAGTAGTACCCCCCTGGGTGGTTGCTGTCCACCAACCTACAAATTAAATATATATATAATATATTTTTATAATATATATATATATATATATATATAAAATAAATATATTATATATATATATATAATTTGGTAAGCTAAAATTTGAGCAAGCAATAATTTTGCAAAAATCATTCTGATCCTAACGAAAAAATATACTTCATAGCATTTGTTTATTATTAAATTATTGTAAACTTATGTGAAATATATTTAGTTGGATAAGGCTAAATTAAACTGAGCTTGCTATAATAAGGTTAGGTAAGTTCTTTAAGATTTTTTTGGCACAAAATTATTAATTTATATATTAACATAAATAAATAAAATATATCTTTAAACGTATAAGAGAAAATTTTAGAAAGGACTTAATTTTAAATGAGTTCTTGCTAACTGACCAATTTTACTTATTCGGCAAAACATACATACATATATATATACAGTGGAACCTCAAAAAATCGAACTGCTCCCAACACAACCAATTATGTAAGTGTATTTTTGTAAGTGCTTTTTTAAGTGTATTTTTGAGGGTCTGAAATGGACTAATCTAATTTACATTATTCCTGATTGGAATAAATTCATTCGGTAAAGGCACTCGAACAGCCTTCTGGACCGAAAAAAGTCCGATATTTGAGGTTCCACTGTATATATATATATATATATATATAATATATATATATATATATATTTTATATATATATATATATATATATATAATATATATATAGTAAAAAATATATATGTCGTGCCGAATATGTAAAACTGGTCCAATTAGCAAGAACTCCTTTTAAAAATTTAAATCCTTTCTAAAATTTTCTCTTATACGTTTAAAGATACATTTTTTTCATTAATGTTAATGTAAAAAATTTTAATTTTGCCCAAAAGAATCTTTGAAAACTTACCTAACTTATTATAACAAGCGCAATTTATTTTACCCTAACCCAACTAAATATATTTTAGATTTTGTTTTCAATAATTTAATACTAAACAAACACAGTGAAATATACATTTT
>NC_069415.1:20910478-20932978 GCF_026875155.1 Cherax quadricarinatus | reverse complement strand
CATTACAGCCTGCAATAGCTCTGAATATTAGTCAGAAGCCAGAGTCACTGTCCTTTCTCTTGTTGGCTTGGACGAAATATCGTAGAATCAGCAATTATAAAACATGATAAACGTTCTGTATATAATAACAGTGGCAGCTTATTCAAACTGGATTTGTTTATAATTGAGACAATCATGAATAGCCTAAAACAGGACTGTTATACGAATGCTTTGGATTGTCTTAGGTGTTGTTGTTCCACACTGAGGAATTAGGGCATGTTTTCCTGCTTATTATTGATGGTTAGACGTGCGTCTGCCCAAGAATCTTGTGGGATAGATAAACTATGGTCGGCTTCCTATGGATAAACTGCAGGTCTACCTTTAGTTTCAAGTGAGTCTGATGTGGACCTGTTGTCTTAGCGCATGGAAAATTCCTAAGACAATTGCCAGATATATCAATATTCAGAATGTAAAGTCTTACATATCAAATCGAAGTCTGACCGAATTTTTGATATTTGTCATGTCACTAATGTTACGTTCGTTAGGTTATTAATACTGTATCAGTGCTTGTAGGCTGGCTGTCTTCTAATATACAATCTTTCTGGCACTGGCCACTAAGTACTGGTATGCTTGGGGCACTTAGCGTCTCCTGCCTCCTTCCCTCATTCGAACAAAACACTTTTCCCTGAACGAATTTGCTTGGACTTCCTCCTCTTTTCTGCAACACTGAAATTTCCTGATGATGTATTGATTGCAACACTAAGAACCTAGAGCTATCATTCAATTCCCATGGTTTTTTTGTATATTTATATAATTTATATTTATAATTTATTTATATATATATTATATATTATTTAATATATATTATTTTTAAATATATTTAATAATATATATATATATATATTATATATAATTTATATATATGGTGTGTGTGTGTGTTGTGTATATTTTTAATTATTTACTTATTTTTATTATATAATGTAATTTAATAATAATAACTTTTATAATATAATGTTTTTTTATATAAATATATTTATATATATATATATATATATTTTATATATATATATATTATATTTTTAATATATATATATATTATATATATTATATATATAATATATATAAATAAACCTCGTCCTTTTTGTCGTTTTCCTTTTGTTCTTTCCCTCCTTACTTTTGGTTCTTTATCGTCTTTTACCCCAAATCCTCAGCCCCCCAATCCCCGCTTTTTCCTCTTCTGTTTCCCTTAAGCCTTCTCCTCTTCATTCTTTTTCTCTCCCTCTCTTTTTAAAAACTTGGTAATACATTCTTCTTTTTATCTTCCTTCCCTGCCCGCTTCGTTTGACCAGCAAAATTTTATTGGGTGGAAAAACTCTCGTTCTGGTTTTTTTTTTTTCATTACTAAATGTTTCATTCCAATTATGTTATGGGGTTTCAACCGGAATTATCGTTAATAGAAGTTTGGGGTTTACCCTGTTGGAAAAAGGATTTTTTTTCTGGCATGCGGGACTTTGGATTGGGGGGAAAATAGTATGTGGCGGGGGGAAGAGTATGTTTTTCGTGTGAAATGGTGAACAGGTGTAAAAAATAGTGACTCTCGGGGGAAAATTTTTGTTGATGTGGGGTAGTGAACGTAGAAAAAATTTTTCTTCCTCTCTCTCTCTCCTCTCTCTTCTCTCTCTCTCTCTCTCTCTCTCTCTCTCTTTTCTCTCTCTCCCCAGCAGAAGTAACAGTAGCAGCATCGGGAGCAAAAGTAGCTTAGTATGAAAATTGCATGAAGAGAAGTGCAGCAGCAACAGTAGCAGGTCACCAAAAGCAACAGCAAAAGATCAGCGCCCAAAAGCATCAACAGTAGAGCAGCAGCATCGTAGTGCAGCAGAAAAGTAGCGGAGAAGCAGTCTTTTTTTAACAGTGCAAAAGAATCTATAGAGCAAACTTTGCAGAAGCGCAATAGCAGTTGCGCCACAAAAGCTGAGCGAAGTGGCGGCGGCGGCGGGACGGCGGCGGGGAGGCGGCGGGACGGCGGCGAGGCGGCGGCGGCGAGGACGGCGGGGCGGCAGCGAGGACGGCGGGGGCGGCAGCGAGGACGGCGGGGAGGCGGGGGCGGCGGCGAGGAGGCGGGGACGGCGGCGGCGGGGTGGCGACGGCACCCACGGCGACAGCGAAGGCCCGCGGCGCGGCGATTGCGCGGCGAGGGGTGGCGCGGTTTTCCCCGGTGGCGCAGCAGAAAATAACATAAAAATACTGTCTGACTTTTTAATTATTTTAAATCAATATTCAATTTCTCGTATCTACTGGTATTCGGTGTGAGGGAGACGTATTACAATGGAGGGGAGAGGTATATACCAGCATGTGAAGGTGACGAAAAACCAGGGTGTGGGGAACGTTATCCCAGCGTGAGAGGGAGAGTATATCCAGGGTGTGAGGGGACGTATATACCAGCGTGAGGGGGAGACGTTATCCCAGCGTGTGGGGGACGTTATCCCAGGTTGTGAGGGGACGTATATCCCAGTGTGGGATAGAGAGTATATACCAGATGTGAGAGAGAGGTATATATGTGTGTTGTAGGTATTACCAGTCGTGAGTGCACGTATATGCGTGTGTGTGAGTATATTTTATATATATTATATATATTATTATTATATATTTATAATATATATTTATATATATATATAATATAAATATATATTATATATATATATTACATTTTATTTTTATATATATATTATATATATTTTATATAATTATTATATATATATATTTATTTATATTATATGATATATTTCTTAATTTTATATATTTATATATTACATTTATATATATATATATATATTTTATATATATATATATATTTTATATTTATATATTATATAATATTTAATATACATTATATATATATATATATATATATTTATATTTATATTATTTATATATTTTTATATATTTTAATATTTATATTATATATATATATTTTGCCCACAAATGCATATACGCCCCACGTCACAGAGGGTATTCGTCTACATTCCCCATGATATATTATATATTATTATATAAAAATTTATATATATATATATATAATTTTTATATATTTATATTATATATATATATGTATATATATATATTATAATATTTATATATGTTATATATTTTTATATATAATATTATATATATTTATATATATTTATATTATATATATATATATATTATATTATTTTTCTGTGGAGTGAAAAGGGTTTCGTCATTCTGCAGGTAAAAGGAAAGTTTTAATCATTTTGGGTGAAGGAAGGTGTCAATCATAAATATTTTTGGGAAGGGAAAGGAAGATGAAAAACATTTCTGGTGTGAGGATCTATAAATTTATATATTTTTTATTTTTATTTTATTATTATTATTATTATTATTAATATTATGTTTTATTTTTAAAATTTCTGCTGAAAAGTTAAAACCTGTAGGAGTCTACAGCGTTTTGGAAATGGTGAGTTAATAAAACCTAATTCAGGCAATGGAGAGCAGCCCCAAAAAGAAATAGTAATCCTCAGGTTGTTCATCAACTTTATACCCTTTGGTTGGCCTTTTTTTAAATTTGCTGCACGGTTTTTTTGATGACCGTATTACAGAATGGATATTTTGCAGGGAAAAAACGAAAAAAAGGAGGTGACAAAGTTGATCCCTGTTCAGAAATTTTCCCCTTGAGATAGATGAGGGCCCGAATCTGCACTTTTTTGAAAGGCGTGGGGAATTGGAGAGAATGTTTGGGAAGTGTAAAAATAAAAAACTAGGAATTGTGAGGGAAAAACCCCTTAATAAGTAGGGGTTATGGTTGTTCAGACCCCGGGAAACCCTTTAGAGTTGCCCCATACCATCTAGCGGGCTGGGGGAAACTTATTTCCCTCGGGTCTGATTTGTTTTAATTTCTTTCCTGGTAGTTTAATTTCCCGGGTGGGGGTTTAATTTTGGGAATCAACACCTCCACCTTTCTTTCAGGTAAAGTGTCTCCAGGAGTATTTCTGCTCACTATTATGAGTTCCTGGTTACAGTAATGGCACTGAAGTAGAATACCCCCCTTTTTTCTTCTTAAATGCTATACTTCCCAAACCCTTTGGTATTTTTTTTATTATCAGGGTCTGGTGGCTGGTAAAGCAGGGTAGGTATTTAAATAGAGAAAGACCCTGTCTTAGGACGTAATGGGCATTACGACTCCTCGCCCTGAATCTGAATTGTGGTATCACAAGTAGTGACGGGGAAATTCCAGGCATCAGACGAAAACCCCTCATTATCTTTGTATTTTTCCCTCAAAAATTCATTTATTTTTTTTTTCCTTTCTTTGTTTAGGCGGAGGCGTTCCTCCTGAAGAATAACTAAAGGAATGTAAACAGGTGCCTAAAATATCTAGCCAAGACAGGACTGTAGCAAGGGTTTTTAAAGTTGGAAAATTTGTTTGGAGGATACAGGAAACAGGGTTTTTGGTAATGATTTTGGGGATGAGTGGAAAAAAACTTCGAGTACCGTCATAGAAGCTAAAACTTTGTGTGTTTTAAAAATGGTTGAAAAATACAGAGTGGTGCGGGTGGGTGTGTTGGGGACCTGTTTGCTTGTGCTGCTACTTTGGGCCTTGCCCCTTCCAAAGTGAATGTGACCTGACCTAAACGGGTTTGGGGGTTTCTTTGGGCTTTTAAGCCGGTAGGAGACTTGGACCTACCCGCTGGCCCGGTAAGCTGCTGAAAACGTTCTTCTTTCTTTTTGTTTTATCGAAGACCCCCCCGGGAAATGATAGTGAGGCTTTTTAAGCCCTTTCTAAGGGGGGGACGGGGGGTGCTGGTGGGGGAATTTGTCCAAGGGGTTTTGGAAAAATCCCTTCCTCTTTCCTCGTTCAGCCCCGCTTTTTCCCGAGACTCGGGGCTCTATGACTCCTGCGGGTTAGGTTTGCAGCAGTTAGCTGTTTATTGGGAATATAAGAATAATGCATCACTTCACTGTTAACGTTCTTCCCCTCGACCTTGATCACTGCGTTCATTTTGAACCCCTTTTTACTAAAGATGTTCCGTCCTCAGCCTTCCCCACTTCACAAATATGAGAGGCGACAGGCTGTTTATGTAGTATAAATATATTATATATTAATTTATTTATATAAATTTTTTATATATATTTTTATTATATATATTAATATTTTTTTATATATTTATTTATATAATTTATATATATTATTTATATTTATAGGGGGTCCCCCCTCGGGTGAAAAATTGTGGGGCCATGCCTCGGAAAAGTGAAAAAAAGGTTAAAGGGAAAAAATTTTTGGATTTCTTCTGAAGCCATTGAATATTCCATTCCCTACCCCCCCATCTTTTAAATTTTTTTTTTTACCAATAGGGAATTTTTATTAAAAAAAATAATTTTATTTAATAATTTAATATATGGTAAATTGGTACACATACATATTTATATATATTGGTAAATAATGGTACACATCCCAGAAAGTTGGTGAAATGCATAAATGGAGTCTCTCCCCCCCTTCGCTGTCCCCTTTTTTAAATCAGGTGTTTGATGAAGAAATCACTGCTGGCAAAGTTTTTGGAAAAAAAGATCCTAAAAAGGGTTTGCCATCTATTTTATTATCTTTTTTCCGTGGTATGAAGCGAAAGTGGCAGTGGTGATGGTTTTTTTAAAAAAGTAATGAGTTACTTTGCTAAAAAATTTGATCTTTAATTCAACATTTTTTTTTAATATACTGAATTTTCAATTTTAAAATAAAAATAAAATTCCGGGGGTTTTAACAAAAAAGTTTAACATTAATTTTTAGAGGGGTGGATGGTAACCCAGGAAGGCCTCGGTCAGATGCCCCAAAAGGCCCCATGGGGGTCATTATAAAAATAAGTCCAGCGCCCAGGAAACGCTTGCTTTGTTCCTGACGACCTTCCTAACCATAGGTTAACACAGTAAAGACAAGTGCAAATGAACAGGAGGTAGAAGAGAGTGCAAGAACTTTGTTTACGCCAAACCTTTTTTAGGCTTTCGTCATCATTAGATTTTTATCAATACTGATACAGCATACTTATAATGTTCATTTTTGGAGAAAGCTCGTGATAAAGTTTTCACGGTTTTACAGGTGTCTGTCCTCCTACACGCGCGGCGGCGGGCCCACCAAACAAATCGTGTCTTATTTATTGCGGCGTTCTCAAGAAGAGTTAAACTTATTCAGTGTATTTGTGGTGAAAGCTTTCCTCCGTCCGCTAACGCGGGCCCTGTCTCTGACTTTTAGGGGAGGGTGAAGCGTTGTATCGTCACGCTCTAGGTTAAGAAGGTGGACTGATTAATACCTTGACGTGGGGAAGTGTTCTTGATCCCAAAAATTTTAAGTATCCCCCTTCCCGTGGGTTTAAACCCGATTACCCACCCTTTTTGGCTAGAAAAAAACCCCATGGGTCGTAGTGTTCTCCCGGGGTTTTTTTCGATATACAAAAATAGCCTTTTGTTTTTTATTCACGAAACATCGTTTTTTAAAGGGTTTAATTAAAAAGCTTTAAAAATATTGAATTATAGAAAACGTTAAAATTTTTATTCAAAATATTAAATTTGGTAATTTTTAACAAAACAAAACTAGAAGTGCAAGCAATAAAAGCTTTATAAATTCCTCAATATTTATTCATCAAAAAACTTTTTTCATTTAAAAAAAAACAATAATAATAGATTAAATCAATCTACCAACGTTTAAAGCAGGATTTTAGGCTAAACTCCATATAAAATATAAAAAAAAATTTTGTGTGGGAATAGATAAAAGTTAGTAGAGAGAAAAATCCAGGAAGGTATTACCATTCTCTGTTTTGTTGTTGCAAAATGGAAGTGTGAAATGTTTTGCACCTTTAAGAATTGTCCTTTTTTTTGCACAATTTTGGCTGCTAATCCCTATACAGTTGGAGTATCATTAACGGCTCCCTTTCCCCCTTAAGTTTTCTTTTAGTTTCCAAGCAGTAGCATCCCAGAGGACCCTCTTCTTGGTGTCAGTTTAAGAGATTGTCCCCAAAAGGGCGGTTACCCCGAAGTATTAGTCTCCCCGCAGTTCTCCCCTTTTTTCTTGTTCCTATAGTTACCTCCACTTTTCTACTAGTACTATTACTATTTCTTTACTATATACTACTCTATTTTATTTTTATTATTTTTTTCTTTGTTAAACTTCACCCCCTGCCCCTTTTTTATTCCACCCCCCTCTCGTATATTTTTTTGGGTCCCCTTTTCCCTTTGTTTTTCTTTGTGTGGTTAATGGTCCCCGTAGGGGTGAAAACGTGCCATAGTTTCGGTTCCCTTTTGTGGGCTATCTGTGAAATATATATAATTTTAATATATATATATATTATTATATTATTTTTATATATATATTTTTTTTATATATATAATTTTTTAAATATATTTATATATATAATATTATATATATATGCAAAACAACCCCTCTGAAAGAATAGAGAAATTCCAAGCGCTTTTTGTGACTACTCACATTATCAAGGAACTTTGAAGTAAAAAATCCCGGAAGTATTTTGGGGTCTGGGCCGCACCCCACTATCAGATCCCCCAAAAGGTTTTTAAACCTGACGGCGCCGCCCACTTGGTAGGTCCTTTTCACAACCCCCCACAAAAAATATTCTACCCAAAAAATTTAAAAAAATTTTTGTCCAGTGTTTATTAAAACTTCAATTTATTAATTATAAAAAATCAATTTTTATAACCCAAAGGAAAATTCTATTGTCAAAACTGTTTTTTATGAAACAAGATTCAATTAATTCCTGTCGACCATGGACTTCTTGATACTACTTTTCAACTTTTTGAAAATCAATTGAATGGTTAAAATTCTTACATGTAAATAGGCATTTGGGAAACTTGTCCAGTTTTAAAAGTATATTTATGTTGTTTTATCTTAGTTCGAGTTTTTACCCGTTTGAAAGTAATAAAAATTTTCGCAAATTTTCAAGGAATTTATAGACAATCCATCGCATTTTGGGGGAATTTTTTTCAAAAATTTTTTTCTGTATCAAATTTTTTAATACAATTTAATTTTAAAAGTTTAAAGAGAAGGATATCAACCAAGTTTTCATGGAAAGGGGGAAAACCCCAAATATTTTTAGTTGAATAAAGGCTGGTTGTCCCCTTTTTTGGGTTTAAAAATAAAAAATTGTAAAAAAACAAAATTTAATTTAAATTTTAAGATAGTAGGAACTGGCATGGTAAATCATAGTTAACGAGTTTTTCAGTAAGAAACTTAATAAATCTCAACGGAAAATTTTTGTAAACAAGAAGAAAATCAAAACTAACCTGTTTTTTAGGCTTTACGAAATTTTTAGTCCCGGTTCATAGATGAGGGAAAAATCCAAAAATTTTCGAAATAGGTAATGATTTAAAAAAACCCAAGAAATGTAAATTTATAAATCTTTTAAAGTGTAGAAATACTTTTTACAAACCAAAAAAAGGGGCAACCCGCTTATTTTAACTAAAAAAAAAGTTGGGTTTTCCCTTTCCTGAAAAAATTGGTTGTTATGCCTTCTCTTCTTAAGATTTTAAAAATAAGTTGTATTAAAAAAACTTGTACAGTAAAAAAACTTTTGTAAAAAATTCCCCCCAAATGCTGATGGATGTGTCATAAGATTCCCTTTTAAAAATTTGCGATAAAGTTTATTACGGGCAAATGGTAAAAAACTCGAACTAAAATTTAAAAAAACAAATATAGCATTAGAAATGGAAAGTTCCAATGCTCTTTTATTCATGTAAGGATTTTAACCTTCAATTGATTTTCAAAAAGTTGAGAAAGTAGTATCAAGCAAGTCCCGGTTTGGGCAGGGAAAATAATTGAATTTGTTTTAAAAGCAGTTTTTACAATAATATGAAAATTTCCTTTGGGTTATATAAATTAGATAATTTATAATTTTAAAAGAATTTGGGAAGAAAATTTTTAATACATGGACAAATAAATTTTTTAAAAATTTTTTTGGGTAGAATAGTTTTTGGGTGAGTTGTGAAAGGACCCATCCCAAATTTGGGTCGGCGCCCGTCAGGTGTTTAAAAAGTTGGGGATTGATTTGGGGGAGGTGCTGGCCGACCCCTTATATAGCTCCTTGGATGCTTTACTTTCATGTTCCTTGAAATGTGAGTAGTCACGAAAGCGCTTGGAATTTCTTTTCTTTCAGAGGGTGTTTTGATTTCTGAAAAACCCTGTTTTCTGTGATTTATTGCTTTATATATATATTTTATTATATATATATATATATATTATTATATTATTATAATATATAATATATATATATTTATATATATAATAAATATATATGGGAAAGAAAGGTGGCCGATTGGGAGCCCGGAGCCTGCATCAAAGGAAACCTATGCATTTTTTAGGGGCCAAAAGCTTCTGATCCTTTTTTAGATAAAGTTAAACTGGTGAGCCAATCCCCATACTTGAGCTTTTGAATTCTTTTTGATTAGCAGCATCGTCGTGCATGCACAATAATGAAGTAGTGTCGGGGGACAAAGCCCAATACAAACCCACCCAGCCTTTTTCCATTCTTCAGAGATATAAAAGTGATCCCATCAGGACAGTGCAAGGGCGCATCTAGGGGTGGGGGAGTAAAGTCGAGGTTCTCTCTGGGTGGGCAGGGGGGCTGTAGCAAAGGGTTCCTGTTTGGTTGTTCATTGTGCCCAAAGTGCCAACCCTTTTAAACTTGAACATTTCAGATATGCAAACTGTAGGAGGCTACCACTTTATCGAAAATACATTGTAATCAGCTGAATTGGGGCAATGTGAAGAAACGCAGGTCAAGTAGCCCAAACACTTTGATGGGAAAATGTAAAAGGAAAAAACCTTTTTTTAGACAGTTGCACTTTGCATAGCGCGCAGTATTTTTCTATCAAAGGGGCGATCTCAGCTTTATGATTATGGCTGAAGTTACAGCTGTTTTTCTGAGGTATTGGTCCCACAAGGTGGTTTCATGGTGTAACTGGCTCATCCCCTCCTGCTCACTTGCTAAAATGTTCCCCGACCACTCGGGCCCGGTCTCAGACCCCGGGTATTGACCGAAACCCTCTCCAGGTATACGGAGGCTCGGGCCCTGGCCCCGAGCTACGGGTTTTAATAGGAGGATCCCGGGAAACAAATTTTTGTTCATGTCTCCGTCGCGGCACCGTGACATACTGACTCTCCCCCGTCGTAGTTTCAAGAAACTTCCCTTTGGTCCCTCAAAGCCAAATGTCAATGAAATCGTTTAAGTCGTAATAAAAAATCCCAAAGAATAACGAAAAAGGTGGGGGTTCGACTGGCCTGGTGTGGCAGGGCCGGTTTTTACCCCCTGTCCGCGAGGTTCTGCCCCCACCAGGACCCGGTTCAAACCCCCTGAACATTTTTTGTTTATTCGTTTAAGTCCATGAAATGTTTGACAATTCTTATTGCGCATTAAAGTTCCATTTCAGTCTGACAGATTCAACATATTTAGAGTCCCATCCGGTGATGGAATATAATAAAGGGAACTAGTGCTTCTGTTCTCATGTGTAATCATCAATAGAAAAAGTTGAACACATGCTGAAATCCAAAGTCCTTGTGTGAAGATAACTCTCCAAGCGTTGATCGTGCAGTGTGGTCATTTTAGTGGTTACGCGAGTACGAATGTTTACGAATGGTAATTTTAATGTCAGTTTAAGTCATTAAGAGTTTGTTATTAGTTTCGCAGATGCAGGCCCTAAAAACCCCCCGGGCCCCGAAAAAACAGTCATTTAAATAGTCTTGTTTGTGTACAGCAGACTACACTTACAATCCCCGGCACTGAAAATAGTTAAATTAACAGGCTAAATAATGTTTGTTCATAAAGTTAGCTTCCCAAATCCCGTTCTGATGATTTTCCGGTGGGCGGCAACCAGTGTCGGAGGGGTTTTAAACCCCACACATTATTTTTTTGTTACCCGGGGCTGTGACCGGGATGTAGAATAAAACTTTTGAATTCAAAATCTTTGAAATTTAAAAATATTCCTTTCTTAAATTTTCGAAAACTCTTTGGGAGTCATTCTACGTAACTTATTTAACTTTTTTTTTTGATATATAATTATTACAAAAAAGGCGATAAAATTATATTCAAGTCGAAAAAATTAAAAAATGTGCATTTCGAAAAAATTTAATATATATTTATAAATTTACTAATTTAACTAAACAGATCTCATTTTATTAGGGAGTTTTAAATTACATTTAACAATGTTAAGGTACGTTCTAAGTTATAAAAAAAGATTTATTCCCCTTAAGATTTTTTATAATAGTTTTATTAAAATTATATAAAAAAAATTTATATTTTGTATGACGTGTGTGTGTGTGTGTGTGTGTGTGTGTAAATGTACTCAGTTTTACTTACTTATCTCTTGTTTCAGGGGTCGGTTCGCTCCTGCCCCGCCCCTCAGTTAGCGCCAGGGTTCCTCCCGGCGCGCTAGTAGCCTCTATATCGTATCTTTGAGGTTTGGTGTGCGTGTGCGTGAGTGTGTGGGAGTTTTTTGTGATTTAGGGGGGTCTAAGGGGGGGGTTTTAAGGAGGGTGAGAAAAGTTACTAAAAGTAGGAGATCAACATAACAGAAGTGTGTGAGATGTTAAATTGGTATGCAAGTGGGTTTTGGGTTTGCGTTTTGTTAGAGTGGAAATTTAAAAAAAGAGATTCAGGATGAAATTTTTTGCTAATTTTTTTTTATGACGAAAAAGATGCCAATTTTTTATTATTATTATTTTAGTAGTGTGTATATTTATGGGACACGTTAAACCAATAGGAGTCATTTGCACCCGGGGAATGAGAGGCAATCAAATTATAAAGGGGGAGGGAGGGTATCTCTAAAACCTCGTATCAAAAAGAGGCGAAATTACAATGCCCGGGGGGGTTATGGTTTGGTAACGGATAATGACGGAATGGAGGTTTATGGTGATATTTTTCCTTCATTTAATGATCATTTAGTTGCAAAATTATGATGTGGGAAATGTTTCTGAAGAGAGTGTGAAAAAGTCATCGTTCGGTACAAAATTTGAAAACGGGGGGGTTTGCCCTTTCCCTTTTGGGAAAAAATTTGACAGAAACCCGGGGGGGAAATGAGTGTTGAAAAAGGAGTTTTTTTTCCCCTTTGAGGCCCCAGTTTTTTATGGGGAAAGGGCCCCAACCCGGGTTCAGAAATTGTAGGGGAAATTTATTTTATATATTTTTATTTTTTTTATATTTTTATAATTTTTATATTTTTATTTATATATAAAAATTTATTTTTTATATATTTTTATTTTCTAAAATGTATGTGTGGGGGTGTTTTTTAAACCTTTTTGTGGTTTTTGGGGGTTGGGAGACCAGCTAATGGCCTGCCTTTCACTAACGCTACAAAGGCCCCTGTGTGTGTGTTTGTCTGGGGTTTGTGTGTGTGTTTTGGTACTCCCCTTGGTTGGGGTTTGAAGGGTTTTCGAGTAACGGCCCCCTGGCCCCCCCCCGCCTCTTCATGGTCGTTTACTGGGGCAATCTTCGGCTCCAAAACCCTTTATTGTACCTCCCCCAAAAGGCATGTTTTTTTTTCTGCCCCCAACTACTTTTACTTTCCAGAAAATTTCCCAATTTGATAACAAATGTGACTGAAAAAATATTTCCCAAAAAATCCCTGTGATTCATCGAGTCTTAAAATTTTCCCAATTGTGCCCCCTTGTTATGTGCCCCAAATCACTGGAATTTTCCTGTCTTTGTCCCCCTTGTCAACCCCTTCAGTATTTTTTTGGTCGTTATAACCCCCCATTCTCCCCTGTCCCCCCAGGGTCGTCAGGTCAAATTCCCCTTAACCTCCCCTCTTTGGGAAAATTTGCCCCTTAGCTCCGGAGATTTAGTCTTTTTTAACAAACATTGGGGAATTTCTTAATTTCCTTAAATGTTTGGGCTATAGGTGGGGGTTTTAAAAATGGTTTTAATTTCCCAAAATATAGGCCTGAATTCCGGGTACGGGTCTAAATTTGTTTCCTTATTAAGATGTCGGAATGCTATTCTTAGGTTTGCCACTAGCCTTTATGCGGGCAAACAGTTTTTTGGGTTGAGGGGAGCCCTCGGGGTTTTTGTCCCTGGTGTTTTACTCACCCCAAGATTTTTTTCCTTGAGTGGGGGTTTTTTAGTTTTGGGCCCCCCTACCCCTTTTACCCCTTCTGGGGGTCTTCTTTCCCTTCCCCTTTCTTCAGGGACTGTGTGGGGTTTTTTTGTGGGGTGTGAAATCTTTTTGTGTGTTATCTGTGTGGGGTCCCAATCGGGTGTGTGTTTTGGTGGTGTGTGTTTTGTGTGGTGGGGTTGTGGGGTGTGTGTGTGTGTGTTTTTGTGTGTGTGTGTTGTTTTGTGTGTGTGTCCCTGTGCCATTTTGCATGTGGGGTTTATGTTTGTTTGTTTTGTTTTGTGCCGGGGTTTTTTTTTTTTTTTTTGGGGGGGGGGAAAGGGGGTTCATAAAAAACTGAAAGAAAAGATCGATGGTTTTTTAAGGCCCTGACACTTTTCCCAAAATTACCCAGTCTACAAAGCCTTCCTTCAAGCCCCTTACCCCCTTTTTAAGATCTTCCGTTCCTGACTTTGGGACCCCAAAAGGACGGGGCCACCCCTTCCGTGATGTATCTTACCTCGAAAGGGAAAGAAACCAAGATGTTTTGGAGGACCCCAAGGGAAATTGGGTAATTTGAGTTTTGACTTGGTAAAACATAAAAGAAAAATTTTTAAATCTCCGCTAGTATTAACATTACTGCCCGGGCTTCCCCTTTTGCACTAGCTCAAAGGGTCTTTTTATCCGGGGGAAAGGTTAAATTTTTCTTTGGTAATCCCCCATTGGGCACCAAAGTTGCGGAAAGGAAAATTTTTAAGATCTAGCAGGAAAGATGGTTAATGCTACTTAGGTGAAAAAAAACTTCCCAAAATCCCCTTTCACCCGGGGCCCACCTTTTTTTATGGGAAATACCCCAAAAGGGGGGTTTCCCCCGGTTTGCGTAAATTTAAAAATTTTTTTTGCAAAAACTGGAAAGTAATTAAAATCACCATGAAAATTTTTTGGGGGGGGTCGCGCCCCAGTGCAAAATTAGTCTTCGGCAGGGGGAGGGGGCCAGAGGAGAGCGGAGAAAACTACCCAAGACTGCGTAAACCCCACTTGAGGCTGGAAACCGTAGTTGCACCCCTGGTAAAACTGGAGACCACAAATTGCCAAAAGGTTTGTATTTCTTTGGATATTTTTTCACCGGAACTAAAAATCATTTAAGGTTAGAATTTATGAATTTACCTCCGGGCAGTTTATTTAGAATTAAGACGGATGCATTTTTTCATCATTAAGGTTAGCATTCCAGGGGGACAAAAGGAGGGAAAAAAAAATTTTCTTTCCTCTGGATGTTAGGGGGGGCAGGGGGAGAAAGGGTTGCGCTTTTCCCCTTACCGCCTCAAAAAGCGGGTGCGGCCCCCAAGGGGGAATCAATTTTGGTTTTTTTTTTTTTTTTTTGCAGGGGTTTTTACTTGGCCCATTGGGGGGAAATTCCTGGGGAAAATGTGGAAATTTGGGGGAGGGGGGCTGAGGAAAGAAAATGTGGGCGGGCATTGGGCAAGAAGGCAAAAACCCAAAATATCTTGTGGGGGAGCTACGTTTCAATTTGGGGTGCCAAAGATGGGCCCGAGACATACGGCTTTATTATTCTTTTGCCAAATTGCAGGGGACTTTTTTATAAAAAAGTTTTTTTGCAGAAATAAAGACAACTATCGTGCATGCATTTGTTATTGTTTAAAATTATGAATTGTTTTTGTCAATTCTTTTTAAAAAAACCCCAAGCAAAAAAATTTTTTTGCGAGTCTGCAAGTGTCAAAAAAGCAGCCGTTGACAAATGAAAAGCAAAAAGACTTCCACTTTATATATATTTATTTTCCATTCCCCATAGGTTCTGTTTGTGTTATTTTTTTTCTTTTTGTCGACATTCTTATAACAGGGCGCCCGCCTACCAGCCCCTTTAAGGCCCCGCCACTGAAAGTCTGTCTCAAGGGAAATGAAAACCCCAAAATTGGGAAAAAAAAAAACCCGAGAACCCTTTAAAATTTGGGGTTAAAGATAGTAGTATCCCTTTCCCCCCCTTTTTTTTATGTGGTGAGGCAAAAATTGCTGGTGGGGGCTTTTGGGAGGTCGTCTGTAAAGGGAAAAACCAGGGGGTCTTGGGTTCTTTTGCCAAAACATCTTGAGGGGCCCTCTTGTTAGTTTGTAGGGGAAATTTTTGCTTATCGAATTTTACATGAGCTTCCCTTTTAAAGGGTGTTTTTCACATCTTTTTAAAAACTAATTTCATTGTTTTGGCCCCCGAGAAATTTACTCCCCGTCAGTGAAAATTTTCAGGAGAGAAAATGCGCCTTCATTAAAATGCATCGGGAAAAATATACACCTTCAGTTTATATTTCCCCCAGGAAAGGGTACACTTGGGAATGTATATACCCCCTTTACTTTTCACCTGTCGCTGGGAGTTTAGTTCTTTTAAGGGGTGGTATAAGGTTTAGAAAAGTTTACCCCCACGAAAAAGGACCCTGGTAATTTAAATGGGGTTTATAAGTGTTTAGAGCTTACCCTGTAGACTACAGGGGGAAATTTCGAGCCCCCGGGGGGGTACTTAAAGTTGTGTAAGGCCCCTTTTTTTTGGGGATTCCCCCCCCCCCAAGAGCCTTACAGATGCTTCTTGGAGTCCTTATGTTCCTTTTTGTCTTGGTTATTTTTTTCTCATTTTTTCAGTTTGGGGCATTTTTTTTAAAAAATTTTTTTAAAGGGGCTTTCGGGCAAGCTAGCCATTTAAATTTTGTGGGGAAAAATTGGTCCTCAAAGAGGAAAAAAATGCTTTGGTTTGGGTTTTTCTTAACATAAGGGGGCTAGGGGGTTATACCCTTTTCCCCGGTTTTAAAAAATCCCCCCAATTTCTAGGCGGTATGAAATTTTTGGTATCTAGGGCCTTCCCCCTGAATATAATAATTTATTAAAAAAGGGGGCCCTTTGTTGATGCTCTTTAAAAATTTTTTTCTATATTTGTTTTTAGGCTTTTTCGGCAAATGTATCCTTAGGGTTTCGGGCCCCCCGGTTTTTTGGGTTTTTTTACGTAATCGTGAAATTTTTTAAAAATAAAAACCCGGGGAAATTAGTCATAGGCTAATTTAAGCTCCATGAAAAAAAGGGGTTCACGAGGGGGAAAATTTGTCACTTCCTTTTTGGCCAAAATTTTGTCTGGGTTTCTTCCGAGCTCCCTGCTGCTTTTCGCCCAAATAAGATTGCTTTTAATTGTAATTTTGTTATGCTGGGTTTTTTAATTTGAATTCAGTGGCGTGTACTCAGGGGTTGTTTTTTAATCTTCCACAGAAAATGATTAAGGTTTGTTAGGAAATATTTTGTCGATGGGACCCTTTGTTTGATTATACGGTTTTTGGGGGAAAAAATTCAGTATTGGAGTATGGAAATTTTTTTGAAAGTATGGTGATGGTTTTTTGTTAGCAGTTGGTTGTTAAGGTAGGTGGAGTTTTTTAGCTCCAAACTTTCCCCCCATCCCCCCCTTTTTTACCCGGTTGGGAGGTGGGTGTGGGAATCTCCAACCCCGTTTGGGGAAAAAAAATCCCCTTGACTGGTGCTTTTCCCTCAAAACCTGTAAGTATTGGGGTTTCCACTCCTTTTTACTTATTTTCTTTTTTGTTTTTCTTAAGAAACTTCACTCTTATTTTGGGGGTGTTTCATTTTGTTTTTATCCCTGCCTTGCTTTGAAATTTAAGTCACTTTTTAATTCCCCCACCCAATTTTTTTTTAAAGGGGGGTTTTTATTTCCCATTTGTGAGTGATTAAGCCCGCAGGGTTTTGTAACTGTATTTATTTTTTTAATTTTTTAGCCTTGATATGTCGGGGTGAGTCATCTAACCGGGGGGAGGTGAAGAAAAAGGACAGCAGGGGGTTGGCCCATAAAAAATTAGTGGTAGCCTCACATACCTTTTGGGGTCCAGCCCTTTCCCCCTTTCCCCACTTAACCGATCACCCAGCCAGGGTTTCACACCCCGCGTAACTACGTGTCTTGTGATAAAACTGGCTACCAACATTTTCAGCACTTTGGTGGGAGAGGATAAGTTTTCCCCCGGCAGGTTGTATTTGGAAACCCTCTTGTGCACAACAAACAGTGACCCAAACCCCCCCCCCCTTCCCCCCCGTTCCCCCCCCCCCCCCCTCCCCCTTTCTTCCCCCCCTTCAACAACGGCTTCAGAATTTTGAGTTTCAGAAACTCCCGGTGTCAACAAAATCGACCGCCTTCTTTCAACTTTCATTTCTAAAAATTAGCCTTTTTAATTTTAAAATATCATTTTTTATTTAAATTTTTTTTTCAAACGGAAAATTTTTTTCATGTTTAAGTTTTTATTACATTTATTTCTTTGGGAAAACTTTTAATACCCAAAGTTTTTCCTCTCATGTTTTCCATCTTTATTTACATGGGAGGAGCCCGCGTTTTCAGTTCCTTACTTAGGAGGGGTGACGGGCTGAGTAAAACCTTTAAAATAGTCCCTTTTATGCCGGGATTTGTGTGTATGTGGGGGTAGGGCAAAAAAAAAAAGTAAAAAGATAATTTCTTTCCCAAAAAGCTTTTTCCCAAAAAGTTTTGGGCCCCACAAAGATAAAAAAACCCGGGTTTTTTGAAGTTACTTTTGATAAAATATATAAAAGGGGAAACAACTAGCCCGGGGGAAAAAAAACGTGAGGGGAAAAAATGAGAAAAATCTTTGTGAAAGTATTTAAAAACTCGTCTTCAGTGGGTTATGAGAAACTTTGAAAACCTTTTTTAAAAAAAAAAAAAATTTCCGTTTACAGAAGTGTGTGGAGTTGTGTGTGTGTGTTGGTGGGGGTGTGGTGTGTGTGTTGTGTGTTGTGTGGTGTGTGTGTTGTGTGTGTGTGTTGTTGTGTTTGTTTTAGTTAGTACCTTTTTTGTCCAGGACATGTCGTTTAGACACTAGGCCTGGTGTGTACTCACCTATTTGTGGTTTTGCAGGGGTCGAGTCCTAGTTCCTGGCCCCGCCTCTTCACCGGTTGCTACTAGGCCCCTCCTCTCCCCGCTTCCATGAGCTTTATCAAACCTCGTCTTAAAAACTGTGTATGGTTCCTGCCTCCACACGTTTTTTTTCCCTAGGCTATTCCACGCCTTCAACTCTATGACTGAAGAAATACTTCCTACTATCTCGATCATTTGTGTCTTAACTTCCAATTGTGGCCTCTTGTTTCTGTGTCCCCTCCCTGGAACATCCTGTCTTTGTCCACCTTGTCTATTCCACGCAGTATTTTATATGTCGTTATCATTGTCTCCCTGACCCTCTGTCCTCCGTGTCGTCAGGCCGATTTCCCTTAATCCTTTCTTCATAGGAATTCCCCTTAGCTCTGGAACTAACCTTGTCGCCAAACCTTTTTTACTTTCTCTATTTCTTGACGTGCTTTATCAAGTGCGGGTTCCAAACAGGTGCTGCATACTCCAGTATGGCCTGACATACACGGTGGTACATTTCTTGAATGATTCCTTACTAAGGTATCGGATGCTGTTCTCAGGTTTGCCAGGCGCCCATATGCTGCAGCAGTTATTTTGATTGATGTGTGCTTCCGGAGACATGCTCGGTGTTATACTCACCCCAAGATCTTTCTCCTTGAGTGAGGTTTGCAGTCTTGGCCACCTAGCCTATACTCTGTCTGTGGTCTTCTGTGCCCTTTCCCCCTATCTTCATGACTTTGCATTTGGCAGGATTAAATTCGAGAAGCCATTTGCTGGACCAGGTGTCCAGTCTGTCCAGGTCTCTTTGAAGTCCTGGCCTGGTCCTCATCAGATTTAATTCTCCTCATTAACTTCACATCATCTGCAAACAGGGACACTTCTGAGTCTAACCCTTTCCGTCATGTCGTTCACATATCCCAAAAAATAGCACTGGTCTAGGACGACCCTGTGGGACCCCGCTCGTCACAGGTGCCCCTGTGATACATCATTACGTACCATGACTCGTTGTTGCCTCCCTGTCAGGTATTCTCTGATCCATTGCAGTGCCCTTTCCCGTTATATGCGCCTGATGCTCTAGCTTCTGCACTAATCTCTTGTGAGGAAAATGTGTAAAGCCTTCTTGCAGTCAAGAAGATGCAATAACCCCCCCTCTCTCTCTTGTTTTTTTCTGTTATTTTTTCATTAAAACTCCAGAAGGGTTTTTGACACGGATTTGCCTTCCGTGAATCCGTGCTGGGTTTGGGATTTTTTCTCCGTTTTCCCTTTGGTCCCACCCTCTCTTATAAACTTTTTCCCTAATTCAAAACACGCAAAAAGTCTTTTTGTCCCCTTTTTTTTTCCTTTTTTTTTAAAAAGGGTTTTTGGCCCCCCGGGGGGGGGGTTTAGGGGGGGGTTTAAAGGGGGGCAGGTTCGGAAAGGGGGGGGGGGTCCGGGAGGGGGGGGGAGTGTCCCGGCCTTTTTAAAGAGGTTAACCGGGGTTTTTTTGGGGCCCCCTGGGCCCCCGGGGGCCCCCCCGTTTAAAAAATTTCCCTTTTTTATAAATTCCCTTTCTCCTAACCCTTCCCAAATTTTTTTTTCTTTTTTTACCTTTTTTCAAATTTCCCCCAAAACACATCCCTAGGGTTAAAACCTTACATTTTTAAAAATTTTCCCATAAATTAAAAAAAAAATTTTTTTTAAACCCAAAAAATTTCCCCAAAATAATTTTTTAACAAATCTTTTTTTTACCCCAATCTTTTTCCCCTTTTATTTTTTTCCCCCCCAACCTCCCCTTCCTTTTTCCCCACCAACTTTTATTTCAAAAATCAAACCATTTTACCATTCCATCCCCCACCTTTAACCCCTTCCCCCACCTTTAATTTTTTCATTTAAAAATTTCCCTCATTAAACCCACATTTAAAATCAATTTTATTTTTCACAATACCAAAAATCACTTTTCATTTTACCCCCCCCCCAACCCCCCCAAAATTTTTTTAAAACCCTTTTTTCCCCCCAATTTCCCATAAAACCCCCTTAAAAACCCCACCCTTTTCACAAAAATTTTTAAAACTTGAAAAGGTTCCACCAAAAAATCAACAAAAACCCCCCTTTTTCTTACTTCTTTAAAAAATATAAAACCAAAATTTTAAAAAAACCCCCCCGGGGCATTTATACCCCTTTTTCCCCCTTTCCCCCCTCCCCCTTTTCTTCTCCATAATTTTTACAAAAATAATAACTTAATTTATTTTTTTCTTCTTTTTTAAAAAAAAATTTTAAAATTTAAAAATTCCCTTTATATAATATTCCCCTTTCCCAAATTTTAAAATTTAATAAAAATATTTCCCCCCCCTTTAAAAACCCCAAAAATTTTTTTCCCCCCCTTTTTATTTTTTTATTCCCCTTTAATTTTTACTTCCCCATCTGTATATGTCTCCAACACTTGTGGGGAAATTTCCCTTTCGTGTCCCCATCTGTCTGTCCCCCCAATCCTTCCTTCTCTACTGTAAAATACTTCCTTAAATCTGTTTTGACTCCTCACATACCTCTTGATCGTTTCTTTGTAGTTCTCCACCTTCTTTCCTCAGCTTACATGGTCCTTTTTGTCTTTTCCAAAAAAAGTTTGGGGGTTTTTTTTGGGTTTTGTTTTTTTTTGGGGTTTTTTTTTTTTTTTTTTTTTTTTTTTTTTTTTTTTTTTTTTTTTTTTTTTTTTTTTTTTTTTTTTTTTTTTTTTTTTTTTTTTTTTTTTTTTTTTTTTTTTTTTTTTCCCCCCCCCCCCCCCCCCCCCCCCCCCCCCCCCCCCCCCCCCCCCCCCCCCCCCCCCCCCCCCCCCCCCCCCCCCCCCCCCCCCCCCCCCCCCCCCCCCCTGGTTTTCCTGACATGTTATGCATGAGGTTTTCAAGTACCACCCATCATCTGGCTCTCCATTTTTGGGGACCCCCATGTGGCTCCGGGTTTTTCCCCAGTCGTTTCCCCCTGTGGTTAAAATCGCCCCTTTTCCATAACTTTGCTCTGCTCGATGAGCTCTCTTCCCCCCTCAGCCATGTGTCCACCCACCCTGTTTTTTTTCTTCGTACTCCTCTTTTGGCCTCCTCCCAGTTCTTGGGGGGTTATACCATCCAATGACATTTTAGTTCTCCCTGAATTGTACCAAAATTGTTTTCTCTTTCCCAATCATGTCCATGCCTTTTTTCCCTCAAATCCCCTTTGGGTGTTTTATGACAGGGGCAACCCCTCCTCCCCTCTACCCCTTCTTTTTTTTCCCTCAGGAGATATCCTTTTTGGGGAAAATTGGTCTGTTATTGTCTCAGCGAGTTTGTTTCTGTGACGCTATGTTCTGGGGGGTTTTTCACTGATTCTTTCATTCCACTCCTATGTTTATTCGTTATTCCCTCCGCGTTTGTGACCAAACCTTTTTGTTTCTTTTTTATCATTGTGCATCAAAAAATTGGGGGGTTTGGGGGAGCGAGAGCCTTGGGGGGGGCCTATTGGGGGTGTGGTTTTAGGGGGGTTTGTGTTGATGGGGGTGGGGGCGAAAGCCCAAAAAGGTGTGTGGTTTGTATGTTTGTGGTGTGTTTGTGTGTGTGGTGTATGTGTGTGTGTTTGTGGTGTGTGGTGTGTGTGTGTGTTGTGGTGTTAGTGTTGGTTTTGTGTGTTTGTGTGTGTGGTTTTTGCATGTGTGTGTGTGTTGTTTTTTAGTGTGGGTGTTAGTGTGTGGGTGTTGTGTGTGTTAGTGGTGTGGTTTGTGTGTAGGTTATGTTTGGTGTGTGTGTTGTGTTGTGTGTGTGTGTGTGTTAGTGTGTGGGTTTGTTAGTGTTTGTGTATTTTTGTTGTGTGTGTTAGTGTATGGTGGTTGGTGTATTTTGTTTGTTTGGGGTGTGTGTGTGTGTGGGGGGGGGGGTTTGGTGTTTTGGTGTGTGTGTGTGTTGTATTGTGTGTGGTGTGTTTGTGTGTGTGTGTGTTAGTTGTGTGGTGGTTAGTGTGTGTGGTGTGTTTTGGCTGTGTGTTATGTGAGTGTGTGTTGTGTGTGTGTGTTAGTGTTGTGTGTGTGTTGGTGTGTGTGTGTGTGTTAGTGGGTGTGGTGTGTGTGTGTTGTGAGTGTGTGTTAGTGTGTGTGGGTGTGTGTGGGGTAGTGTGTGTGTAGTGTTAGTGTGTGTGTGTGTTAGTGGTGTGTGTTGTGGTGTGGTAGTGTGTGTGTGGGTTGTGTGTGTTTGTGTTAGTGTGTGTGGTTTGTGTGTGTGTGTTAGTGTGTGTGTGTGTTAGTGTTGTGTGTGTGTGTATGTGTGTGTGTGTGTGTTAGTGGTGGTGTGTGTTTGTTGGTGTGTGTGTTTGTGGTGGTGGTGTTGTTATGGTGTGTGGGTGTGTGTTGTGTGTGTGTGTGTGTTAGTGGTGTGTGATTGTTAGTGTGTGTGTGGTGGTTAGTGTGGTGTGTGGTGTAGTGTGCGTGTGTGTTTAGTGTGAGTGTGTGTAGTGTGTGTGTGTGTTAGTGTGTGTGTGTGTTAGGTGTGTGTGTGTGCGCGGTGTGTGTGTATGTGTGGTGT
>NC_069415.1:20902978-20905478 GCF_026875155.1 Cherax quadricarinatus | reverse complement strand
TCTTCGTCCACCTTGTCAATTCCTCTCAGTATTTTGTATGTCGTTATCATGTCCCCCCTATCTCTCCTGTCCTCCAGTGTCGTCAGGTTGATTTCCCTTAACCTCTCCTCGTAGGACATACCTCTTAGCTCTGGGACTAGTCTTGTTGCAAACCTTTGCACTTTCTATAGTTTCTTCACATGCTTGGCTAGGTGTGGGTTCCAAACTGGTGCCGCATACTCCAATATGGGCCTAACGTACACGGTGTACAGGGTCCTGAATGATTCCTTATTAAGATGTCGGAATGCTGCTCTGAGGTTTGCTATGCGCCCATATGCTGCAGCAGTTATTTGGTTGATGTGCGCTTCAGGAGATGTGCCTGGTGTGTGTGTGTGTGTGTGTACTCACCTAACTGTGGTTGCAGGGGTCGAGTCATAGCTCCTGGCCACGCCTCTTCACTAGTCACTACTAGGTCACTCTTCCTACTTCATGTGCTTTATCATACCTCTTCTTAAAGCTATGTATGGATCCTGCCTCCACTACATCACTTCCAGAAGTATTCCACTTCTTGACAACTCTGTGACTGAAGAAATACTTCCTAACATCCCTGTGATTCATCTGAGTCTTCGTCTTCCAACTGTGTCCCCTTGTTGCTGTGTCCCATCTCTGGAACATCCTGTCTTTGTCCACCTTGTCAATTCCTCTCAGTATTTTATATGTCGTAATCATATCCTCCCTATCTCTTCTGTCTTCCAGTGTTGTTAGGTCGATTTCCCTTAACCTCTCCTAGTAGGACATACCCCTTAGGTCCAGTACTAGTCTTGTTGCAAATCTTTGCATTTTCTCTAGTTTCTGTACGTGCTTGGCTAGGTGTGGTTTCCAAACTGGTGCTGCATACTCCAATATGGGCCTAACGTACAGAGTGTACAGGGTCCTGAACGATTCCTTATTAAGATGTCGGAATGCTATTCTTAGGCTTGCTAGGCGCATGTTTGCTGCAGCAGTTATTTGGTTGATGTGCTCCTCAGGAGATGTGCTTGGTGTTATACTCACCCCAAGATCCTTTACCTTGAGTGAATTTTGTAGTCTCTGGCCCCTGGACTGTACTCCGTCTGTGATCTTCTTTGCCCTTCCCCAATCTTCATGACTTTCCACTTGGGGAGTTGAAATCCAGAAGCCAGTTGCTGGACTGGGTCTGCAGCCTGTCCAGATCCCTTTGTAGTTCTACCTGATCCTCGTCCGATTGAATTCTCCTTATCAGCTTCACATCGTCTCCAAACAGGAACACTTCGGAGTCTATTCCTACCCCCATGTCGTTCAGAAATACCAGAAACAGCACCGGTTCTATGACTGACACCTCGCCACGTACAGTGACTCGCTGCTGTCTTCCTGACAGGTATTGCCTGGTCCATTGCAGTGCCTTCCCTGTTATCCTCGCCTGGTCCTCCAGCTTTTGCACTAATCTCTTGTGTGGAACTGTGTCAAACGCCTTTCTACAGTCCAAGAAAATGCAGTTTACCCACCCCTCTCTCTCTCTCTCTCTCTTGTCTTACAGTTGTCACCCTGTCATAGAACTCAAGTAGGTTTGTGACACAGGACTTCCCATCCCTGGCTGTCGTTGATAAGCTCATTCCTTTCTAGGTGTTCCACCGCTTTTCTCCTGATAATGTTTTCTATGACCTTGCATACTATACATGCCAGTGACACTGGTCTGTAGTTTAATGCTTCATGTCTGTCTACATTTTTAAAAGTTGAGAGTACATTTGCTGTCTTCCATTCCTCAGGTAGTCGCCCTGTATCGATAGATGTGTTGAAGATTGATGTTAGTGGTACACATAGCATCTCTGCTTCCTCTCTCAGGACCCATGGAGATATGTTATCTGGCCCCATCGCCTTTGAGGTATCTAGCTCGCTTAGCAGCCTCTTCACTTCTTCCTCGGTTGTATGTATTGTGTCCAACACTTGATGGGTACCCCGCCTCTCCATCTTTCTGGAGTCCCTTCTGACTCCTTTGTGAACACTTTGAATCTCATGTTCCGCTCCCCACATACTTCATGATAGTTTCTTGTGACCTCCCATCCTTCCTTCCTCAGCCTGATTACCAGGTCCTTGACTGTTGTTTTCCTCCTAATGTGGTTGTACAACAGCTACGGGTCAGATTTGGCTTTCGCTGCTATGTCATTCTCATATTGCCTTTGGGCCTCCCGTCTTAACTGTGCATATTCATTTTTGGTTCTACGACTGCTCTCCTTATTCACCTGGGTGCTTTGCCTTCTATACTTCTTCCATTCATTAACACACTTGGTTTTGGCCTCCCTACGCCTTTGGGTGAACCAAGGGCTCATCCTGGCTTTCTCGTTATTTTGTTACCCTTGGGTACAAACCTCTCCTCAGCTTCCTTGCATATTGCTGTCACATATTCCATCATCTCGGTTACTGACTTCCATGCTAGTTCTCTGTCCCACTGAACACGTGCAGGAAATTCTTCACGCCTGTGTAGTCCCCTTTCTTGTAGTTTGGC
>NC_069415.1:20850478-20897978 GCF_026875155.1 Cherax quadricarinatus | reverse complement strand
GGATATCAGATTGGAGGGAGAGAGTATGGAGGAGGTGAACGTATTCAGATATTTGGGAGTGGACGTGTCAGCGGATGGGTCTATGAAAGATGAAGTGAATCATAGAAATGATGAGGGAAAAAGAGTGAGTGGTGCACTTAGGAGTCTGTGGAGACAAAGAACTTTGTCCTTGGAGGCAAAGAGGGGAATGTATGAGAGTATAGTTTTACCAACGCTCTTATATGGGTGTGAAGCGTGGGTGATGAATGTTGAAGCGAGGAGAAGGCTGGAGGCAGTGGAGATGTCATGTCTGAGGGCAATGTGTGGTGTGAATATAATGCAGAGAATTCGTAGTTTGGAAGTTAGGAGGAGGTGCGGGATTACCAAAACTGTTGTCCAGAGGGCTGAGGAAGGGTTGTTGAGGTGGTTCGGACATGTAGAGAGAATGGAGCGAAACAGAATGACTTCAAGAGTGTATCAGTCTGTAGTGGAAGGAAGGCGGGGTAGGGTCGGCCTAGGAAAGGTTGGAGGGAGGGAGTAAAGGAGGTTTTGTGTGCGAGGGGCTTGGACTTCCAGCAGCCATGCGTGAGCGTGTTTGATAGGAGTGAATGGAGACAAATGGTTTTTAATACTTGACGTGCTGTTGGAGTGTGAGCAAAGTAACATTTATGAAGGGATTCAGGGAAACCGGCAGGCCGGACTTGAGTCCTGGAGATGGGAAGTACAGTGCCTGCACTCTGAAGGAGGGGTGTTAAGTTGCAGTTTAAAAACTGTAGTGTAAAGCACCCTTCTGGCAAGACAGTGATGGAGTGAATGATGGTGAAAGTTTTTTCTTTTTCGGGCCACCCTGCCTTGGTGGGAATCGGCCAGTGTGGTAATAATAATATATATATATATATATAATATATATATATATATATATATATATATATATATATATATAACAGCACTGCGACTGGTCAAGGGCTCGAACCCATGTTGTTTTGGCCCATCTCATGGTGAGCGAAAGCAACCTGACGCTTTAATCCACAGGACCATCAAATCCTACAAGAATCATACACCCAGCAGAGCTATGTGTTTTAACGTGATCCGAGGACATACGGTGGTGTGGGCGCCTCTGAGCTGATTTCATTCTACTCCCTGTTTGATGTACTAGCCTCAACAAGCAGTATTTTATATTATTGTAACTACGAACGAGTGGTATTGATCAATAGCAACACTGCCTCATGGTGAAGGAAAACCCTATGACTATATATATATATATATATATATATATATATATATATATTATATATATATATATAAATATATAATATATATATATATGTTATATATATATATATATATATATAATATATATTTTATATATAAGTGGGTAAAAATGTTGTGGAGGGAGTAGTAGGTAAATTTGGGGTACCAGGGGTAAATGAAAATGGGGAGCCTTTAATTGAGCTATGTGTAGAAAGAGGTTTGGTAATAAGTAATACATATTTTATGAAAATGAGGATAAATAAATATACAAGGTATGACGTAGCACATAATGAATGTAGTTTGTTAGATTATGTATTGGTGGATAAAAGGTTGATGAGTAGGTTCCAGGATGTACACGTTTATAGAGGGGCAACTGATATATCGGATTATTATGTAGTTGTAGCTACAGTTAGAGTAAGAGGTAGATGGGATAAGATGAAAATGGCAACAACAAGTAAGAGGGAGGTGGAAGTGTATAAAGGAAGGGAGGAGGAAATTCGGGTGAAATATAAGCAACTATTGGCAGAAAGGTGGGCTGGTGCAAGTATGAGTAGTGGGGGTGTTGAATAGGGTTGGAATAGTTTTAAAAATGCAGTATTAGAATGTGGGGAAGAAGTTTGTGGTTATAGGAGGATGGGGGCAGGAGGAAAGAGGAGTGATTGGTGGAATGATGAAGTAAAGGGTGTGATAAAAGACAAAAAGGTAGCTTATGAGAGGTATTTACAAAGCAGAAGTTTTTATAAGAAAGCAAGTATATGGAAGTAAAAGAAAGGTGAAGAGAGTGGTAAGAGAGTTCAAAAGGAGAGCGGATGATAGAGGGGGAGAGGTACTGTCAAGGAATTTTAATGAAAATAAGAAAAAATTTGGAGTGATTTTTAAACAAGTTAAGAAAGCCTAGAAACAAATGGATTTGTCATTAAAAACAGAGTAGGGAATTAGTAGATGGGAGATGGGGTTGGGTAGATGGTGAGAAAAATTTGAGGAACTTTAAATGTCGACGAAGAAAGGGAGGCGGTAATTTCATGCACTGCCCAGGGAGGTAAAACCATCTTTAGGAGTGAAAAGAGCAGGATGTGAGTAGGGCGAGGGGCGTCCCGGCATTACTGAACGAAAGGGAATGAAGCAGCTGGAACTGACGGGGAAAAGACAGAAAAATTTTTTTAAAGCAGGAGGTACATAGTGTTGGAATGGTTGGTATTTTGTTTAATAAATGTAGAAAGAGGGGGAAAGGGACGTAGGGATTGGCGGAGAGCGTGAAAAAGTCCCTTTATATAAAGGGGTGGGACAAAAGAGATTGTAAAAATTATAGAGGAATAAGTTTTACTGAGTATACCAGGAAAAGTGTACGGTAGGGTTATTATTGAAAAAAATTAAAAGGTAAGACAGAATGTAGAATTGCGAATGACAAGAGGTTTTAAGTGGGTAGGGGGTGTGTAGATTAAGTGTTTTTCATTGAAGCATATATGTAACCGTATTTAGAATAAAGGTAGGGAAGTTTTTTTTTGCATTTATGGATTTTTGAAAAGGCATATGATAGAGGGATAGGGAAGCAATGTGGCAGATGTTGCAAGTGTATGGAATAGGTGGTAAGTTACTAAATGCTGTAAAGAGTTTTTATGAGGATAGTGAGGCTCAGGTTAGGGTGTGTAGAAGAGAGGGAGACTATTTCCCGGTAAAAGTAGGTCTTAGACAGGGATGTGTAATGTCACCATGGTTGTTTAATATATTTATAGATGGGGTTGTAAAAGAAGTATATGCTAGGGTGTTCGGGAGAGGGGTGGGATTAAATTATGGGGAATTAAATACAAAATGGGAAGTGACACAGTTACTTTTTGCTGATGATACTGTGCTTATGGGAGATTCTAAAGAAAAATTGCAAAGGTTAGTGGACGAAAGTTGAAAGTGAACATAGAACAGAGTAAGGTGATGAGAGTATCAAATGATTTAGATAAAGAAAAATTGGATATCAAATTGGGGAGGAGGAGTATGGAAGAAGTGATTGTTTTTCAGATATTTGGAAGTTGACGTGTCAGCGGATGGATTTATGAAGGATGAGGTTAATCATAGAATTGATGAAGAAAAAAAGGTGAGTGGTGCATTGAGGTATACGTGGATGCAAAAAAATGTTATCTATGGAGGCAAAGAAGGGAATGTATGAAAGTATAGTAGTACCAACACTCTTATGGGTGTGAAGATTGGGTTGTAAATGCTGCAGCGAGGAGGCGGTTGGAGGCAGTGGAGATGTCCTGTCTTAGAGCAATGTGTGGTGTAAATATTATGCAGAAAATTCTGAGTGTGGATATTAAGGAGAAGGTGTGGAGTTAATAAAAGTATTAGTCAGAGGGCTGAAGAGGGGTTGTTGAGGTGGTTTGGTCATTTAGAGAGAATGGATCAAAGTAGAATGACATGGAGAGCGTATAAATCTGTAGGGGAAGGAAGGCGTGGTAGGGGTCGTCATCGAAAAGGTTGGAGGGAGGGGGTAAAGGAGGTGTTGTGGGCGAGGGGTTTGGACTTCCAGCAACCGTGCGTGAGCGTGTTAGATAGGAGTGAATGGAGACAAATGGTATTTGGGTCCTGGCGAGCTGTTGGAGTGTGAACAGGGAAATATTTAGTGAAGGGATTCAGGGAAACCGGTTATTTTATATAACCAGCCCTGGAAATGGGAACTACAATGCCTGCACTCTAAAGGAGGGGTTTGAGATATTGGAAGTTTGGAGGGATATATTGTGTATTTTTATACGTATATACTTCTAAACTGTTGTATTCTGGGCACCTCTGCACAAACAGTGATTATGTGTGAGTGAGGTGAAAGTGTAGAATGATGATGAAAGTATTTTCTTTTTGGGGATTTTCTTTCCTTTTGGGTCACCCTGCCTCGGTGGGAGACGGCCGACTTGTTAATAATATATATATATAATATATATATATATATAATATATATATATAAAATATATATATATATATATATATATATATATATATATATATATATATATATATATATATGTGAATATATATATAGTCCAAAAGTGGTTCACAAGATTGTTCGAAGAATAAAATTGTTCGAACAATTCTATGCCTAATGTTACTTTAAATATTAATATATTTTGTGCATGATTTACCGTTTGCTTAAAACCAAATCATTTTTTTTATATTATGAATATACTCTAATTTAGCGGTTCGCTTTGAAGATGACAATTATTTCCTTAATAAACTTATGCAAAAGTAAATATCTTACTTCAGCTTTCGTTATATCTTAATTAACATTTTTTTCTGCTAATTCTAATTCACAAGTAATAGTAACATCTCGCTTTTTTTTTTAATTTCGGATAACATTAAAATTTAAATTTATGTCGTAAGGATTCGACTCTCATTTCTGCAAATGGGTTAAGTCTTGACTGCATTGCCTTTTGACTTGCTGCACTTTATTCAGACTGCGTTCAGGTGGATTTGCATGCAACGAGATGGTAGCACACTAATATAGTGTGCGGTGTCAATTGTGTGAGTTATAAGGGATGACATGCAAGCTACAATGGAGTCAGTGACGACAAGGGCTGAGGCGCCTTTCCTCAGTTCTCTCAGAGAGAACCTCAGTCCCTTTTGTCTCACAATACTGATAATCCAGCGAGCCGCTTTCAAGGGATCACATTAGGTTGCTGGATGAATGACAGACAGATGGTGTGAGACTATACATGTATATGTGTCTACTCCAGATGATTCGTCATCCCGTTCTCACACTGAACACTGATTTTGAAACGTTAATGCTTATTACAACCTCATGTTCATTTGCCCGGCCGCTGCTTCAGAGACAAAACTTTCTTCCCGACTATTGATTGTTTTTTTTTTACTAGGTTCGGTTTAACTGCGTTAACTTAGGCAAAACTAACTTTATATAAACTAATTAACCATAAATTAATCTAAGCACTATACATGTTAAGTAGAAAAGCATGAGTTTGACTCTATCAAACTGTCTGTTTTCTCATCAATGTTTCTGAGAGCTTTACGAATTTGTAGTCCTGAGTTCATAGATGAGGAAATATCCAAAATTTATGAAATAGGTAATGATTTAAAATACCCAAGAAATGTAATTGATAAATCTTTTAAAGTTGCCAGAAAAACTTTTTACAATCCAAAAAGGGACAACCAGCCTTATTCAAATAAAAATATGTTGGTTCTCCCTTACCATGAAAACTTGGTTGATATGCCTTCTCTTCTTAAGACTTTTAATATTAAAGTTGTATTCAAAAATCTCGATACAGTAAAAAAAACTTTTGATAAAGAATTCCCCCCAAAATGCTGATGGAGATGTGTCTATAAGATTCCTTGTAAAATTTGCGATAAAGTTTATTACGGTCAAACTGGTAAAAATCTCGAACTAAGATTAAAACAACATAAATATAGCATTAGAACTGGACAAGATTCCAATGCTCTATTTATTCATGTAAGAGATTTTAACCATCCAATGATTTTCAAAAAGTTGAGAAAGTAGTATCAAGCAAGTCCATGGTCGACAGGAATATAATTGAATCTTGTTTCATAAAAAGCAGTTTTGACAATAATATGAATATTTCCTTTGGTTTATATAAATTAGATCCATTTATAATTAATAGAATTTGGGAAGAATTTAATAATACACTGGACAAATAATCTTTAAAATTTCTTATTTCTTTTGGTAGAATAGTTTGTGGGGTGAGTTGAGCCAAGGACCTTTCCAAGTTGGCTCGCCGCCGTCACGTGTTTAAAAACCGTTGTGGGATCTGATGTGGAGGTGCCGACCAGACCCCTTATATAGCTTCCTTGGATGCTTTACTTTCATAGTTCCTTGATAATGTGAGTAGTCACGAAAGCGCTTGGAATTTCTCTATTCTTTCAGAGTGGTTGTTTTGCATATAAATATATAAATAATATATATATATATATATATATATATATATATATAATATATATATATATATATATATAATATATATAGTATTAATATATATATAATATAAGAAGGGGTGAGTCAAGAGGCTGCTGCAATGCTGAAACCAACTCAGCTCGGTTTCGGCGTTCAACAGGGCTGTGAAGCAGCTGCCCACGCAGCACGAGTATATATCAAAAACATGTCCGATGAAAAAGCCTTGGTCAAATTGGACTTTGCTAATGCTTTCAACTCAGTCAGAAAGGATGATGCTCTCTAAGCAGTTTATAGAAACTTCCCTTCCCTTTATCCCTTCATAGAATCGTGTTTTAGTGTGACTTCCAAACTATTGTTTGGGGACCATGAAATTGACTCATGTGAGGGCGTGCAACAGGGGGATCCTCTCGCTCCCTTTCTATTTTGTTTGGACATCAAGGAAGTCACGGAAGCACTCTCCAGCGAGCTCAATATCTGGTTCCTGGACTATGGTTCCCTAGCTGGCACAACAGAATCTCTCCTAGAGGACATCAGTAAAATTAAAGACATGGGAGAAAGCCTGGGCCTTTCTTTAAACCCCACAAAATGTGAAATAGTTTCTACCAATCAACAGATGATTCAGAATATTAGTGCCGTTTTACCAGGAGCACGAGCCATTGATCCAGCCAATAGCACTCTCCTTGGTGCTCCTCTTGGGTCCAATGCCATCGATCTGATCCTAGAAAAAAAAGTCTCAGACCTCCGGACGATGGAAAGCAAGATGAAAGACATTGACACACACGATGCCTTCTACCTACTCACCAGGTGCCTGTCAATCCCAAAACTTACCTACTTTCTGAGATGCTCCCCAGCCTTCAGCAGTCCAAAACACAAGGAATATGACTCTCTCTCCTGAAGGCCATGCTAGAGAGTGTATTGAATCTTTCCCTTGACGATGGACAGTGGTTGCAAGCCTCACTTCCGGTCAGGCTTGGAGGGCTAGGAGTACGCAGATCCTCCAAGATTGCTCTACCAGCTTTCCTATCCTCTTCCATAGCATCAAACGAGTTGATAAGACAAATTCTTCCTGATACCCTCAGTGACTCAGCAGGAATAGAAGACTCTAGCTATGCCAGTGCTATCACCGAATGGGAGACTCTTGCTGCTCCAGCACCAAACCCTAGTGCAGCACTGGCTCACAAACAGTCAAGCTGGGATGGCCCGATTGCTGAAAAGGTGCATGCCAACATGCTCAGGGCTGCAACATCAGATAGGGAGATTGCCCGTCTCCAGGCAGCGAGCGCACCTCACTCCGGGGACTTCCTCCAAACAGTTCCCATATCGGCAATGGGAACGCGACTCGACCCTAAGACCCTCCGTATTGCAGTGGCTCTGCGCCTTGCTGCCCCAATTCACACAGAATATACGCGTATTTGCGGCGAAGTGCAAGCAGACCAATACGGTCTACATGGTCATTAACTGTTCCAAAACCCAAAGGGGTGGCATGCAAGACACAATGAGGTCAACGACAATCATTAAGAGAAACCCTTGCTACAGCTGAATGGCCCTGCCGAGAGGGAGCCCCGATCACTAGCAGCCAACAATACCCACAACCCAGCAAACCGCCCCGAGCATGGGACTATACCTGTGTCCACACTGGCTGACACCTACATCCATCACAGTGTGGGGCGACAGGGAGGAGCTGCTGACCACAGGGAGGAGTACAAGATCAGCAAGTACAGGGACATTAGCCAACAGTATCAATTTGTCCCAGTGGGATCAGAGACCTTGGGATCATGGGGAAAAAACGCCACACGTTTCCTTAAAGAATTGGGTTCCAGACTCATCGACACCACCAGGGACCCAAGGGCAACCTCTTTCACGTTCCAGCGCCTCAGCGTAGCCATCCAGAGGGGAAATGCTTGCTGCATACTTGGCTCGCGTCCAGCCTCGGAGGAGCTGGAGGAAATTCATGATCTTTGATACATTGTGCCATGGTATTCATGTTTATGTTTTTTTCTGTAAATATATTCTGTTTATTAATAAATATCTATATATATATATATATATATATATATATATATATATATATATATATATATATATATATATATATATATATATATATATATATTATATACAATATATTTATATATATATATTAAATTTTATATATATATATATATATATATATATATATGTATATATATATATATATATATATATATATATAAAATATTATATATATATATATATATATATAATTTTCGTGCCGAATATGTAAAACTGGTCAATTAGCAAGAACTCATTTAAAATTAAGTCCTTTCTAAAATTTTCTCTTATACGTTTAAAGATATATGTTTTTCATTAATGTTGTTGTAAGAATTTATAATTTTGCTCGAGAAGGAACTTAGAAAACTTACCTAACCTTATTATAACAAGAGCAATTTATTTTAGCCTAACCCAACTAAATATATTTTACATAAGTTTACAGTAATTTAATACTAAACAAACACAGTGAAATATATTTTTTCGTTAGGTTTACAATGATTTTTGCGAAATTATTGCATACACAAATTTTCGCTCGTCCTATATGGCAAGATGAGCCTTGCTATTTAAGCCAAGATCGCAAGACTCACGAAATCGTAATGACACGATTGCAAACAAACCATACCCCGGCCGGGATTGAACCCGCGGTCAGAGAGTCTCAAAACTCCAGACCGTCGCGTTAGCCACTGGACCAGCTAGCCACAATAAGATTCGTCCAACTAGGTATATTTCTACACCATAGGAAGGTTAGCACAGGCACCACTGTGACCACAAATGCAAGTTTTTACAGACGAATCTCCAGCTAGCGTGGACGAACTCTAGCTCAAGTCCCTTCACTGCCGTCAACATGACTCACGAAATCGTAATGACACGATTGCAAACAAACCATACCCCGGCCGGGATTGAACCCGCGGTCAGTCTCAAAACTTCGTGAGTCATGTTGACGGCAGTGAAGGGACTTGAGCTAGAGTTCGTCACGGCCACGCTAGCTGGAGATTCGTCTGTAAAAACTTGCATTTGTGGTCACAGTGGTGCCTGTGCTAACCTTCCTATGGTGTAGAAATATACCTAGTTGGACGAATCTTATTGTGGCTAGCTGGTCTAGTGGCTAACGCGACGGTCTGGAGTTTTGAGACTCTCTGACCGCGGGTTCAATCCCGGCCGGGGTATGGTTTGGTCAAGATCGCAAGTTCTGCCTATTCGGCACGACATATGTGTATATATATACATACATACATACATATATATATATATATAATATATATATATATATATATATATATTTTATATATATAATATATATATATATATATATATATATATATATATATATAACAAAGCCATGATAAAGCTCTACACAGACAGACGCCCCAATAAAAGCTTGTTCTGCAAAGTGTCTTCTCTTCCTATGGTGCTGCAGTATATAGGCAGCATCTCAGCAATTCTGTATCTCCGTAAGGTAAGGTAACGTCAGCGGCGTGAATCAAGACGAGCATGGTTGACGGATACAAAGCATGTTGACCTGTCAGAAATCCATTGCACAGTGGTATCAGGAGCCCACCACAAGGCTTCAAGTTTCCATACCAACGCTCGGTGGCTCTTCGTTAATAGATATTTTCTCGGTTATTGCTTCCCAAATGTAAGACGGATGAATGGGCATGGAAAGTAGGTGAGTGAGTTTGTATGTCCGTGGATAGGCGTGTGGGATTGAGGGTGGGTGTCTTGGAAGGTTGGAAGGTCTATGGGAGAGGGATAGAATTTTCCAGGCGGACGGGAGACTAGATGGGTGAGTAGATGGGTGCGTAGATGGGAAATTAGATAATATTATTATCAAGATGAGTTACGATTATCCTTACGGTATCTAATTGATTTATTTTTCTGAAAACTTAGAAACCATGCAAGTTTATAGGTAACATTTCTGAATGCACTCATGGACATCTAGATTTTATGCAATTCAGCCCAGTTACACGGTCATTACATCTCATACCAGGATTTAGGGCAACTCGTTTAAACTTTTACAAAATGTGCTTACTAGCCTATGGCATATATGTAACATATGACTTAAATCAATGTAAATATTTATTCATCTATGAAAATTTAACCTACATATTTCAGTCCAGCCAAATGCAAGTGACAGAAAAATGCAAACATGAAAATGACATATAATAATTATTCTCCTGATGCAAGAGGAGTCTGCATGTTAATTGGGAAAGCATGATAATTGTTTGGTCTTGCATTATAACACTGGAATGAGTCGTATAATTTAAAACACAACACTGCAGTGTTTATGCAATTAAATGATACTGGTGATTCCGACAAGAGATGGAAAAAGACACTTATGAGCAGTTCACAATATTTTTGTACTGTGAACCTTAGGCCACGAGCTGTTTTTTTTTTTTTTTTTCAATTTTTAAACAACAGAAGCCACTCGTGGCGAAACGTTTCCTGTAATAAATGTCTTCCTGTAATACCTGTCTTTTTCAATGAAGTGTTTTTGTGGTATCGTATTTTCCCTTTATTTTTCATAATAAAATATACACCTTTAATTTCTACAATAAATATTTTCTCAGTCAAGCTAGGACAGTTCTTAAAATAAATAATATGAAGAGGTTAAAAAATATGGAATATGTGTTTAAGACAGCTCTATCGATGCTAGCAAAAGAATAAACTAGACGTGTATCGGCTGCTGTGCGATCCGAAAACGGTATCTCCCTAGCTCATAAGCAAGTGTTAAATTGGCAACTTTGGAGACTGTGGAGTGGTGTAGGTGACAGGTGAAATTTGTGTAAGTATTGGATAGTGATGGAAAAGTATGGTTACGCACTACTGGGTATGGAGGTGTAAGGCGATTTTAAGAGTTGGAGATGCCAGGTAGTGTTTCCTGTAGGGTAACGGCTTAGTGATATGATAATCTGTCTTTTTCCTTTAGGCAGTGGATTTTCCTTTTCCTGGGAGCCAGCGAGAGTTGGTAAAAAGTGCCACATTGCAGTTAAGGCAGGCTACAGGGTCATAATTCGAGTCATTATATGCTGTATTTTTGCAAATGGGGTACTCAGGCTGTGACCCGAAAATTTTGCCTGGTGGCCGTAGTGCCAGCAAGTGCGACATCGTTGTGTTGCTGGATTGAGCTCCCTCACTGACAAGCTTTGGTCTGCTATGTATATATAGAGGAAGGTTATGGTCGTTAAATGTCAGTTTAGCTTTGTCAGTTGTAGTAGTGTAGACATAGGTATCAGCACTGGTAATGCGAATATGCTGTTATTTTAATTGTTTCTTTTTTGTCTGGAATGCAGTCTACGAAGTGTAATTGAACAATTGAGAGGGAGATGATTACAGTTCCCCGGCAGAGTTTGAGGACAGATTGTCCATGAACTGTCTTGGTGTTATGTTAGAGGTGTGGAGGTGCATAGAATTATTGGCTGCATTCGTATCATTGACTCAGATGATGCGTGTCCCATTTTGTAAAGACTGGAAATAGATATCTCGGGCGACACGAGCCAAGAGGTCTTGGGCGAGAATACGGACGTTGTTTTGTTCGTCTGAATTCGTCAATTGCATGGATGGAAAAATTCGTACCCATTGTTGCCTTTGGAAGTTTTTATATTGGAATAGATTTTGAAGTTGTGTTTTTCTTTTTCACTGTGCCATCGGGATGGTCTTGCTGAGTTTACATCATTGTTTCCTTGTCGTGAACGTTTTGCAAAAGGCTTTGAGCTTATCTGTGCCATGGCACACAGATGAACCAAGAACCATATCCGCGTCGTGCGTGAAACCGGTTTCATAGTGAGGGCCATGCAGGGGTCAGAGGTACTCAAATAGATTGGCAGAACACCAGAAGCAGGTTTGGGCAACAAGCAATTGCTCTTAAGGGATTCTGGGTACTGAGGAGAGTCCTCACACACACACACACACACACACACACACACACACACACACACATGCACGTACGTACGTACGTAACGTGTGTACTCAAGTCTTACAAACCTTCCTCTCACACGCATGCAACACACTATACGTAAGCCATCATCTCACACACACACGTAACCTGTGTGTTTGGATGATTCGATCACACATGTAACAATAAATAGTGCATATTTTGTCTACGAATAAATAAGCATAACAAACTGAAACAAATATCTGAGGTGGAAACAATGACGATATTGAAAACAAAGCATCAGTTTGAAGTTTCAACGCCAGCTCAATTACTCTCGAATGGAAAGTAGTGAATTATTCATGAAACGTTAAATCTCCAATAATCAACAACGTTATCTTTAGACATGTATCATAACGCGTGTTATACTATAGCCATAATGTGAAAATACTGGAATGCTATATAGTACTTAAAGTTATTAATATAATCAGCCACAAGTGTCGAGAGAAACAGAGGCCGAGGTTTATGATTGGTCAAGTGGCGAGTCAGAGCTTCGAAGATACGAAGCTAAAGTTAGTCTTCAGGCATCAGACAGTCCATCACTCAGCTTATATATACACTGAGAAGTATTATTGTGACCACGATCCAGTTCTTGGTTAGTCGCAGTGTTGTTATTGATTTAGAAGTATATATAAACTCCTATAGTTGTGCATCTTAATTAAAATGAATATACACCAAAAATTTGCATTAATTCCCATTTTAGTCACTAAAATATGACCAAGAACTCAATAGGTTATAAACATAATGAACTAATTAAAAAAATAGTTTAATCCCTGAAATAACGAATTAAACTTCATGTAAACATTTGATATACTAATTACTGATGTGCTAATATTGTTAATGAGGCAAGTGTTTGGGAGAAGTGCTAGTATTACAAATGTACTTAAGTGCTAGTGTTCACTGATACCACTGTTAAAAAGTATCTATAACAAAGCTGTCATAAGTGCTCTTCAGTGCGTCGATAACAAATGCGTGTTAAGAAGTGCTGTTGAGAGCTGTCGATAGCAATATAGTAGTGTCGATAACACAAGTGTGGAGAACAGTGTGAATAACAATCGTGACCATAGCAATAAGGATGATAATAGCGAAGATAACAGTAGTTTGGACAACGATACTGAGCATAGAAATAGTGTGTATAACGAAAGTGTAGACAGAAGTAGTAGTAGTGTGGATAACAATAACAGTAGTGTGGGGCGAACAATGTTGTCGATAACATTAGTGTCAATATCAACAGTAACAATAGTTTCAATAACAATATTTTTGACAGTAGTGTGGATAGCAACAATAGTGTGGATCACAGCAGGAGCGTGGATTACAGCCACAATACAGATAGTGTGGATAACAACAATAGTACTATTGTGGATAACTCTAGTGCGGATAGCAACAATGCTGATAATAATGCACTTAAAAAAATAGTGAGCGTAAAGTACAGCGTGAATAATAGTGAGAATATGATAATGTCGAAAAAAGTGTCGAAAACACGGTGTCGAAAACAACAGTTTTGAAAACAGCTGTGTCGAAAACCTGCCACCCAAGGCCCAGCATCATTGTAAGGCGATTTTTTTTTTTTTTAGACATTTGGCGAGTATACATATATTCCCAACGAATATTAAAAGGAATATTTGCTAAATTACGTATAACAGTATGATATATCCCATTTATCATTAAGGAGGCTTAAGTTTCAACCTTTCCAAGAGGTCATCAAAATCCCACGTTCCCCTTCCCATTGATGTGAATATCGAAAATGTCATGTCCTTGCCTTAGAAAGAGATTGGTTTAGACCTGCGTTTAGGGACTTCTCCAGGAGGGTGTCTCTCCCTACTAGATGCCTGCTTGACTTAGAATCCAGTATCTCTCTCTCGGTATTAATGGTGGGGCGGGGAGGGGGGGTTACTTCCTCTCTCGTATAAATTTGCTGACAATTATGGCCAATAACAAACAATTAAAAATGACTACATATATTTCGGTCTTTGCGAGAAAGGTGTCCCTGTCCAGCATAACTCACAAGGCGAAGTAGTGAAATCATTTTTAATTATCTGTAAAATGAAAAGGGCTGTCGAAAGTTTGGAAAGTTCGAATAGGCCAATTATTTGCAGAAACTGCAAATTGATGGTAGACTTTTAATAAAATTCACATCTTAAAAATGAGGAGACGAAAGCAAGTGTTGCGTACGTCATCCAATAGTGCTGATGTGGAGTGATACAGTATTGTTGTTAATGGTGCAGTTGTGGACTCAGTGAATATTTGTAGTTATGTTACAAATATGGAGTGACCTTGACGCTATGCAGAGAATTTTTCAGCAGAGGAAGCGTACAAAAAATTAATTATATTATAATTGCTACCATCTTTGTAACACCTAACGCTACTAGTTCACCTATTTATTTTTTAATATTTATCTACTATCACTTCTATTATTAATACTGCTACTATTTATACTATCACAGTTACAGCTGTTATTACTGTTACTGCTTCCACTATTTTTTAACCAATATTATTACTACCACTGCTGTTATTACTAATACTACTTTTAATACCAGTACTCCTTTCGAGACTTCTGCTATTGCTATTGTTACATAAGTTTTTTATTGCAGCAAACATTCTCCCTCCACCACCTCCGCTAGCTTCACTGTTTGTAAAGCTTTGTTGTTCTGTGTTGCAAACAATGATAACCAAACAATGAGTAATACCAAATAAGCAGAGAAAGTCTCCAAAATGTGGTCCACTCCTAGCTAAAACTTTCCTGCAAATGTGCGCGATTCACGGTATTTTGTAATTGCTAAGAACGGCTATAATTTTTCCCTAATTATAGGTAATATACTAACGGCGTCTACCACCTGCGTTCTCGTTGTTTCCGGGCTAACAAGGAGATTACGCCGTAAGCTTGACGCATGGACGAGGGTGTGTCGTTAATGACTGGATAATTGAACGTATTTTCATGACTATTTTATGACTTACAAAACGTCCCTTTCTTGGAGGATAAATTTGATACCGGTGGAGCACAAGCGTTGTTTCCCAGACTATAAATGGTCCCTGGAGAGATAAGTGTTATATTATTTATTATTAAAGATTCGCCGGTATTCTCCCGGCCCAGGCTTTTTTCCAAGTGGTGGCCCGGCCTTGGCTCCCTCTTTAGGGAGTGTCTGAGACCTAAGTCTCCCATGGGAGGAGGCACAAGTACCTCCTCATCTCTGGGACAAACTGTCCCCAGGCCTAGCCACAAGCTAGGCCTCTCTGGTCTGTCATCCCCGCCATAAGGGGGCTAATGGGAATGACAGTCTTGTGAGCTGTAAGCTCGGGCTCAGGCACCTACCCTACCCTAGAAGGGTTAGGCATGGTGTCGATGTAAGTGTTATATATATATATATATATATATATATATATTATATTATATATATATATATATATATATATATAATATATATTATGTCGTGCCGAATATGTAAAACTGGTCAATTAGCAAGAACTCGTTTAAAATTAAGTCCTTTCTAAAATTTTCTCTTATACGTTTAAAGATATATTTTTTTCATTAATGTTAATGTAAAAAAAATTAATTTTGCAACAAAAGAATCTTAGAAAACTTACCTAACCTTATTATAACAAGAACAATTTATTTTAGCCTAACCCAACTAAATATATTTTAGATTTGTTTACAATAATTTAATACTAAACAAACACAGTGAAATATATTTTTTTCGTTAGGTTCAGAATGATTTTGGCGAAATTATTGCATGCACAAATTTTCACTTGTCCTATATGGGAAGATGAACGTTGCTATTTAAGCCAAGATCGCAAGTTCTACCTATTCGGCACGACATTATATATATATTATATATATATATATATATAATATATATATTATATATATATTATATATATAATTTATTATCACACTGGCCGATTCCCACCAAGGCAGGGTGGCCCGAAAAAGAAAAACTTTCACCATCATTCACTCCATCACTGTCAGAACAGAAGGGTGCTTTACACTACAGTTTTTAAACTGCAACATTAATACCCCTCCTTCAGAGTGCAGGCACTGTACTTCCCATCTCCAGGACTCAAGTCCGGCCCTGCCGGTTTCCCTGAACCCCTTCATAAATGTTACTTTGCTCACACTCCAACAGCACGTCAAGTATTAAAAACCATTTGTCTCCATTCACTCCTATCAAACACGCTCACGCATGCCTGCTGGAAGTCCAAGCCCCTCGCACACAAAACCTCCTTTACCCCCTCCATCCAACCTTTCCTAGGCCGACCCCTACCCCGCCTTCCTTCCACTACAGACTGATACACTCTTGAAGTCACTCTGTTTCGCTCCATTCTCTCTACATGTCCGAACCACCTCAGCAACCCTTCCTCAACCCTCTGGACAACAGTTTTGGTAATCCCGCACCTCCTCCTAACTTCCAAACTACGAATTCTCTGCATTATATTCACACCACACATTGCCCTCAGACATGACATCTCCACTGCCTCCAGCCTTCTCCTCGCTGCAACATTCATCACCCATGCTTCACACCCATATAAGAGCGTTGGTAAAACTATACTCTCATACATTCCCCTCTTTGCCTCCAAGGACAAAGTTCTTTGTCTCCACAGACTCCTAAGTACACCACTCACCCTTTTCCCTTCATCAATTCTATGATTCACCTCATCTTTCATAGACCCATCCGCTGACACGTCCGCTCCCAAATACTCTCTCCTCCATACTCTCTCCCTCCAATCTGATATCCAATCTTTCATCACCTAATCTTTTTGTTACCCTCATAACCTTACTCTTTCCTGTATTCACTTTTAATTTTCTTCTTTTGCACACCCTACCAAATTCATCCACCAATCTCTGCAACTTCTCTTCAGAATCTGCCAAGAGCACAGTGTCATCAGCAAAGAGCAACTGTGACAACTCCCACTTTATGTGTGATTCTTTATCTTTTAACTCCACGCCTCTTGCCAAGACCCTCGCATTTACTTCTCTTACAACCCCATCTATAAATATATTAAACAACCACGGTGACATCACACATCTTTGTCTAAGGCCTACTTTTACTGGGAAATAGTTTCCCTCTTTCCTACATACTCTAACTTGAGCCTCACTATCCTTGTAAAAACTCTTCACTGCTTTCAGTAACCTACCTCCTACACCATACACCTGCAACATCTGCCACATTGCCCCCCTATCCACCCTGTCATACGCCTTTTCCAAATCCATAAATGCCACAAAGACCTCTTTAGCCTTATCTAAATACTGTTCACTTATATGTTTCACTGTAAACACCTGGCCCACACACACCCTACCTTTCCTAAAGCCTCCTTGTTCATCTGCTATCCTATTCTCCGTCTTACTCTTAATTCTTTCAATAATAACTCTACCATACACTTTACTCAACAGACTTGTCCCCCTATAATTTTTGCACTGTCTTTTGTCCCCTTTGCATTTATACAAAGGAACTATGCATGCTCTCTGCCAATCACTAGGTACCTTACCCTCTTCCATTTATTTATTAAATAATTGCACCAACCACTCCAAAACTATATCCCCACCTGCTTTTAATATTTCTATCTTTATCCCATCAATCCCGGCTGCCTTACCCCCTTTCATTTTACCTACTGCCTCACGAACTTCCCCCACACTCACAACTGGCTCTTCCTCACTCCTACAAGATGTTATTCCTCCTTGCCGTATACACGAAATCACAGCTTCCCTATCTTCATCAACATTTAACAATTCCTCAAAATATTCCCTCCATCTTCCCAATACCTCTAACTCTCCATTTAATAACTCTCCTCTCCTATTTTTAACTGACAAATCCATTTGTTCTCTAGGCTTCCTTAACTTGTTAATCTCACTCCAAAACTTTTTCTTATTTTCAACAAAATTTGTTGATAACATCTCACCCACTCTCTCATTTGCTCTCTTTTTACATTGCTTCACCACTCTCTTAACCTCTCTTTTTCTCCATATACTCCATATACACCATATACTCCATATAAACACATCGGCCGCTTCCCACCAAGGAAGGGTGACCCGAAAAAAAAAAAACACTTTCATCTTCATTCACTCCATCACTATCTCGCCTGCACAACAATTTAAAAACTGCAACAGCAACACCCTTCCTTCAGAGCGAGGCACTGTACTTCCCACCTCCAGGACTCAAGTCCGGCTTGCGGTTTCCCTGAATCCCTTCATCAATGTTACTTTGTACACACTCCAGCAGTACGTCAAATCATAAAAACCATTTGTCTCCATTCGCTCCTATCTAACACGTTCACGCACGCTTGCTGGAAGTCCAAGCCCCTCGCACACAAAAGCCTCCTTTAACCCCTCCCTTCAGCCTTTAATAGGCCGACACCTACCCCACCTTCCTTTCCCTACAGATTTATATGCTCTCCATGTATATATTTAGCTCCATCCATGTATATATTTATATATATACATACATACATATAATGATCACAAACAGGTGATATGACAATTTGCAAAAGAACCACAATGAAAAATTAGTGAAATTACAAACGCTTTCGACATTTCTCACATTATCAATATTGTGAGAAATCGCGAAAACACTTGTAATTTCACTATTTTTCACTGTTTATATGTTGAGTGCGCATACATAGACATACACATGCACACGTGCAGCACCACTCCGGAACCCGCACGTAGCCAAGAACGTAAGGACACTAGAGAAAGTGCAAATGTTTGCAACAATACTAGTCCCTGAGCTAAGGGTATGTCCTACGAGGAGAGGTTAAGGGAAATCGACCTGACGACATTGGAGGACAGGAGAGAGGGGGAGGACATGATAACGACATACAAAATACTGAGAGGAATAGACAAGGTGGAGAGAGACAGAATGTTCCAGAGATGGGACACAGCAACAAGGGGACACAGTTGGAAGTTGAAGACTCAGATAAATCACAGGGATGTTAGGAAGTATTTCTTCAGTCACAGAGTAGTCAGGAAGTGGAATAGTTTGGAAGTGATGTAGTGGAGGCAGGATCCATACATAGCTTTAAGAAGAGGTATGATAAAGTACATGGAGCAGGAAGAGTGACCCAGTAGTGGCCAGTGAAGAGACGGGGCCAGGAGCAGTGACTCAACTCCTGCAACCACCACTAGGTGAGTACACACATACACACAAACACACACACACACACACACACACACACACACACACACACACACACACACACACACACATATATATATATATATATATATATATATATTATATATATATATATATATATATATATATATATATATAATTTGTGAGGAAAATCGAGTTTTGCATTTCTCATAGGCCAGACATCTGGTGAAGAGAATTTATGACAAGTGTCACAAAAATTCATAACATTTTACACAAATATTTTCAGCAATAAATATGGATCGTGCAGCGTAATTTTGAAGTATATTTACATATTTGTAGCTTCAGTAGCTGAGCTATACTTGTGGTATGCTTGTGGTATGCGATGAGCTAGTTTACATGCAAGTACGTGCGCTTTCACGTGCTTGTCTCAGTGTGCACATGCATGTATATTATTATTTACCCAGCTGTATCTGAGGGGTTTGAGCCTAGTTTCTTGGGACCGTCTCACGATTCTCTGTTCGCTAACGTGATCTATATCTTTCGTGTTTCCTGTTTCAGTGAATCAGTGACTCTAGCCTCTGCAGTGTCTTTCTCGTTTGATCCACTTCACCACTTCATACTCTGTGCTTCACTTTCCTTGGTGATCAGTGTCCACTTGTCTCCTTGGCCTCTTCCCAGCCATGCTGAATAATCTATATCTAATTTCCTTGTTACTGTCCCACGTGTAATTATTTTCCTGTAGTTACAGATGTTAAGTCCATGGCAGCCTGTTTTGTTCTTAATCTTCATATTTAGACTCTGAATTAGTTGCTGCAAATACAGCATTAAAAATTCAGTCTACTACTTTTATCGTTTTCAATGAATTCTTGAAAAGAAAAAAAAAAATACCACGGGCGGGGTTAGAACCCGCAATCGTGTCATTACGATTTCGTGAGTCAATTCTTCCTGCATTTTTTTTACATCGATATTCTTTACACAGTGTAAGATTATGCGTTAATCTCGTAGATGATCATCATTCATATTCTCCGTGTTAGTTTTGCATCGTATAAAAATATGATCATTCTGTCAGGTATGGTAGATTGTGTGCCAAATAGTATATGCAGGGATAGATTCCATTTGAATTGGTGCCATAAGGACTCTACGTGGAATGACTTGGACAGTTGCTCTTCCTAGAGATGTCTTTGTCTGCTTTCTTTTCATCACATGTTCTCAAAAGGAGCTGAAAGGCCTGTGGCAAGAGAATCATGTTCTCTCATAATTTAAATATCAGGAGTGGGGTAAATGTCTCTTAGAGATGAACGAAAGAGACAATAGATGGGCAGTAACTTACAACATTGTTTTAAGATAAGATAAGATAAGATTTCGTTCGGATTTTTAACCCTGGAGGGTTAGCCACCCAGGATAACCCAAGAAAGTCAGTGCGTCATCGAGGACTGTCTAACTTATTTCCATTGGGGTCCTCAATCTTGTCCTCCAGGATGCGACCCACACCAGTCGACTAACACCCAGGTACCTATTTGCTGCTAGGTGAACAGGACAATAGGTGTAAGGAAACGTGTCGAAATATTTCCACCCACCGGGAATCGAACCCGGGCCCTCCGTGTGTGAAGCGGGAGCTTTTGCCACCAGGCCACCGGGTCAGTTTATATATTAATATATGCTCACCCTACCAAACTACATAATTTTTAAAAGAAACAGCATGAATGATGCAATAACACAGTGCAATCAGTAATAAAGAAAAAAATTCCGAAACCGCAATCTTCCCCCTGGAAAAAAAAAAGTTAAACCGCCTATATTGATTTTCCATTTTTGATACATTGTTCGGTTTGCTATACGATAAGTCACCACAGAAATTACTCCTTTTGCTATTTGTTCAGTCAAACCAAAAAGTGACTGAACTATTGATAATTTGTCGGTGAGGAACGTGACATTACTTGACCCTGAGTGTCTTAATCTCAAATGTAAAGCGAGCCGCTAATTTACTTCAGTTTTCGATTTAAAAGTTGATTCACGTCATCTTCAGCGGAACATGAATTGTCGCAAATGAAAAATATCTCCAGCTAATTGGATCACATGAAGATTTATTCAAATACTTTGTCTTAAAGTTTAAATTTTAATTTATTCGTCGGAAATTATAAATGATTTATGGAACAGTCTTTACAGAGGCAAAAATCTTGACGTTTCAATAATTCTCGTCGGCATTGTGGAAAAGTGAGGCCTTCGTCTAAAATGCAGTGAAAAATGTGGAAAACTGAGAAGACTGCTAAATTTCATTATTGACATTTTACACAAAACTAGATGAAGAATGTAAAGTAAAAGGACACAAGTGCAACTAATGTGACATTTTTATTGCGGCAACGTTTCGCTCTCCAGGAGCTTTGTCAAGCCGGCTTAATAAAGCTCCTGTAGAGCGAAACGTTGCCACAATAAAAAATGTCACATTAGTTGCACATATGTCCTTTTACTTTACATATTGTCGGTAATTCTACCAACTTTATTAGATGAAGAATGAAATTCGCAATATCGTAGCTAGAATAATTTACAACTAATCCACTATTTAAATGACTTGATTTTAATTCAGGATGGACCAAAACTTCTAAAGTTTCCTCTGCTAAATCTATTATTCGCCACACAGTGGCTTCAGTCCAGTGCAGCAAAAGGTGGAATAAGAGGAGTAGGTTGAGGTAATCAGTCCCTCAGCCTTGAGTCGATGTGTTCAGTACATCGGTCTTGACAAAAGTGCAGCATATTCGCGGAGATGGAGCTTATATACCAATGAGAGATGAGGTGAAGCAGTGGTAGGTGGAATCACTAGTAAACAAAGTTTTGTCTGTAGATTAGACAAGTTTTGAAGAAATCCCTGCATCAAGATCCCAAGATAAACTATACTTCGGGCCGGGATAGAACCCGCGATCAGAGTCATAAAACTCCAGACAGACGCGCTAACGAATGGGCCAGCTGGCTACAATAAGATTCATCCAACTACGTATAGCTGGATGAATCTTATTGTAGCCACCTGGCCCAGTGGCTAGCGCGTCGGTCTGAAGTTGTATGACTTTGCGCGTTTACAAAACTGACACGTTGATAAATAGACGCTTGCAACATTTGGGTATCTTTATTCTGGATATTTTGGGTATCGTTATTTCTAGATACGAGCCCCAGTGAATATGACTTCAAAGCCTAATTCGGAACCCGAGGCTTTTGCTTGCAAATCACAATTGCCGTTATATAACTACTGAAAATTATGCAACATACATTTTCCAAACGTCTCGTAAATCCTGACACAGATAATATCCGGCAATATTAATAATTTCCAGGGTCACTAATAGCTCCTGGTAGTTATTCACGGTGCGTTAAAATACGTTGAATACAGAGGAATAATGGTGTGTGATAGCCGAGTGTTGCTCTCAGGGATGGAGGTTATAGGGGAAAATGTTTCTTACCGTATGGAGAGAAATGAATTGATGTATTGTGCAAAAAATTTCTGTTGAGTATTGTGTTTGTGAAAGTTGTGTGTGAGATGTGTTGTTGCATGCACTTACCTATATGTGGTTGCAGGAGTCGAGTCCTAGCTACTGGACCCCATTTTTTGTCATTTGATACATTCCTTGCCTCGTGATCTTTATCGTACCTATACTTGAAACTATGTATTAAGCCTGCTTCCACCACTTCAAGGTCATTCCACTTCCTGAACACCCTGAGACAGAAGAAATATTTTTAGTTTTCCTTCAGAGTACCTATTTTCCTCTCTGTAGCCTATTTCTGTTTACCCTATCCATTCCTCTGAGTATTTTACATGTTATCACGTCTCCCACTATCATTCATTAGCTCTGAAACAAGTCTCAAAACTTTCTCCAGTTTGGTAACGTGTTTTCAGGTAAAGGTTTCCTGCTGGTGCTGGATGCTGCCGGATGGGCCGGCACGTATTAAGAGCCTAGAATGACTCTGTTGAAATTCCTGAAGGCTACTCTTAGATTTACCAGACGAGCACTGGCTACAGAGGTTATTCGGTTGATGCGAACTTCTGATGATTTTCCTGACACTAATGACACCCCCAGGTCTTTCTCTTTGAGGGAGGTCATCAGTTTTTGTCCCGAATCCAAAGTGTGTGTGTGTGTGTGTGTGTGTGTGTGTGTATGTAGAAGTGGGGGGGGGGTGAATATAAACGAGAATATATCAAGCATTCAGTATAATAATACGCAATACCTAAAACTGGATGAAGAAGACATGTCCAACATCCGGGGGTCTTTTATTTTTGGCCAAGTGTTGCACATGTTTTATTATATAATCGAGCATTTAAAGAAAAGCAGTACAGAGTCGCTGTTTCTTTCAATAGAATGATTTCTTCCCATACCATGAGCATCGATAACTTGTCCGTAAATTGTTGAAAAATGTTTTGGTGGGGGGAGAGGCTCAGGAAAGTGAAATCCCAATCCCTGGGCTCTTTTAGTGGTCGACAACACGGGCAAGGTCTGCAAGGCAATATCACAGTAATTCAACCCGTTGAAGAACTCCACGTTCTCCAGATACTCTGTAAATGCATCGCTGGAGGCACAGAAAGAGGAGAGGGAAGAGGGAGTAATGGAGAAGGGAGGAGGAAGAAAAGGATGACTACGAGGAGGAACGAAATGTGTGCCAGAGAAGAGGATGAAAAAAAAAAAACGAATAGATAGAAGTTGCAATAATGGGAAGAGTTGGATAAAAATTCACCGGTCATGAAGGATTTGAATGATAAAACAGGATAGTGGTAATTGTAAAAGAATGGCGTGAAATGAACAGTATGGATGAAGGTAGGAATGGATACGGATACGTTGAAATATAGGAAAAATATGTGGTAAAAGGTACGGTAAAATTTTGAAAAAAAAAAAAAGACGAAGTCGGTGGAAAATGAAAGTGCAAACCGGAGAAGCGAGAAACAATTATAACACGGAAATCAATCAATGCAAATCCTCAAACAATTAGCGAGCGCCAAAGAGTTAGATAAATGTTGTAAAACAAATGTGAGGAAAGGGAAAGAGGAAATCCAATTAGCTAAATAGGGAGGACAGCAAAACATTCAGTGGAACTAGAGTAGGGAAAAGGGATTAGAGAGGAACATAGGAGGAATAGGAGAGCAAAGAACTATTGACAAACGCTTATAAAAGGCCTAGGGGGCTGGGGGGAGGAACAAGGTTAGCCCTAAAACGATACTTACTGGAATGAGGTGGATCTGAAAGAAGCCAACAAGCTTCGGGAAACTCCAAAATGAAACGTTCGGAGTCCGGTTAAGTCGATACTTCAGAAACATCCAGAAATTCGGACGTGGGTTGCTTTAAAAATCAAACTTAGCCAGCAAATGAGATGCCAAAAAAATGCACTTTCATAAAAAAGAAAAAAACATGGTTTCTTTCACTATTAGAATGATTTTCGGTAACTATAATACATATACTTTGAAAATGAACTTGCGTGATTTTTAGCTAATTAGCATTTAATTTTTACGGTGTAATTAAAATAGCAAGTGACGAAGTAATTTTTTCTTTGTAATAATTCGAATTTTTAGTGTATATAGATTAATGGTTTAGAAAGACACGTAAGAAACACTATAACATATTTATTAGAAAACGTTTCGGTCCTGGGACCTTGATCACTTCTAACATACAGAGGTAGAAAGACATTATATATATATAGGCGGAGAGTGAGATGTGACGCACGTGACCTGAGGAATGTCATAAGAACATAAGAATGGAGGAACACTGTAGAAGGCCTACTGGCCCATGCGAGGCAGGTCCTTATCAAAACAACCTCTGTCTATGATGAGGACCAGTAGACGATGAAATCATGTGACTCCTGTGTCTACTGTGACTACTGGTCCTCATCATAGACAGAGGTTGTTTTGATAAGGACCTGCCTCGCATGGGCCAGTAGGCCTTCTACAGTGTTCCTCCATTCTTATGTTCTTATGACATTCCTCAGGTCACGTGCGTCACATCTCACTCTCCGCCTATATATATATAATGTCTTTCTACCTCTGTATGTTAGAAGTGATCAAGGTCCCAGGACCGAAACGTTTTCTAATAAATATGTTATAGTGTTTGCTTACGTGTCTTTCTAAACCAACTTGTCGGTATTTATTACCAAGGTTTATACCATATAGATTAATGTTCATGTTTTTTTCACTGAGAGAACAAGAAATTTCTCATTGTGAAAGACAAGAAGTTATTATTTTTTTGATACGTTTAGATCTGAGGAAAATGTTTTAACCATGCTTTCAGAGTGACAAGTTGTGTAAGTAACATGATTAAAACGGTAAACAGGAGTTGAACACTCTCCTGAGTGCTACCGTTGCGCTAATGTGACAGTGTCACGAAATGCTAGAATGTTGTGCTTGGGAACTGTGATCTTTCACGAAACGCCAATAAATCTGCAAATGGTTGAATTTAAATCTGTTTCTGAATTCACAACTAACCTAGAAAATGACGCTGTTTTTTTTAGTCGACCATTTTTTTCCATACCGAACTATTGTTAAATTTTCAATAATTGATCAAGGTCCAGGACAAATCGAAGTGTTTATAGAATTATCTTTATTTTTTTTTCAGCCTCAGTACTGAGTTTTATCCAACACAGAAACTTGTTCACATTGGTATGAAAGAAATTAAAGACAACGAATGTTGATGGGATGTTAACAAAGATAAAAAAATGGGTGAAAAGGAAAAAAAATAAGGAGAGATAGGTCAAAAAAATAAACAGGGGACGTAGATAGGTAATACATCGGTAAGAATAAGAAAACTTAAGCAAGAGTGAGTGTAGTGTGAAGCTTTGTTGACAGAGTAACAGTGTTGATCATTTTACGATCCTCCTTCAAAGTGCCTTGATGCTAATAAAGTGCTACCCACCCCCGCCTTGAATGACACATGATTACGTCCCATTCACCAGATGCTGTATGACTCTTACGTGTTAATCACTTCCCAGTGACTTAGAAAATGAACTCGTTCTCCACCTTGGTTAAGTTCCAGTTAATTACATGACCTTTGGCCCTTACGTTTCATAACAAGGTATTAGACTGATGTCCACATGAATTCAAATATTTAGGATTCCGTCATTCCATAACTTCATCATCGTTTTATTTCTTCTGACTTTGCTAATACATTAGAATCTTGTTTAGTAAATACGAATTTTCCGAGATTGAATACAACATCTAACACAAATTATAAATTTATCTAATCTAGTTAAATTGCACTAAAATGAACAATTTAAAGACGATATATTTAAAAATACATATCCTTGAATATTTTAACCGAACCCAAAAGTCTTTAGAATGATGGTTATCACTTCTTCAGTACCGATGATCATTTGGCTCAAAACTTCTTAATAAAGTTGTCCGGGTTCGAGTCATACTCGTCTACAGTGTAACACAAAACTTACATCTGCTTATGATAACGTCAGTGAAAACTTTAATAAAATATAAAACTTTATGTTAGGTGTCGGGGGTTCCCTGCCAAACGCAGATAAATCCTGGATAAAAGCTGCAGGCGGAGCACAGGGTGAGTCTTCAGCTGGTGGGGAAGAGGTGAACAAAAATGAGCAAATAAGTGAGAGGATAGGGGCAAGGGTGAATGGATGAGAGAAGAGGGGAAAACTGAGAAGAAATGACGGAGAGGAGAGGTGCAAGGGAGAGCAACATAGGGTAGAGAAGACAGATAAAAATCAGTTGAATGTATGATATAGAGAGAGATGGAGAGAGAGAGAGATTGAGAGTGAAGTTAATCAGATGGAAGACAGAAAAAAGTAGCCAGAGAATAATTCTAAGGTAATATCACTCTAAGATATCGGTGTAGATAGTAAACTGGTCTGTGTGTAAGGAAACAGAAGCCATTTGAAATACAAATTTCCTTATGACTTCGTCATTTTCTTATATTTTTCCTGATGGTCTACCTAATGGCTTGCTTAACTGTTTACCTAATGGGTTTGTCCTTACTCTCCTCAAGCGTTCAGAGATGAGGACAAGCGGTTGATGCCTACTTTTGTCAATACACAAAGCATTTCAGCAATAAATTTATTTTTACATTTCAGCATTCTATGCGTCACCTACGTGCACGCATGATTGAGCACCTTGGGAGAAATGGGCAATTCGGTAAACCACAATTTAGCGCCACACGCCAACATTGTAACCTAAAACAGTGCTATAACTTCGAATGCCTTTACTGAGTTGTGTAGTCAGTTCAAGAAGCCAGTCTTAGTAGAGTCTCTGCATACTGTTAGAGACGAACTTACCCTCTATTGTCCAGTGATACAAGACCGTGGAGCTGGCCACCGTGGAATCTCTGTACGCTTTTAAAAGATAAATCGTCTCTGTGTAAGAAAGGGCAGTCAGTGGAGCCACTTGATTTTCAATTCTTTTTATTTTTATATTACTTAAATATTTTGTGATGTTTTAGTATGATTAAATTTGTATTCTACACTGCAAAGATATTTTGATGATGGAGTAACATACCCCGAAACTAGTAGTAGAATGAGTAATTATGTTAAGTACTAGAGGTGGTTATCATTTTCATAGTGTGTTTTCTCTTTTCAGGAGAGAAATTCTTTTTTTCCTTCATGATTATAGTATATTAATACACACACACACACACACACACACACACACACACACACACACACACACACACATGTATATAATATACATAGAACACTGCGACTAGCCGAGGACTCGAACTCATATCGTTTTGGCCCTCCTCATGGTGAGCGAAAATCACATGACACTAGCCTACAGGACCACCCAATCTTACAAGAATCACGCACCCAGCAGAGCTAAGTGTTTTACCGTGATCCGAGGACATACCATGGTGTGGGTGCCTCAGAGTGGTATTTAATCAATAACATCACTGCGACTAGCCGAGGAGTCGAACCCATGTCGTTTTGGCCCTCCTCATGGTGAGAAAAATCAAATGACGCTCTAACCCAAAGGACCACCCAATCGTACAAGAATCATGCACCCAGCAGAGCTTGGTGTTTTACCATGATCCGAGGACTTATGATCCCTGTAAAACATAGGATTACGGTAAAACACCTAGCTCTGCAGGGTGCGTCATTCATAACATACATTTACTACAGTCAAACACTGCAGAAACCATCAAGATAGACACCAACGCTCATTCCTCCTCTTTGCTTCCTGACCCACAATATATTCTCCCGTGTGATTCTTGGTGGCATCTGTTGCACTTGTTACAGCATCTCCGCTTCCTTTCACCAGAGCAATAGTTTTTACGGAAGGTTAATTATTCAAGCTTGATGAGGTTTGTCACCCTTGATGCAGAGTTCATCCATCACGATTGCTCTTGTGTGTGTGTGTGTGTGTGTGTGTGTGTGTGTGTGTGTGTGTGTGAGTGTGTGTGTGTGTGTGTGTGTTGTGTGTGTGTGTGTGTGTGTGTGTGTGTGTGTGTGCATTTTGAACGTTGTATTCATGTCTTCCCTAGAATTTGTATTGTCTTTTACGTACATGAATCCTCCTGTGTTTAATTTAACCGTTTTTCCATCATTTACCTCTTTATTTTTAGCACACTTATTTCACTGCCATCCTTTCTCTCTCTCTCTCAATCTCTCTCTCTCTCTCTCTCTCTCTCTCTCTCTCTCTCTCTCTCTCTCTCCCCCCTCCCCATTTTTTTCCAGCATATTCTGTCTCTTCAGTAAATCGTCACTCATGTTTGTTTGTCTCTCACCTTGTTATCTGACTGGGTTACAACCTTCATTAATAGCAGAGGAAGCTTTGGCTCTCACACCTGTTTGTCTCTCCCCTTCGCTGGTTTCCTTCTCATTATCAGCGTCTCTTTCTCGCTTCTCTTCCTCTCTTCTGCCCATTTTTATTCTTCCCTGAATATATCCACTAATCCTACTTCAGTTTTATTGTAAATGCACAATGTGATTTTTTTTTTCATATACTGTTCTTAATCTCTCTCATTACAGAGTTCCACCTTTGTCTTGTTCGGCCGCAGTTTTTTATGTGAATAAGGACTATATATATATATATTATATATATATATATATATATATATATATATATATATATATATATATATATATATATATATATATATTGTGTGTGTGTGTGTTAAAATTGAGGAAAAAAAGATTTAAGTGAAAATGAGGTTCTATGTAGAAGAGAGAATTGAGAGGAAAACATTTAGGAGTGATGGTGAGAGAGAGAGAGAGAGAGAGAGAGAGAGAGAGAGAGAGAGAGAGACAGAGACAGAGGAGAAGGGAGACTAGACCAGCACTATATCGACAAAAGGAACAAAAACAGGAGCAGGATCATGAGATTGTGAAAAACAAGCAACACAAAAGAAAAAAAAGGTGACTGCAAAACAAATAGAACAGCTAGACAAAAAAAAAGACAGGTAGAGAAAGAGAAATAAAAGCAGAAATATAAATTAGTGATGTTTCATCTGGCTTTCCTCTACAGTATCCAGTAACGTGCAAAATGTAACAAGCCAACACGCAGATTCAAGTCATCAAAGAGAAACGCAAAAGAAATTTTCTCAAAAAAATTCTACAGCTATTCTGTTAAATATAGCGTCAACCTGAAAAAAACAACAATTACACGAAAAAATACAAGAATGACAATCATTTCCATGCATATTTAACCTTACATATATTTATTTGTGATATCAAAACATATTTCAAAAATTAACTTATTTGATGTCTTCTTGATGTCTCAGACTTTATATTAAAGCATCAATATAAAATCTGACAGACTAACCTGCAGAATGCTATAAATCTGGCAACTCCAGTGAGATTACATTTCGGGATAATATTTGTGTATAACTGAAGAGCAGATCCATTTACAAAGTGTAAAACTTTGCGAGCAAACACCTATCATATTACACTCTGACATCAAAGGTCAAAGGTCAAACTGAGAGTGAAAGAGAAAGGGATATATGTTTTGTATTTACATCACTTCAAAGTTTTTGTTGAACAATACATAAAAACAATCCGTTGACGGATGAAAAAAAAAAGGTCATGTAGAGGAGACAAATATACGTAACTATCATATACAAAATATCGAGCCACTGACAAAAATAGAAATAAAGAACACATGTACATAATTATGTATTAAAATAAAAGTAATGATAATAGGAAAGAGAAGAAAAATGAAGATTTATTTCGTCTGTAGCTCTTTTTTTCGCATTCAGTCTTTCTACGAACAGCGAGAAGAGACAAAAATGCAGAACAAGGACTGCAACTGAAGGCGATGATCAGAGAAATAATTTATGAATTAATTAGAGGGGAGAAGAGACAAGATAAAATGACATGAGGAAATGAAAGAGGGAAAGGGGCTCCACAGTAAAACAAAATAATTGTTCTGTATCTGCTATAATTTACAGTCAACTCACACCACACACACACACACACATACACAATATATATATATATATATATATATATATATATATATATATATATATATATATATATTATATATAATATATAATGTATGTATATATATATATATATATATAGTATAATACTATATATATATATATATATATATATATATATATATATATATATATATATATATTATCAATACATCCATACACATGTATGTGTGTGTGTCCAGCGAATGGATTAAATTCACAGTAATAATAACAGTAATTGAAATTTAAATTGAAATTGGAATCGAAACATGTTCCCTCTCCCCCAAAAAACGATATGCCATTACAAATTCCCCGTTTTCAGCAATGGGTGGCGTATATATTACAAATATTAGCAATTGCGGGTTGCAGCCTACATCATTAACGAGAAAATAATAGAGCCCCACTGACAGCTCAGTCAAAAAAGCCAATCATATTATCATCCAGTTATCTGTGGGGTGGGAAAAGTATTATAATTTAAGGATTGTAACAGTTGCCACATGGCAGTGGCACGGCAGTAGTGCCGTAAAAACAACAGCATACGTCTGAATTAGGACAATTTAAAGGACCATTGCATTGTTAATTTCAATGTGCAAAAAGACGAGTTTAGGGCATTTCAGTTCTCGCAATTTTGCGTAATATATTTTTGTTACTGGTAAAAGTTGGAAAGAACTTTCATGGTTATTTTTGCTTTTATTTTTTTTAAATTGTCTGTTGTTGTTGTTGTTGGTGTTATCGTTATTTATTATTATGTTGATTATTATTATAAATATTATAAATTATTATTATTATTATTATTATTATTATTGTTATTACTATTATAAAATTATTACTATTATTATTATAAAATTATTATTGCTACAAAATTATTATTATTATTATTATTATTATTAGTATTATTATTATTATTATTATTATTATTATTTCGCATGGTGCAGAGAAGTATCCCAAGTATTTTACTTGGCACAAATCATGACTGTGATTCATGTTTAGGCTATTAGCAATTTTTATGATCCTGTTCTCGACGGCCTCTCATGTTGTGCAGAAAGTTTGGAAGCATTCTGTTCACGAGTTAATGTAGGTTAAGACGAAGCTTTGCTTTCATTAATGGCGTCTCTCATGCTAGGAATATGTAGTATTTTTTGTTTTGCATTTTAAGCTTCCTTTAGTACATTGACTTCCTCGGCTGGTCGCCATCACTTACTTTCATATTTTGTTGAATTCCTCTAGACAGTGTGTCGAAATAACAGTATCAAGTGTGGGTGAAGTTGCGATAAGTTATATAATACTTTAACTTCCTGAAATAGCTCACACTTAGGAAGAGGAGATTTAGCACGACGTTTCGGTCTATCCAGGACCATTGTCAGGTCACAACGGACCTAAATGTCGTCATAAATTTCCTCTTTCAAATGCATGTTATCTGTGAATTGTTGAATCACCTGTACTGTAAGATTTATCCTTTACTTTTTTTCCTTTTGTATTTTGGTTGAATAAAGCAATATTATGTTGTGGAATTTTTGAACTGGGTNTAAAATATTATATGAATAATTAATTTCAAATTATCTTTTAAAAGCAATTCGTAATGTTAATCTGATGTTTCCTTCTTTATTTTCCGCTTTTGATAATAATACATTTATACACGTCTATGGTAAGCAAAAAGTAAATACAGTGTATAAATGTTTTAATTAATTACAACACTGAATTTATATAGTTCCAATTACCGCTGGTCACTGCAACAACAAACCTGCGTCACTGCCAACAACAAACCTGGTCACTGCAACAACACCCTGCGTCATGCAACACAAACACCCTGCGTCACTGCCAACAACAACAACACCCTGCGTCACTGCCAACAATAACACCCTGCGTCACTGCCAACAATAACACCCTGCGTCACTGCCAACAATAACACCCTGCGTCACTGCCAACAATAACATCCTGCGTCACTGCCAACAATAACACCCTGCGTCACTGCCAACAATAACACCCTGCGTCACTGCCAACAACAACATTCAGTCCCACTACCAACAATAACACTCAGTCCCACTACCAACAATAACACTCAGTCCCACTACCAACAATAACACCCAGCTCTATTACCAACAATAACACTCAGTCCCACTACCAACAATAACACTCAGTCCCACTACCAACAATAACACTCAGTCCCACTACCAACAATAACACTCAGCTCCATTACCAACAATAACACTCAGTCTCACTACCAACAATAACACCAGCTCTTTTACCAACAATAACACTCAGTCTCACTACCAACAATAACACTCAGTCCACTACCAACAATAACACCCAGCTCTATTACCAACAATAACACCCAGCGTCACTACCAACACTTCTCCCAGACCACCCTTCACCTCAGCCAACATCACAAACACCAAAACTCTAACAAAATCCTCAACACGAACTATCGTTCTCATCGCCTCCAACAAAGGCGTCAACACAACACGGAAATAGGAAACTATTATTCACCGAGGAATAAAATTGGGAATCAGAGAGGAAGAAAAGACCTTCCCCCTGCGCCACCGAACGATCCATCACGTATGGTAATTATACGAGCATTGTAGGCAGTGTGATAGAGGAGAAGGAAGGAGGGCAGGAAGAAGGAAGGAACTGAGGATAAGGAAGGAACTGAGGATATGGAAGGAGATAGAAAGAGAAGAAAGTATGGAGAGGGGAGAAAGATGGAGAGAGAAAGGAAAGACGCAGGGAGAGAGGGAAGAAAAGTTGGTTAGGAGAGGAATTGAACAAGAGAGGGAGGGTCTGAGGGATAACTGGCATAAGGGCAGAAGGGGTAAGAGTGAGTGAAAAGGGAGAGGGGGGAAAAACGGAAGTACACAGGAAAGGCAATTATATAAATACATTATGGTCTCCATCGAGACTCTGCTCAGTAGTAGTAACCAGAATCTCCCTACCTCTACATCAGTTTTGGTAGCTGAGGCTAGGATAATATAGCAGAAGACACCTTTCCCTACCTTCCTCTTCCTCCAGCACCCGTAGTACCAAGTGAAAAAAATTGGGCTAATAAAAATCTCACTTCTGGCTGTTTCCAAGAGTACTTTCGAGAGTGTTGGAGCTACGTTAAGATCTTTTGTGTTCTGTTATACCTTGCTGAAGCTAAACTGCCGCTTCCCCATGAATATTTGTGCACTTGAGGCGCTACAGCATTTATCCATCCATCCTATTTTGTATCTTGGAAGAGCTCTTTCTTAACAATGCTCTTTCTGAATTCAGAAAACTCTCCCGTAATTTTGATGGTGATATTCTGTTACTGTTCCATATGCTGATCATTGGAATGTGAATAAGATACATTCGCACCACCTGGGTATTTCTATTTAAGAGACGTTTCGCGCAACGGAGACTTGTGTACGAACCAGAGAAGTACTGGAGTAGAAAGGTAAGAGTAGTCCATAAACAAGGTAGAGTTTTCCTAGCAGAGATGTAATTTGATGACAGTGTCTAGGCATTTAAAGATTGATCAGGCCAGATCTAGAGACATTGACATTCCCTGAGTTTTGTACTATGATATTTGATGTAATAATAGATGATTCTAAACATCAGCGTTCTGGAGTACATCCTTTATGATTATTGTGACGCTATTCTAATTCATAATATGTCCATATCAGCTCTACTGCACAACTCAATCATTGATTATGTCGTCTATCATACAAGCCTATTTATGTTCATTTGACTCAGTTCTCCAGACATGTAGGAGTTTTCGCAATGTAAATATGGAGCAGCCTCCACAGGGGATCAGGTAAACTACCCTTTTGGGGTAGTTTACCTGATCCCCTGTGAAGTACTATGCTGCAAAGTAAAATAAAAAGCTCCTCTGTGATAAATCTTTTTGCTTCAGTGCAGTAATATTCCAACATAACTCTTTCTCATTCTTACATCAGACATAAATCACTGTGCGTATCATCCTTCAGAAACGATACTAGAATTTCTGAGTAGAATCCATCGAGGACACAGGAATCCTCCAACATGATGTAAATCAAGGCTTTCAGTGAACCACAGAGAGCAAAATAACGCTCAGTGGTTTTTCTAATGAAGCACGTATCATGTAGTTTTATTGGGCTGTTCTTTCACATGTTGTATCTAAGCTTGGCTCTAGTTGCTCTGTGGTGAATGTGAACAAGGGCAGTAGGTGTTAGGAGACTTGCTCATCCTTTTCGCCTTGCTAGGAAATAGAATATAGAATTTTTCGATTTCGAGTTCAGCGTTTTGGTCACTGAACTGCAAGTCTTAATCAAAATTTCAACTCCTCCGCCGAGAAAAAAAATTACAAGTTGAATCAAACTAAGTATAGTTAGAGCAGACTATTGACCGGAAGAGAAATATAAGGGAACCAGAAGTAACCATTACTGCAGTTCTTAAGTTTAAAAGACATTGTTAATACATGACTGCAGTAAAAATGACAGAGTAACAAGAATGCAAAGCCAAAGATACTCCAAGATGGTTATATTTATTATATTGCATGTCGCAGGCGCTAATAGCCTGACTGGACAGGCCCAGACAAAAGCGGCGTCGGAAACGATGATTCTTGATGAAGTCATTACACCGTGTTAGGCGACCTATCATACTATGACTGCCACTGTACTCGGAGTGTATGCCATGCGCATCCGATATCAGGATAGTCTGTCACAAACAAGTTAGCTTACAATTAAATGTCCATCTAACTTCAAGGCGTATTTGTGTTGTGATTTATGTCCTATATACGCGTGTCTACAGAATCCGTCCTGGCAGCATCCGTGTACTCAACATCCGTGTCTGCTGCGTACGTGCCCGCTACGTCCATGCTCACTGCTTCCCAGCAAGTGTCGTAAGTATGTAATATATTGGTTATACCATCCGTGTGTGGAATACACAAGGTTGTGTGTGTGTTTCATGGCGTTACAGTCTCGTCTTACGTATTTTGTTTTTCCTTGCTAACTTTGTTGTACTAATTTGTTGTGGTTTAAGGTGAGGAATGCTGATGGATTTGGTGCCGTGGTCGACGCTCCACACTGTTGTAATTTACTGTTAACTGTTGCTACAGTTGTTGCCTTTGTTTAACTGTACTCACAGTGGTAGTGTCTGTTTCGCTTTTTATTAGAGGAAGCTCGAGTCTCCACCACTTTTTCTATAATTATTTTTTTATAATTGTTGTAGTATTTTTACCACTTCATTCTTGATGTCATAAAGTGTGTGGTGCTAAAAGAAAAACGGAAAAACAAGAACAATTGAAAATTCGGAAAAAAATAAGAATGTGAGAAAAAGAAAGTGAAAAATCAGAATGAGACGGAACAAAAAGTAAAAAACGAAGCATGCCCCCCCAAAAAATGGAAAAAGAAAAAACTAATAAACAAGAGAAACGAAAGTCCAGCAAAAGGAAAACTCAAAAAAAAAAAAAATAATAATTTATAAACCAGAGACAAAAAAAATTGCAGCGGGAGGAGTCAGGAAAGCTGACAGCGGCAAGGCAAGACGGAACAAGCAAGGTAAAGGAAAAACAGTAAGGAAAAGGGTAAAGAGGGGTGAAGAAGACTAGAAGAGTTACGGTGCACACTGGTCGTAACTATTACCTTATCGTAGACATTTCTACCCGAGGAAAATCCAATTATCTGAGCTATAAGCTGTAAGCGCGAGCCTGACAGCCAAAACTCCAGATAATCTGCTGTCAACTTTCACTTCATAAGGAGTAAAAATGCTAATGATTTGCCAGATTTGACTTTGAGGAAAAAATGTAAATCTATAAAATCTGAGACTGGGATTTTATTGTCCAGGATATTGTAAACGTAAATAAAGCTGCTTCCTGAGGTGGAGTTACAGCTCCTGGCCCCTCTTTATTCCTATCGACAGGTATTACTGATACGTAGCCTCCTCAGCCTGGTTATACCTACTCTTGAAATTCTGTAGTGGTTGCATTAATTACCTCTTAAAATAGTGCTATCCTCTTACCACCCAAAAGTTTTGCTAATGTGTCGATAGGTGCCATTTGCCTCATCTGACTCCCATTCATGGGATCTCAAACAACCTCGCTTAAACTTATTAAATTACTTAAGTATTTTGTATGTCGTTGCTATGTCTCCGGTGCTTCTTTTTCTCTCTATCGTCAGTTTCACTTCCATTAATATCTTCTTGGGAGTGTGTGTGTGTGTGTGTGTGCGTGTGCGTGTGCGTGTGTGTGTGTGTGTGTGTGTGTGTGTGTTGTGTGTGTGTATGTTGTGTGTGTGCGTGTGCGTGGCGTGTGTGTGTGTGTGTGTGTGTGTGTGTGTGTGTGTGTATGTGCGTGTGTGTATGTAGTGTATGTGCGTGTGTGTATGTGCGTGTGTGTATGTGCGTGTGTGTATGTGCGTGTGTGTATGTGCGTGTGCGTGTGTGTGTCAGAACGGGAAGTGTCGTTTTGCCAGTGGAAAAAAGCACTTCTTGCCTTTTTCACAGCATTACTCATATGTTTTCACAGTGTGCATAAACTATGTAACATGAACGAGGCTTCCCATTATTATAGAAGTTTTAAGCACGAATCTTCAGGGACTACAGATATTAAATTTATTTTCAGGAGGTCTGTCAGGATTAGTGTTACATATTCGTAGCTCCTCATTTAGAATTCAACAGTAACTCTCACAGTTGATTTTCTTGCAATAACAATTTCCCGGGTGTGGCTGCCAACCCTGAAATTTTAAGATACGTGAGAAAGCTGCTCAAGAGATTCACAAATATTTCAATAGCTTTCACTCAGGCTGCGATCCATGTGAATTTCCTCATATCATTTAACGTATGACTATTTTGTAATGTCCACAACGACGTGCAGTGACAGCAAACTTGATGTGTTAGTGGATGTACTAATAAGCTAGGAGTAAATAAAACATACCACGGGTGGGGATAGAACCCGCGATCGGAGAGTCATACAACTCCAGACCGACGCGCTAACCACTGGGCCGGCTAGCACAGTGGCTAGCGCGTCGGTCTGGAGTTTTATGACTCTCTGATCGCGGGTTTCCCCTCAAGGAAGGTTCCTTGATGTTGGTGAGGGGCTCTTGATTTAGGGAATTGGATCTGTGTTCCAGTTCTCCGAATTAAGCCTGAATGCCTTCCACATTCCCCCCCCAGGCGCTGTATAATCCTCCGGGTTTAGCGCTTCACCCTTGATTATAATAATAATAATGATCGCGGGTTCTATCCCCGCCCGTGGTATGGTTTGTTAGCAATCGTGTCATTACGATTTCTTAAGGGTAAATAAACTTATATGAACAATCGAATATTTATAATATCTCACAGGTAAGTAATTCAGATTAATAAGGCAATGATAACCCCCATAAATAAAGTGAATTTGGTTTATAAGAATAAATTCCGGGTTAAATACTAATTAATGTGCTCAAACATAAAGCTGATAATACAAAAAAGAAATATTTCACACACACACACACAAAGACACGCGCGCGCGCGCGCGCATATACACATACACTCGTGGAGGAGTCACGCGGTTTGAGCTCGTGTTTTGGTGGTAATTTCTGACTGTGCCATAAGGAGTAGAGTGTGGGATATAGGCGTGTGCACGCATAAGAGTGCATGTAATCACTTAAGCCCCGAAAAAAGGAAATATAAGTGATCACAGAAAAGAAAACAAAGGAAATATTGACTAAGTGTTTAGTGGGGGCCGTTGGAAGGAAGGTGAACGGTTGTGTCAGGACTAAATAGTGTTGCCATAATAACGCAGTGGGGTATTTTGAAGAATAAATGTGACTCAAGACCAGGGAGATAAGAGGTATGTATAGATGTGTCAGTAAATACAGTGAGTGAGTGAAAAAATTAGATGAGCTAAAGACCACAGTGCCTACAGGAAGTTAGTGGAAAAATTACCGAGAAGCATCAAGCATTTTCATACTGGGACCCAGGAGGACAACAACATTACTCCACTGCCAGCCACAAGTAATATTCACCTAGTTTGAGTTGCATGGGGTTAGCACCAGTCTCTAGCTGGAAATTGGGGGTCACTCTCCTCGAGCTATCAGAATTAGAATAAGCAGCATTTACTGGCATTTAATAGAATTTATTGAGGTTTAGGAGAGTTAAGCAGTTAATGATAGATAGCCTAGTATGAGAGGTAGCCTAGCGAAGCCTAGCATACAGAATTGAACGTAATTTTAGGCACAAGATAGTACAGTGGGAACCAAGAGATTAGGTACATATGCAAAACATATGTAGTACATACGAGGGAAATAAGGACTGCTTACATAAACACACACATACACACACACATACACACACACAACACACACACACACACACACACACACACACACACACACACACACACACATACACACATACACACACACACACACACACACACAACACAGACCTCACTCAGGGAGAAAGACCTTGGGTGACCATAACACCGAGCACATCACCGGAGGCACACATCAACCAAATAACCGCTGAGCATACGGCGCCGGGAAACCCTAGAAAGCTTTCCGTACCTAATAAGAATCGTTCAAGACAGTACCTGTGTATGTTAGGCCCAAACTGGAGTATGCAGCACCAGTCTGGAACCCACACCTGGTCAAGCACGTCAAGAAGTTAGAGAAAGTACAAAGGTTTGCAACAAGGCTAGTCCCAAGCTCAGGGGAATGTCGTACGAGGAAAGGTTGAGGGAGATAGGACTGACGACACTGGAGGACAGAAGGGTCGGGGGAGACATGATAACGACATACAAGATACTGCGGGGAATAGACAAGGTGGACAGAGATAGGATGTTCCAGAGAGGGGACACAGGGACAAGGGGTCACAACTGGAAGCTGAAGACTCAGACGAGTCACAGGGACGTTAGGAAGTAAATTTCTTCAGTCATAGAGTCGTCAGCAAGTGGAATAGCCTAGCAAGTGAAGTAGTGGAGGCAGGAACCATACATAGTTTTAAGAAGAGGTATGATACAGCTCAGGAAGCAGAGAGAGAGAGGACCTAGTAGCGATCAGTGAAGAGGCAGGGCCAGGAGCTGAGTCTCGACCCCTGCAACCACAATTAGGTGAGTACAATCAGGTGAGTACACACATACACACACACACACACACACACACACACACACACACACACACACACACACACACACACACACATACACACATACACACACATACACACACATACAGGATTTCACACCTTTATGTGAATTTACGTAATTTTAGGCACACAAGACAGTACAGTGGAAATCAAGAGATAGGGTACATATGCAAAACATATGTAGTACATACGAGGGAAATAAGGACTGCTTACATAAACGCATGCATACACCCACACATACACGCACACTAGGTGAGAAAAAGGATCTGCTGTTAGACACTTGAAATAGCTGTAGCACACACACACACACACAACACACACACACACACACACACACCACACACACACACACACACCACACATACACACACATATACAGGATTTCACACCTTTATGTGAATTGACCCTCTAACCCTTCCTTCTCTCTCCGACTCTTTGTCTCTTTTCCTCTCTTTCTCTATCTATTCTTCTCTCTCTCTATTCTTCTCTCTCTCTTACTCTTCTGTCTCTTCCTCTCTCTCTCTCTTAACTTTCTCTCCCTTCCTTCTCTCTATTCCTCTCTCTCTCTCTTCCTCTCTCTCTCTTCTCTCTCTTCCTCTCTCTCCCTTTCTCTTCCTCTCTCTCTCCCTTTCTCTCTCTTCCTCTCTCTTCTCTTCCTCTCTCTTTTCCTCTCTCCTCTTCCTCTTTTTCTCCTCTTCCTCTCTCTTCTTCTCTCTCTTCCTTCTCTCTCTCTTCCTCTCTCTCTCTCTCTCATCTCTCTCTCTCTCTCTCCTCTCTCTCTCTCTCTCTCTCTCTCCTCTCTCTCTCTCTCTCTCTCTCTTCCCTTCTCTCTCCCCTCTCTCCTCCTATCTTTCCGTTTTCTCCTCTCTTTCTCTCACTCTCTCCCCTTTTCCTTTTCACTCTCCCCCTCTCTCTCCTTCTACCTTTCCCCTCTCTCTCCTTCTTTCTCACTCACTCTCTCTCTCTCTCTCTCTCTCTCTCTCTCTTTCTCTCTCTCTCTCTCCTCTCTCTCTCTCTCTCTCTCCTTTACTAAAAAAAAAAAAAATGGTTGGGACTCGTAGGAATCAGGGATCAGATGACAATGGTATTGGTAGGGAGGAATCGATGGAGGAGCAGTGGAGAAGGATGGAGCAAGAATGGGAGAGAAAATTAGGAGAGCTTTCTGAAAAAATGGAGAAAGAGCTCTCTGCGAAATGGGAAAAGAGGTTGGAGAAGGAGACGAAGAAATGGGAGGCACAAGTCGAAACTGTAGTAGACAGGGTAAGGGTCCTAGAGTTTGAGGTAAACAGGCTGAAGCAAGTCTCAGGGGAAGTGACCAGAGAAGACACAGCATATGAAGCTGAGAGGATGAACAGGAAGGAGATATGAATTATGCTAAGGCCATATCAGCCTGCAAAGAAGGGTCAGGGAGTAAAAGGAAAGAGCAGCTGGGTGCAGATAGAGAGGGAGATAAGTCGAATGCTTAGGCACAACCATGCTACTAAGAGCCACTGGAAAAAATCAAGGGAGAAAATGACCATATACAGACAGGAACCAGAGTCACAGAGGGAGAGGCAATGGGAGGAGGAAAGGGCAAAATCAGTGTTTATCCATGGGCTTCGGAAGAGAGAGGAAAAGACACACACTGAAAGACGGCAGGAAGAAAGAAAGGACATTGGGAAAATCATCACGAAAATAGGGGAGAAGACATGGATGAGATTGTAAATTTTCAGAGAATAGGGGGGTACGTGAAGGGGAGAAACCGACCAATCAAGCTGATTCTCAGGACAGAAACAGTTAGGAACAGGAAACTCCAAGAGAAACCAAGGTTGAAAAACTCGGAAGAGTACAAGAAGGTGTTCCTAGACAGAGACAGAACACAAACAGAGAGACAGCAGCTGAGGGAGAGGACAAAAAAGCGAAAGGAGATAGGAAAGGAAACAAGAATGGAACCAGCAGAGGTCAGTCACAGCAGAACAGAGAAGCAAGGGCAAGCACACACACAACTATCCTCAGAACCCCACAACCTATCACACCATCCCAACACAAACTACAATCCATACCCACGGCTTCCACCCAACCCCCAATCATAGAATCCCACAGCATGCTACCAGGTCTCCCACCCCCACAGGCCCCCAAACCACAGTATTGGAAAGGAAACTGAAGGTATGGTACACAAACGCTGATGGAATAACAAACAAGTGGGAGGAGTGGCACAAAAGAGTCAAAGAGACATCACCGGACATCATCGCGCTCACAGAAACCAAGCTTACAGGTATGATAACAGATGCCATCTTTCCAACGGGATACCAGATCCTGAGGAAAGACAGAAGGAACAGGGGGGGTGGAGGAGTGGCACTGCTGATCAAACACTGATGGAATTTTGATGTGCTGGAGAGAGGAGACAGCGGAGAAGAAAGTGATTGCATAGCGGGAACGCTTCACTCTGGAGGTAGCAAGGTGGTAATTGCAGTGATGTATAACCCACCACAGAACAGCAGGAGACCAGGGCATGAGTATGGCCAGAACAATAGAGCGATGGTTGACACACTGGCTGCAGTGGCCAGAAGAGCTCATGCATGCAGGGCAAAGCTCCTGATGATGGGCGACTTTAACCACAAGGAGATCGACTGGGAGAACTTGGAGCCACATGAGGGCCAAGATACATGGAGGGCTAAGATGATGGAGGTGGTACTGGAAAACTTCATGTACCAACACGTAAGGGACACTACAAGAGAGAGAGGAGAAGATGAACCAGCAAGACTGGACTTAGTATTCACCTTGAGCAGTGCAGATATTGAGGACATCATATATGAAAGACCCCTTGGGGCCAGCGATCATGTGGTTTTGAGCTTCGAATACACAGTAGAGCTACAAGTGGAGGGGGAAGCAGGAAGGCCAGGACAAATGAAACCGAACTACAGGAAAGGGGACTACACGGGAATGAGGAACTTCCTGAACGAGGTTCAGTGGGACAGAGAACTGGCAGGGAAACCAGTTAATGAGATGATGGAATATGTAGCAACAATGTGCAAGGAGGCTGAAGAGAGGTTTGTACCCATGGGAAACAGGAATAATGAAAAAGCCAGGATGAGCCCATGGTTCAACCAAAGGTGCAAGGAGGCAAAAACCAAGTGTGCTAGGGAATGGAAGAAATGTAGAAGGCAAAGAACCCAGGAGAATAAGGAGAGCAGTCGTAGAGCCAGAAACGAATATGCACAGATAAGAAGGGAGGCCCAACGACAAAATGAAAACGACATAGCAGCGAAAGCCAAATCTGACCCGAAGCTGTTATACAGCCACATCAGGAGGAAAACAACAGTCAAGGACGAGGTAATCAGGATAAGGAAGGAAGGAGGAGAGACAACAAGAAATGACCGTGAAGTATGTGAGGAACTCAACAAGACATTCAAAGAAGTGTTCACAGAGGAGACAGAAGGGGCTCCAGAGGGACGGATAGGTGTGGCACATCACCAGGTGCTGGACACGGTACACACAACCGAGGAAGAAATGAAGAGGCTTCTGAGTGAACTAGATACCTCAAAGGCACTGGGGCCAGATAACATCTCTGCATGGAAGACAGCAAATGTAGTCCCAATCTTTAAAAAAGGAGACAGACATGAAGCACTAAACTACAGACCAGTGTCACTGATATGTATAGTATGCAAAGTCATGGAGAAGATTGTCAGGAGAAGAGTGGTGGAACACCTAGAAAGGAATGATCTCATCAACAGCACCCAACATGGTTTCAGAGACGGGAAATCCTGTGTCACAAACCTACTGGAGTTCTATGACAAGGTGACAGCAGTAAGACAAGAGAGAGAGGGGTGGGTGGATTGCATTTTCTTGGACTGCAAGAAGGCGTTTGACACATTCCACAACAAGAGATTAGTGCAAAAACTTGAGGACCAGCAGGGATAACAGGGAAGCACTACAATGGATCAGGAATATTTGTCAGGAAGACAGCAGCGAGTAATGGTACTGCGAGGTGTCAGAGTGGGCACCTGTGACCAGCTGGGTCCCACAGGGTCAGTCCTAGGACCAGTGCTGTTTCAGGTATTTGTGAACGACATGACAGAAGGAATAAACTCTGAGTGTCACTGGTTTGCAGATGACGTGAAGTTATGAGAAGAATTCATTCGATCGAAGACCAGGCAGAACTGCAAAGGGATCTGGACAGGCTGCAGACCTGGTCCAGCAATTGGCTCCTGGAGTTCAATCCCACCAAGTGCAAAGTCATGAAGATTGGGGAAGGGCAAAGAAGACCGCAGACGGAGTACAGTCTAGGGGGGCCAGAGACTACAAACCTCACTCAAGGAAAAAGATCTTGGGGTGAGTATAACACCAGGCACATCTCCTGAAGCGCACATCAACCAAATAACTGCTGCAGCATATGGGCGCCTGGCAAACCTCAGAACAGCATTCCGACATCTTAATAAGGAGTCGTTCAGGACCCTGTACACCGTAAATATACAACCATCATTGCACAAGACCGTGGAATACAGTACAGATGTTGGAGAGGAGTCTCCTTCCTCTACTGGAGAAAGTAAATGGAATCCAGGACGGGGTGGCCCTGGCTTGGTAACTGAGGATTATAGTGCAGTCCCAGAACCTGCAGAAATTGACAACACACCTCCCAACAATTCTCAACCAAAGGTGAATTTGTGCAAATATTATGCTTGGGGCATCTGTAAGCATGGAATAACAGGGAAAAAAATGGGACATGCAACTTTGAGCATCCCAAAAAATGTAGCGACCTCCTGTCAAAAGGAGTGTGTCGTTCTTCTTCCTGCACTTTCTTTCACCCAAAAATGTGCCACTCCTCGGTCCTCCAGAAGCAGTGTTACAACATCGAGTGCCCTGCATACCATCTAAAAGGGACCAGGAGGCACAGACCCCACAAGACAAACAATAGTAGCTACGACAACCGAACTCCAGGTGATTTTTTAGTGGCAGGAAACGGAAAAAGAAAATGGAAGGAAATAACAAAAATAGTCCACCACCTTGGAGCCTTGTTGGACTGGAGGCGCAGCCAGTGGCCACCCATGGCCCTCCAGAATTACAACTACTGATGCCAATAACAAGATCCCCCCAACAAACACAGAATACAACCTCGTTCATATTTGCTAATATACAGGGCCTTAAGCCATCCAGTCTAATGCAATGTTTGCAGCCTTCACAGAGACTCACACAAAAGATCACTTTGACAGTGAAATATGGATAAATGGTTACAACCTTTTTAGATGCGACAGAAAAAACAGGCAACAAGGGGGGGTTGGCCTGTATGTCAAAGAGTCCCTTATCTGCACGGAGTTGCTGAACACCACAAATGAGGTAGTTGAAGTTCTATCAATAAAGATCGAGAACCAAAACCTAGTCATTGTGGTTGTATACAAGCCACCAGATGCAACCTCACAACAGTTCAAGGAACAGCTACTGAAAATTGATTACTGTTTGGAAAACCTTCCAGCTCCATTCCCAAACATCTTACTGCTTGGTGATTTCAACCTAAGGCATACAAAATGGAAGAATGTAGCAAATAATGTTATAGCCGAAACAATCCCCGGAGGTAGGGCAGATGAAAGGTCACACACACATGAGCTACTAAGTCTCTGCAAACACACACCTTAAGCCAGCAGATAGTGGAGCCAACAAGACTAGAAAACACACTTGACCTTATCTTCACAAATAATGAGGACCTGATAAGAGACATAAGAATATCAAAAACAACTAATTCCGATCACAACATAATCGAAGTCCAGACGTACATGCATAGGGGTCCTGATCAGCAGAATGCATGTACCTGTGAAGGTGTCTTCACAAAATACAACTTCAACAACAAGAACATCAACTGGGACAAGGTAAACCATGTCCTAAACGAAACATGTTGGGAAGATGTCTTAAATGACATGGATCCAAACCAGTGCCTTGAAAGGATCAACTTCCTAGCAGCCGAAGCATGTTCTAGGCATATTCCCCTAAGAAAGAAGAAGAGCAGGAGTAAATTGGAGAGAGAAAGACGCTCCCTCAACAGAAGACGACGAAGAGTCACTGAGCTCCTCAGGAGTGCTAGAATATCTGATGCACGAAAGGAGGCGCTGACCAGGGAAGTGGAAACTATCGAACTTAAGTTAAATGACTCTTACAGGAACCAGGAGAGGCAGGAGGAGCTTAAAGCTATTAGTGAAATTGAAAGAAATTCAAAATATTTCTTTTCATATGCCAAAAACAAGGCAAATACCACATCTAGTATCGGGCCCTTACTCAGACAGGATGGGACTTACACAGATGACAACAAGGAAATGAGTGAAATATTGAAATCCCAGTACGACTCTGTGTTTAGTGAACCACTAATCGGTCAGAGGATCGACGACCCAAATGATTTCTTCATGAATGAGCCTCAAAACTCCATAAATGTATGCCAGATTTCCGACATTACCCTAACTCCGATAGATTTCGAAAAAGCCATTGACAACATGCCTGTGCACTCAGCCCCGGGTCCAGACTCGTGGAACTCTGTTTTCATTAAGAACTGCAAGAAACCCCTCTTGCGTGCCCTAAGTACACTATGGAGGAGGAGCTTGGACATGGGTGAAATTCCACAGTCACTTAAAACAACGGATATAGCCCCACTCCATAAAGGTGGCAGCAAAGCATTAGCTAAGAACTATAGACCAATAGCTCTGACGTCCCACATCATAAAAATCTTTGAAAGAGTGCTAAGAAGCAGGATTGCAAATCACCTGGATTCCCAAAATCTGCACAATCCAGGGCAACATGGGTTCAGGGCAGGTCGCTCCTGCCTCTCACAGCTACTGGATCACTATGACATGGCCTTGGATGCACTGGAAGAAAATCAGAATGCAGATGTAATATACACAGACTTTGCAAAATCATTTGACAAATGCGATCATGGCGTAATAGCCCATAAAATACGTGCTAAAGGAATAACTGGGAAAGTGGGGAGATGGATCTTCAACTTCCTAACAAATCGAACACAAAGAGTAGTGGTCAACAGAGTTAAATCGGAGGCTGCCATAGTGAAGAGCTCTGTTCCACAAGGCACAGTACTCGCCCCCATCTTATTCCTTATCCTCATTTCAGACATAGATAGAGATATACACCACAGCACTGTATCATCCTTTGCGGATGATATTAGGATCTGCATGAGGCTGTCATCTGCTGAGGACGCGGTTAACCTCCAAGAAGATATAAACAAAGTTTTCCAGTGGGCAACGGTAAACAATATGATGTTCAATGAGGACAAATTCCAACTACTCCGTTATGGAAAACTGGAGGAGATAATAACTAGAACAGAGTATACTACTGACTCCGCCATACAATAGAGCGGAAAAATAATGTAAGGGACCTTGGAGTAGTAATGTCTGAGGATCTCACTTTCAAGGATCACAGCAGTGCCACGATCGCACGTGCAAAGAAAATGATAGGATGGATAATGAGAACTTTCAAAACGAGAGATGCCAAGCTAATGATGATCCTTTTCAAATCACTTGTTCTCTCTAGGCTGGAATACTGCTGTACATTAACATCTCCATTCAAAGCAGGTGAAATCGCAGATCTAGAGAGTGTACAGAGATCCTTTACTGCACGTATAAGTTCTGTCAAGCACCTTAACTACTGGGAACGCTTGGAAGCACTTGACTTGTACTCGTTGGAAACGCAGGAGGGAGAGATATATCATAATCTACACTTGGAAAATCTTGGAAGGAATGGTCCCAAATCTGCACACAGAAATCACTCCCTACGAAAGTAAAAGACTGGGCAGGGGATGCAAAATGCCCCCAATAAAAAAGTAGGGGCGCCATTGGTACACTAACGGAAAACACCCTAAGTGTTCGGGGCCCAAAACTGTTCAACAGCCTCCCATCCAGCATTAGGG
>NC_069415.1:20830478-20847978 GCF_026875155.1 Cherax quadricarinatus | reverse complement strand
TCCCCATTTGCTGATTCCTTTTGCATTTCCCAGTATCGTATCCCCTTCTTTATCTTCATAACTCATTTATCCTCCCTTGCACCTGATGTTATTCACTCACATACTGCAAATACTACAGATTTTCTCTCACCCTTAATAATCACTTGTGCCCATTGCGTTTTTTCTTCCCCATGCACATTCCCCTTTGTTTGTTTCTTTTAAAAGCATTTGTTTATCTCTTCTGTCTGTTCTCTTCTCCATTCTTGCTCTATTCTATTTTTTTCTCTCCTTTAATATCGTCATCTTATTTATATCATATCTCAAGGTAGCTTCTGATCCACTGAGGTGAGGTTGGTATGTTGGACTTCGTGCGGCCAGATGCAATAGGCTAGTTAATCAGGTCTTGATCCACTAGAGAACTGACGTAGAGCCGGGCATCCTTTAGGGATCCTTCTTAAGTGACTTGGACATGCCAAGCGTTTGCCAGTAGGCCTACTGCAGTGCTCCTTCATATGTTCTTATTTACTTATGTTCAGGTATGCTTCAAGTACATACAATGTACAATCTATTTTTCCTGTTTATTACTGTTTTGCATCCTTTATATATATATATATATATATATATATATATATATATATATATATATAATATATATATATATATATATATATATATATATATATATATATATACAGGGTTTGACAAGGTTAGGTTAAGGATCCCTAGCTTTATTGACAAGCTATTTACAGGTTAAGGATTCCGAACTTTATTGACAAGCTAAGAGCTGTTACCTACATCAGCTCATTTGAAAGCATTTTTATTGTTATGAGACTTACAAGTAGGGAACAGGATGAAGTTGGAGCCATCTGTGGGCCAGCATTTTCATTTGATTAACTGACTTTATTTCGTTGACATCATAATGCTGTACGAATGTGTTAAAGACTCGAGTCATCCTTGGGACAAATGACCTCAGATGAAGTGATGTTCTGGAGAAGGTTACAGCCAGAGTGAAATTGCTGCTTTCTGCCCGTCCTGTGGTATAGAAGCTTGCTTCACGCTGTCCTCGAAGTGGATCCAAGTATGGAACTTTGACAATGTTGGTCTTGTACATAACAGTAAGACCACCCACATCCCTCCTGTGTTGAAGGCTCTGTTGAAATGACAGAACTATCCAGGTTTGGTCCAGGCGAGAGATGGGACGTCTTGCTCTGTTCTCTACTCTGTCAAGTAGTCGCAGATGAGAGGGAGGGGGGGGCAGGCAAACCAAGAAAGTGAAGCATACTCAAGGTGTGAGCGTACTTGTGCCTCGTACAAAATCTTGCAACCCCTACTGTCAAGCAGATGCGAGATACGGCGAAGTGCTGTAAGCTTCCTGGCTGCCTTGTTTGCAAGATTTACAACGTGGTTCTTCATGGTCAGTTTGGAGTCAAATTTCACCCCAAGGTTATCGACTTCTTCCTCAGGTGCCAACACCTTCCCGTTCATCCTTACTACTGCACCAGCATTACCATCATGGTGCCTAGAGATCATCATTTGTGTTTTCTCAGGTGCAAATGTTACTTGCCATCTATTTCCCGAAGTTGATATAGCTCTTAGCTGGAGATTGATGTTGCTTAGAGCAGTTGGCAGTTTTTCTCTTGGATAAGTGAATGTCAGTGTACAGTCGTCTGCATATGCATGGGATTCTGGGATGAGATGAAGAAGGTCATTGAAGTAGACAATCCATAACAATGGTCCCAGCACGATTCCTTGTGGAACACTTGCCCCAGTAGGATGTCTTGCTGATTCTGTCCCATTGAGAACTACCCTTAGAGATCTGCCATGAAGGTAATCACTAAGGAGACATAGCGTAGAGCCTGCAATTCCCAGAGCTTGCAGTTTTGCTAAGAGGCCCTGGTGCCACACCCGGTCGAAAGCACCAGCAATGTCCAGTGCTACCACACAGCTGACTTTGGATTCATCCAGTGACTGGTGCCACTTAGTGGAGAGGTTTAACAACAGATTAGCAGCAGAGTAACCTTTCCTGAAGCCATATTGACGATCACAAAGTAGTGAGTTGTAGTCAAAAAACTCTGTCATTTGTCTTGATATTATTGTCTCAAGGATCTTACCAGTGATTGACAGGAGTGACACTGGTCTGTAGTTGCTGATTTCTGTTCTGCTCTTCTTTTTGTGGACAGGGGGACAGGGACTACATTTGCCTCTTTCCACAGAGAAGGACATTTACACTGTACTAGGCAGTGCTGAAAGATGCAAGTTAGAGGTACTGCTAGCTGGTCTGCACATCTCAGCAATCTTGGGCTCAACTTGTCTGGGCCCACAACCTTTTCTTGGTCAAGCGATCTAAGAAGGAAATGCACCTCCTCCTGCCTTATTGTCACCACTGACAGTTTTGACACAGTTCATGCAGCTAGCTAAGGAGGATCCCTCGCTGGATCAGGAACTTGCATTTTGGTAGCAAAGTGTTCGGCAAAGAGATCCACTTTCTCTTGAATACTAGTAGAGGTGGCCCCAACCTGTCGATTTAGAGGTGGAATGAGTTCATTAGGCAGATAACCTTGTCTGTCCTTGACCAGGGACCACCAGGATTTGGAGCCTACCCTACCTGAAGCAAGCTTTCTTTTTGTGTCCATCTCCCATTTAGCGATGGCCCACTTTTGAACGTCATCCATATACCTACAGGCATGCCTGTTATAGGTGGTAGGATGTCTCTTATACCTTCGTCATGCCTTGTACTTAGCAGTAGTATCCTCTCTACAACGAAAGCCAAACCAAGGCTGATCTGTGGGCTTCGTCACGTATTGCCGGTGAGGAATGTGTTCTCGTTGTAGATTAAGGATGTGTCCAGTGAAGGCTTTCACTTGGTTGTCAACATCCCCTTGGAGAAGAGCATTCCAATCGGTGGTGGCGGGCTCAGAGCAAAGGGCTGGCCAATTACTTCTTTCCCATAGCCATATATACTTCTTTATCCTTTGTGCATAAGGTCTCCTGTCTCCATTTTTTCTACCTTCATCTCACCTCTGTCCTTCCTCAAGTTGTATGTATCCTCCCTTTCGTAAAATCAATTCTCTCTCTCTCTCTCTCTCTCTCTCTCTCTCTCTCTCTCTCTCTCTCTCTCTCTCTCTCTCTCTCTTGCTCTCCTGCATCCACAACTCCATCCACTTTTTCTACCTCCTGCTCGCCTGGGATTCATCCTCGTTATCCCATTTTCTGCCATTCCCTTGCCCAATTTACCATGATGGTATCCCTCGCTCTCTCTCTCCTTCTCCTCACTATTCTAATGACAACAATACTGAATCTCTTTTTTTCGTATTCTCTCTCATTATACATTCAGATGTGCACGTAAACCTGCTGAGGCGAAATTGAAACAATTTTTTTTTCGCCTCAAAGCTGGGACCGATACTTTAGGTACATAATGCGCTGTGAAGGAAGGAGTGAAGGAAGGAGCAACTGAAGGAAGGAGGTGGTGAATGAAGCAGGTGGTGAAAAGAGGTAGTGAAGGATGGAAGGTGGTGAAAGGAGGAGGGAGAGGGGTGATAGAAGGTGATGAAGGATGGAAGGAGTGAGTACAGGAAAAAAGGTGATGCTAAAGGAAGAGTTGTGAATGATTATATTAGTGAAGGAGGGAGTATGGTAATGAGAGGAAGAATGATAGAAGGAAGTTTTCAAGTACTGACACGATGAAGAAAATTTATAGAAAAAAGTAGCTAATGAGAGAAGCAACAGGTGAATGATTAATGTAACAAGTTACCTCAATGTTGCTTACCATGAGATCCTGTGTTACAGCAGTCAAAGCCAGTCACTGTGTTGTATCTAGTCTGCTACGGTATTGTTGAACCATTTATTTGCCAAGTGATGAACCATTGCTTTTGTTTTTAGAAGAATTGGTTATCTTAAAACATCAGAGGGCAGTCTGTTCCAGCTGTCTGTATCTTCATTGATTTTTTTTTCCTACGTGTGTGTTGTGGCTTTTTCACGAGGCGTTTTATGCCATTGTTTCAAGTTTTTGTTTCAGTTTACGCTTCAAATAGTTTTCAGCTTATAAGTGTTTCAAATTTGTTTATTATACTGAAAGATTCAATGGAACGTCAGAATCTCTGATTCCTAAAAATAAAGCCAGATAAGCTTTTTCTTCAGGAGGTTTTGTTTCTTAAAACAGATAAAATTTCTTTTGCTCTTCGCACCATCATCGGTTTGTCTTCGTCACTAAAGTAGTTTTAGAACCAAAACTAAACAGCATATTAGAGATGGTGATCTATAAAAGTGCCTTATGAAATGCGTTGTTTATTGGATGTAACTCGAAATTTGTAGCAATTAAACTAGCATTGCTAGTTTTGCTACTAGCAGCAAAACCTGATTTGTTACTGATAGCTTCAAGGTACTTGATTTTATTGCCTCAATTAGCAAACTTAAAAAATATTTACAATCATAGATGACGATGAGAGAGAATCTTGGAAGATGTCCTGACTTCGGCTGTATTGAAAGGCAATCCGGCAATCCTTAGAGAGATTTCTTACGTGTTAGTGTTTGAAAGATTATATCAGGAGAGTATCATCATGTTCAGCGCGATTTGAAATGCCGTCAATGTGTTTATATGTGTGTATGTATGCGTGGGGGGGGGGGGGTAGGGAGAAGGAGGAGGAGGTTGTGTACGCAAGTGCGTGTCCAAACAGGGGGTAGAGAATTGTTGCAACATTATGGTCTGATAAAGTAGCAAGGAGGGTGAGAAAGAGGGAGTGTCTGAGAGAGAACAAACAGATAGAGAAGGGTTGTTTTAACCATTTACTGTGACAATATATTGGTTAGAGGGGCGGGAGAGGAGGGCTTGAAGCAAGGAGGGGAGAGGGTAAATAGATAGGGAGAACGGGAAACAAGACAGGGACAGATAATGGGGGGAAACTGAATAAAAAAAAAGGGAAGGGGAATGAAAATATGAGACGAAGAGAGAAAAGCGGAAAAGGGAGTGGAAGGGGGAGAAACTAATAGATGGGATGAAGCAGTGTGCAGTGGGATGGAAAAGAGCAGAACGAGTAGTAAAAAATAAAGATAGAAGAGGAACAAAACTAAAGTGAGAAGATAATGAAAAAAAAAATATATAAAAAAATAAATTTGGTAAATGAAACGGAAATCAAAGAAAACTTGGGAAAATAAAGAGTTTGCAGCAAAAAATATAAAACGAAAGACTGAATCTTACCAAAGAGATAGGGAACTAAGATAATGACATTTTAATTATAATGAATGCTGTTGATTGAATGTTGCCAAATTATTGTATAACTTCAAGCCTAACTACTATCTAGAGAGTAAAGAGAAACAGTACCGTGGCTGCTACAACCCACGTATAACCCACAACTTGTGAAGGATTTTTTTTTGCTATGTCTCGTATATAGATTGTCTGTTATTTCCAGGTATTAAATAATATGAACATAGTATTCAAAGATTATGGAAAGGAATAACTTGATTTCTTCCTCTTCCTACAACCAAAAAAATTTTTGAAATAATTTCCACATTATGTGAACATAAATTGTACTTTATGGGGAGATTATTTCATGGACAGACTAAGGGACTGATTACCGTCTATCAAGGCTGTGAGACTGAACATCTATCAAGGTTGTGGGGACTGAGCACCTCAAAATTACCTCTCTACTTTTTCCATTACATTTAATATTAGAATCAATCACCCTTGTATGTATCAGATAAAGACCGATGTGCAGGCAAAACCATTCAGCAATACAGAAACCCAGCTGCTGCAAATGTGTCTTATTCATTAACTTTTCGGTGCTGTATATCATAAAAAATATAAAGAATAGCGATGGTCATTTGTCGGGAACTTTACCTAAAAGATTAATTTAGTACGAGTTTGGGCTACCTACGTACTGTTCTTTTGAGTACACTCTGGCTGAGTCTGCATTGTCGTGGATTTGAAATTGCAGGTTCACTTATTTATTTTGCTCCAAAACTAACTTCGACAACTTTACTTAAATTTGATAAAATTTTAATTTAGATATGAAAAGAATTCGCATATTTAAAGTTAACTGCATTTCCTTCGGAGATGGAGCTCTAGAGATGACCCAGGGGGATCGAAGTCTGAAAAAAAAAATTCTTAAAAAAATTAAATATCAGGTATCAGATACGTAGGTAGACCGTACTCAAGGGTGTAACGGACTAGGAGGTCCGTTACACCCTTTTCAATAAGGATCATATTGTAATGCTTATGTTTATATTTCCACTGTGTAGGTATTCTAAACTATATATTCCCATCACCCACCCTGAAAGACACTGATATAGTCTCAGTTTTGAAATACCATAGAATGTAGGACTGGGCTTTCCAGTAATCTGAGCATGAAGAAGCTGAGGAAAATTTGCATTTCGTTACACACACGTTCACTCACTCGCCCATCACTGCTCTGATAACGTGAGATGAATGAGTAAAAATTTATATCTGTGAGTGTGAAAATTGTGTTTCGATAAATTCTTTGATTTATTTTCTCGTAAATCTCTAAAATGAAAAGATATTTTTTTACTGTTACGTAAATTCTCTAGCAATTTTTTTTAACCTTCCCCTTTTTGTCACTTTTCATTTGCCTCGTATGAGATTTTCTTATTTAATAAAAACCGTTTTCAAACATCCTTGAATTATACACCTTTTTGCATCAGTGATTCGTATATTAACATTATATTCTTTTTGTGACAAAACTCCGGAAATTTAAAAGAAAAACTTTATAGTATTTAGTATTATTATTATAATTATTATTACTATTATTATTATTATTATTATTATTATTATTATTATTATTATTATTATTATTATTATTATTATATTAAAAAAATGCTAAACTCATGCAAGTTATACTTATTGTAACTAGGTATTACTTGTTATTTCTTTCTTTCCTTTTTAAAGCTGAAGAGAAACAATGCTGTTCTTACATACTTAATTATGAAGAAAAGACCCATGAATGTTCTCTTTGGGTATAATAACATTATGGTATATCCAAGACGCAAATTGGCTATAACCGAAATGCATATCATAAATTCACAAATTCGCCTAGAATGTCAGCTTGCGTCGTCCAGGCGAGGTATTGGCTACAATTATCAAAATATATGTGACGGTTCGGGTAATGGATCGGTATATGGTTCATTAATGTTGTCCTACCTGAGGCATGACCACTGGGTGCTACTCTCTTCTCTAACGTCTACTAACGTGCTGCAAGGTAGGTAATATCTTTTTCAGTAGTGAACATTTGAGATATTTCAGGAAAAAAATTAGTGACTGTGTTTTGCAAGTGTGGTGCACTCTCCTTGGAGAAGCTCATCAGTGGGATGCCCATTACAGAGTCATAATCAGGTCCGGCTCGAAGGGGTTGTGGTGCTCTCAGCCAATTTTGTTCTGTAGTCCTTCCCCTCCCATCTTTATATCTTTATATATTTTTTTTTATGTTTTCTTCATTCAATACAGTTGCTTCTCTCTCTTCCCACACTTTTCTTCTTTCACACCTCTCTCACGTTCCACTTCTCCCTCAGTTTCCATACCACCCTCACTTATCTCGCCTCCTACACTTCTCTCACATGTCTCACTTTTCACTTCTCTTGCCTCGCGCGCCTCTCTCACTTCCTGCGTCCGAGCTCCTCTTTAGTTACTTCTTACTGATTGAGAGCGATATTTCGTTTTTCCCTCATTCGATTTTTCGTGTCCCCTAAACTTTGTCACCCAGAGCCAGTGCCACGCTGGCACTCCCCTCATGCTAGCATTGCATATAAAACAGGACATTCAAAAGAGACGCCGCCCAAGGAGACTGCAAGGTTATTAGTAAATGTCATAAAAAAAGTACTGACTGTGACACTCAATGTGTTTGCCATAGATTTAATCACATAATTGCGCATATGTTATTGAACGCTTGGTTTAATACATCTTTTGATATGCCGTCTGATAAATTAGACACATGTGCAACTCTTGATGGACTGACCACATCGACTCAAGGTTGAGGGACTGATTACCTCATTCTCCTCCTGTTCTTCACGATTCTCCTTTGTATGAACTGATGAAGCCACTGTGTGGCGAAACGTTTCCTCAATAAAGATACCCAAAAGTTGCACATCTGTCTAATTTATCAACGTGTCGATTCTCTGAACCATTCATCTACAATATGCCGTCTATTGTACCCTGACTCTTGATCTGTAGTTCTTCCACAATAAGAACGACTGCAGCAGCAACGACAGCAGCAACGACAACAACATAATCGACAACATAATATTAGAAACATAAACAACAACATAAACATAATATAAACATAAACAACATAAACATAATATAAACACAGCATCAACATAAAAAACATAAACAAATAACATAAACAACAAACAACATACAAAACAAAACATAAACAAACAACATAAACGAGATTAAAACAATGAAGAAGGAGAGTTACAAGAACAGAATGAAGCAGAGCAGCGCTTTCATACTGAGAGATGCAGTCAAATTGTCAAGCTTGAGTCATTTTCCAGCCAAATATCAATGTACGTCGAGTCAGTCAAGCACTGAATAATTAATTTCTTCTTTCTTTCCTCTTCCCCTTTCACCCCCTCTCTTTTATCCCTTCCTCCCCACTCAATTCTTTCAGTTTTTTTTCACCACTGTGAAAAACAGTGAACTTCGAAGCGCTTTCATGATTTCTCATATATCAAGGTCTTGAGTATATATATATATGTCGTGCCGAATAGGCAGAACTTTCTATCTTGGCTTAAATAGCAACGTTCATCTTGCCATATAGGACAAGTGAAAATTTGTGTATGCAATAATTTCGCCAAAATCCTTCTGAACCTAACGAAAAAAATATGTTTCACTGTGTTTGTTTAGTATTAAATTACTGTAAACAAATCTAAAATATATTTAGCTGGGTTAGGCTAAAATAAATTGTTCATGTTATAATAAGGTTAGGTAAGTTTTCTAAGATTCTTTTGGTGCAAAATTAAATTTTTCTTACATTAACATTAATGAAAAAAATATATCTTTAAAAGTATAAGAGAAAATTTTAGAAAGGACCTAATTTTAAAAGAGTTCTTTGCTAATTGACCAGTTTTACATATTCGGCACACATATATATATATAAAATATATATATATATATATATATATATAATATATATATTATATTTATATATATATATTTATATATATATTTATATATATATATATATATATATATATATATATATTTTAAAATATATATATATATATATATAATATATATATTATAACGCACACATTTTACTGTCTAATCAAAAAGTTGTCATATCTATATAATTGGCATGTCCTTTACCGTGTTGCTTTTTTCACTAATGTAGCAAAATACGTATTCGTACCATATATACTTTGATCATTCTACTGTATTCGGCATCTTATTTCTGCGTGATCAGCAACTCTTGAGATATCTGATTCAATGTCCAGATTTTCAACAATAGTATTTTAAAACATTTAATCTCATGCCTGCATTATAAATCTCGACTTTTAGAAAGTGACAAGGTGGATAATTTATGTCTGAGTCTAGCAAAACAAAGGATGAAGGATTTTCAAGATTGGTAATGTAAGAATTTTTTTAAATTGTGAAGATGCATAAAAAAAGTTTAATCGGAAGGTAAGGAGAAAAAATATCATTTAATAGTAATTGGGCTGCAAACTAGGTGGTAAGTTGGTTACTAGGTACATAGGTGGAAGCGAGATAGTTGAAGAAGGTATCTTATTTCAACAGTTTTAGTATCAAATAACCTAGATCTCAAAATCCGTAGATGTTATAAAAGTAATCAGCTTTGGTTATAGTCCGGAAGAAACAGGTAAAAGATCAAGCAATATTAATGTCAGATGACCTATAGACAAAACTCCAAAGCTTAGCTATTCAAGCCAGCAAGACCAGAAAAAGATCACTAACTTTTAAAACAAGAAAGAGCTTGGGTGATGGTGCGCTTGAAATCACCTTTGTTCTCTTTCATGAAATTTTGTTCTCTGTTCATATCTCATCTCAAAATCAGACGAGATATCCAAGCTAGAAAATGTACACCGAACCTTTACTGCTAGTATATAGTTGATGAAATATTGGAACATTTTGGATCTGCACTTATTCTGCACATTGATAAAACTGGAGTGTAAGATAACTCAGAAAGTGTAGATTAAACCCAGTAAAAAGTCGATATGGTATAGACACAGTTTATTAAGAGGTTCACAACTTTACATCCTTCTACTAGTAAATGTAAGAATAATATAATGAAACAACGATTATCAGTGGTGTTTGAAAAATCTTTCGGGTTGTGATGGATGTGCAGGTCAGCGGGATGAAGGTAGTAATAGCTTCTCTGATCAGACGAACAAAAGGTGAACGATTCTCATGCATGCATATGTATCTGGGTGCTTCTCTTCGAGGAATATTTAATTTTTATTAGTTGGCTTAATTTGCTCATCATTCCCTTTTCGAGCGTTATATATATATATATATATATATATATATATATATATATATATATATATATATATAAAATATATATATTATATATATATATATATATTATATTTATAATTATATGGGGAAAAGTACCACCTCTATAGCTGGACTGGGGACCCTCATCCTCAGAGAAGACAATAAACGTACCTCAGGGAAAACTCAAGTTTCTCCCGGGAGCTGTTTGAATATTTTCTTCTCCTACCACCCCCTATATATTTTGTATTCTATGTGAACATTTATTAATAAACAGAATACATTTACAGAAAAACAAACATCAATACAGTGGCACAATGTATCAAAGATCATGAATTTCCTCCAGCCCTCCGAGGCTGGATGCGAGCCAAGTAAGCACAAGCATTCCCCTTGGATGGCTATGCTGAGGCCTGGAACATTAAAGCGCTGCCCTTGGGTCCCTGGTGGTGCGATGGTCGGGAAACCCCAAATTTCTTTGGGGAAACGTGTGACATTTTTTCCCAGGGGATCCCAATATATATATTATATATATATATAAAATATATATATATTATTATAATATATATATATATAAATATATATATATATAATATATATATATATATATATATATATATTATATATAAAATTTATATATATATATATATATGAAAAAAAACCACTGTGAAAGGATAGTGAAATTTCAAGTGCTTTCATGACTTCTCACATCATCAAGGAACTATAAAGACAATACATCAAAGGAAGGCATATAAAGGGTCTAGACCGCACCTCACCATCACATCCCACAACAAAGCAACACCTGACGTGCGACGGCACCCGATTCATAAGAAAGGAGGAACACCGCAGCAGGCCCGCTGGCCTAACTAGACAGGTCCTTCACGACATCCCACCTACAAAATATTTGTTCAATCCAAGTACTCTACCCAAGAATTAAGATTTATTATTTGTCCAACGTATTAAATTCTTCCCAAATTTTATTAATTATAAATGGAACTAATTTATAAAAACCAAAGGAAAATATTCATATTCTTTTCAAAACTGCTTTTTATGAAACAAGATTCAATTATATTCCTGTCGACCATGGACTTGCTTGATACAACTTTCTCAACTTTTCGAAAATCAATTGGATGGTTAAAATCTCTCACATGACTAAATAGAGCATTGGAATTTTGTCAAGTTCTAATGTTATATTTATGTTGCTTTACTCTTAGTTCGAGACTTTTACCAGTTTGACCGTAATAAACCTTATCGCAGATTTTACAAGGAGTCTGATATGTGGAAGATGGCTAATGTAATTCCTATTTTTAAAGCAGGGGACAAGTCGTTACCGTCAAATTACCGCCCAATAAGCCTGACCTCAACTGTAGGCAAATTACTAGATTCAATATAAGATGTCACGATAGGCATAATTTGGTTAATGATACTCAACATGGATTCACCAGGGGCCGTTCCTGCCTAACTAATATATTAACCTTCTTCAGCAAAGCTTTTGAGGCCGTTGATCAGGATAAAGAATTCGATATTGTTTATTAGGATTTTAGTAAGGCTTTTGATAGAGTACCACATCAGAGACTGTTGAGGAAAGTGGTTGCTCATGGCATTAGGGGAAAAGTGCTGTCATGGATCGAGTCATGGCTCACTAAAAGGAAGTAGAGTGTGTGCATTAATGGGGTTAAATCTGAGTGGGGATCTGTAACAAGTGGCGTTCCGCAGGGATCAGTTTTGGTCCCATTGTTGTTTATAATATATATAAATGACCTTGACATAAGCAAATTTGCTGATGACACAAAGATAGAATAATCGATTCAGACGTTGATGTCTCGGAACTTCAGGAGGATTTAGACAAACTCAATTCGTGGTCGGAAAAGTGGCAGATGCAGTTCAATGTAGATAAATGTAAAGTTCTAAAGCTCGGAAATGCTCATAACCCTAGCACCTACCTGCTTAATAATGTGGAACTTAGCCGTATAGAATGCGAAAAGGATTTGGGGGTTATGGTAAGCAGCAACCAAGACAGCAGTGCCTAAGCGTGCGTAATAAGGCAAATAGATTGCTGGGATTTATATCAAGAAGTGAAAGCAACAGAAGTCCAGCGGTTGTACTTCAGCTTTATACATCATTAGTAAGACCTCACCTAGATTATGCAGCTCAGTTCTGGTTTCCATTTTATAGAATGGATATAAATTCGTTAGAAAACATTCAGCGACAAATGACAAAATTAATTCATTCCATTAGAAATCTTCCGTATGAAGAGAGATTGAAGTCCCTTAAATTACATTCACTTGTAAGACGAAGAATGAGGGAAGACATGACTGAAGTGTATAAGTGGAAGATGGGTATTAATAAAGGGGATAATAAGGTCTTGAGGATATCTCTCCAAGAGAGAACCCACAATAATGGATTTAAATTAGACAAGTTCAGGTTTAGAAATGATATAGGAAAGTATTGGTTTGGAAATAGGGTAGTTGATGAGTGGAACAGTCTACCTAGTAGGGTTATTGAGACTAAGACCTTGGGTAGTTTCAAATTCAGGTTGGATAAATACATGAGTGAGAGGGGTTGGATTTGAGTGGGACTTGCACATGAGTTAATAGAATTATCAAAGCTTGTTCCTTGGGTGGAATTGAAAATTGAGTTGGGCAAATATTCTGTTAGTGGGATGGATTGTGAAGGCTTTCCCAGTATGGGCTAACAGGGCCCATGCATGCTTTCCCCATTTTTTATGTTTTTAGTTCTTATAGAGTCTTTTAGACCTCCGCAGGATTTTTTGGGGAATTCTTTTTCAAAAGTTTTTTTTTTTCGTATCAATTTTTTAAATACAACTTTGATATTAAAAGTCTTTAAAAAAGAAAGGATATTAACCAAGTTTTTATGGGAAGGGTGAACCCCAACATATTTTTTTTGAATAAAGGTTGGTTGTCCCTTTTTGGGTTGAAAAAAAATTTTTAACAATTTTAAAAAAATTTATCAATTACGTTCCTGGGTATTTCAGTCATTACCATTTCATAATTTTTTTTATATTTTTTCATCATGAACTCTGGACTCAAATAGCAAGCTTCAAAAATTTGAAAACAAACAGTTTTAAAAATCTGTCTTGATGTGAAAATAATAGTGGACATGGAAAATTATTTGTAGGGGTTTTTGCAATTTTTAAAAAATTTAATTCATTTTTAAACCCTTAATAATTAAAACATCTAGAAAAGGCAATGAGTTATTTTTTTTCAAATTGCGTATTCTAATATACCTGTTTACTGTGATCTTTTTGCATATATATATATATATATATAAAAAAATATTATATATATAATATTATATATATATATATATATATATATTATATTATATATATTATATATATATTATATTTATTTTTTTTATTTTTTTTATTATACACTGGCCGATTCCCACCAAGGCAGGGTGGGCCCCAAAAAAAAAAACTTTCACCATCATTTTCCCTCACTGTTTGCAAAGGGTGCTTTTCACTAATTTTTTTAAAATGCAAACATTAACACCCCTCCTTCAGAGTGCGGCACGTATTCCCATCTCCAGGGGTCAAGTCCCGGGCCCGCCGGTTTTCCCTGAACCCCTTCAAAATGTTTTTTTTGCTCACACTCCAAAAGCACGTTAAGTATTAAAAACCATTTGTCCCATTCACTCCTATCAAACACGCTCACGCATGCCTGCTGGAAGTCCAAGCCCCTCGCACACTAAACCTCCTTTACCCCCTCTCTCCATACCTTTCCTAGGCCGACCCCTACCCCGCCTTCCTTCCACTACAGACTGATACACTCTTGAAGTCATTCTGTTTCGCTCCATTCTCTCTACATGTCCGAACCACCTCAACAACCCTTCCTCAGCCCTCTGGACAACAGTTTTGGTAATCCCGCACCTCCTCCTAACTTCCAAACTAACGAATTCTCTGCATTATATTCACACCACACATTGCCCTCAGACATGACATCTCCACTGCCTCCAGCCTTCTCGCTGCAACATTCATCACCTATGCTTCTCACCCATATAAGAGCGTTGGTAAAACTATACTCTCATACATTCCCCTCTTTGCCTCTAAGGACAAAGTTCTTTGTCTCCACAGACTCCTAAGTGCACCACTCACTCTTTTCCCCTCATCAATTCTATGATTCACCTCATCTTTCATAGACATATCCGTTGACACGTCCACTCCCAAATATCTGAATACATTCACCTCCTCCATACTCTCTCCCTCCAATCTGATATTCAATCTTTCATCACCTAATCTTTTTGTTATCCTCATAACCTTACTCTTTCCTGTATTCACCTTTAATTTTCTTCTTTTGCACACCCTACCAAATTCATCCAGCAATTTCTGCAACTTCTCTTCAGAATCTCCCAAGAGCACAGTGTCATCAGCAAAGAGCAGCTGTGACAACTCCCACTTTGTGTGTGATTCTTTATCTTTTAACTCCACGCCTCTTGCCAAGACCCTCGCACTTACTTCTCTTACAACCCCATCTATAAATATATTAAACAACCACGGTGACATCACACATCCTTGTCTAAGGCCTACTTTTACTGGAAATAATTTCCCTCTTTCCTACATACTCTAACTTGAGCCTCACTATCCTCGTAAAAACTCTTCACTGCTTTCAGTAACCTACCTCCTACACCATACACTTGCAACATCTGCCACATTGCCCCCTATCCACCCTGTCATAACGCCTTTTCCAAATCCATAAATGCCACAAAGACCTCTTTAGCCTTATCTAAATACTGTTCACTTATATGTTTCACTGTAAACACCTGGTCCACACACCCCCTACCTTTCCTAAAGCCTCCTTGTTCATCTGCTATCCTATTCTCCGTCTTACTCTCAATTCTTTCAATAATAACTCTACCATACACTTTACCAGGTATACTCAGCAGACTTATCCCCCTATAATTTTTGCACTCTCTTTTATCCCCTTTGCCTTTATACAAAGGAACTATGCATTCTCTCTGTCAATCCCTAGGTACCTTACCCTCTTCCATACATTTATTAAATAATTGCACCAACCACTCCAAAACTATATCCCCACCTGCTTTTAACATTTCTATCTTTATCCCATCAATACCGGCTGCCTTACCCTCTTTCATTTTACCTACTGCCTCACGAACTTCACCCACACTCACAACTGGCTCTTCCTCACTCCTACAAGATGTTATTCCTCCTTGTCCTATACACGAAATCACAGCTTCCCTATCTTCATCAACATTTAACAATTCCTCAAAATATTCCCTCCATCTTCCAATACCTCTAACTCTCCATTTAATAACTCTCCTCTCCTATTTTTAACTGACAAATCCATTTGTTCTCTAGGCTTTCTTAACTTGTTAATCTCACTCCAAAACTTTTTCTTATTTTCAACAAAATTTGTTGATAACATCTCACCCACTCTCTCATTTGCTCTCTTTTTACATTGCTTCACCACTCTCTTAACCTCTCTCTTTTTCTCCATATACTCTTCCCTCCTTGCATCACTTCTACTTTGTAAAACTTCTCATATGCTTACTTTTTCTCCCTTATACCCTTACTACATAATATATATATAATATATTATATATATATATATATATATATATATATATATATATATATATATATATATATATATATTTAACATTATGAGTGCGTGCATGTGAATGTGTATGTGTGTGTGTGCACGCGCATGTGTGTGTGTGTGTGTGTGTGTGTACTCATTTGTGGTTACAGGGGTTGAGTCATGGCTCCTGGCCCCGCCTCTTCACTGATCGCTACTAGGTCCTCTTTCTCCCTGCTCCATGAGCTTTATCAAACCTTGTCTTAAAACTATGTATAGTTCCTGCCTCCAGTACATCGCTGTGACTGTTACTGAAGAAATGTGACTGTGACTGAAGAAATAATTCCTAACATCCCTTTGACTCATCTGAGTCTTCAGCTTCCAATTGTGACCCCTTGTTTCTGTGTCCTATCTGTGGCACATCCCCCGGCCGGGGGTATGGTTCATCCTGTCTCTGTCCACCTTGTCAATTCCTCGCAGTATTTTGTATGTCGTTATCATGTCTCCCCTAACCCTCATTCCCTCCAGTGTCGCCAGGCCGATTTCCCTTAACCTTTCTTCGTAGGATATTTTCCTTAGCTCTGGAACTAGCCTTTCTGCAAACCTTTGCACTTCTCTAATTTCTTGACGTGCTTGACCAGGTGTGGGTTCCAAACTGGCGTTGCATAGTCCAGTATAGGCCTGATGCACACGGTGTACGATTCCTTACTTAGGTATCGGAACGCCATTCTTAGGTTTTCCAAGTGTCCATATGTTGCAGCAGTCATCTGGTTGATGTGCACCTCAGGAGATGTGCTCGGTATGGTACTCACCCCAAGTTCCTTCTCCTTAAGTGAGGTTTGCAATCTTTGGCCACCTAGCCTATACTCTGTCTGCGGTCTTCCTTGCCCTTCCCCGACCTTCCTTACTTTGCATTTGGCGGGGTTAAATTCGAGGAGCCAGTTGCTGAACCACGCTTCCAGCCTGTGCAAATCTCTTTGTAGGCCTGCATGATCCTCATCCGATTTAATTCTCCTCACTAGCTTCACATCATGTGCAAACAGAGACACTTCTAAGTATCCCTTCCGTCATGTCATTCACATACACCGAAAATAGCACTGGTCCTAGGACTGACCCCCGTGGAATACCGCTCGTTACAGGTGCCCACTCTGACACCTCGACATGTACCATGACTCGTTGTTGCTTCCTTGTCAGGTATTCTCTGATCCATGGCAGTGCCCTTCCTGTTATGCGTGCCTGATCCTCTTGTTTTTGCACTAATCTGTTGTGAGAAACTGTGTCGAAGGCCTTCTTGCAGTCCAAGATAATGCAATTAACCCACTCCTCTCTCTCGTGTCTTATTTCCGTTACCTTGTCATAAAATTCCAGTAGGTTTGTGACACAGGATTTTCCATTCCTGAATCCGTGCTGGTTGTCGTTATAAGCTTGGTCCGTTCTAGGTGCTCCATCACTCTCCTGATAATCTCCATGACTTTGCATACTATACACTTCAGTGACACTGGTCTGT
>NC_069415.1:20797978-20822978 GCF_026875155.1 Cherax quadricarinatus | reverse complement strand
GAAAATATTGGCTCTGCAAGATTGTCAGACCACGTCCTATTTTCTCTTGCCTTCTTTTGATTCATCTAATTTTTCCCACAATAAAAATCTACCTTTCTTATAGCAACGTCCCTTTCCCACCAAGGTAGGAAAACCTTAAACAAACATTTATCATCACTCTCACTCTACTTACTGTTGGTATAAAAAAGGAATGTTACAGTGGCGACTCGTCAAACTGAAATATCCTCACCAGACATTTTCAGTGCAGCCTGGATTATAGTTCTCCCTGAATCTCTTCATGGATGCCACCTCGGTAGCTCAAAATGAGCACGTCATTTCGAATACATTCGTTTCTGCCATGCTCCATACTTCACAGCTATACTCAAACTTATTCCCAATGTCAGTATAGGTTAGGTATAGTATAGGTCAATATAGGTTTCCTCCTGATGAAGGAAATTCCACGAAGCCTCCGTGTAGAACTTCTCATTCAGGTTGTAAGACTTTGTTTTGTAAACAGATTTTTTTTTAATTTCTTACACAAGTATCATTTTCCACACTTACTATAATATCTATCGTAATGCGAATAATTATAATCTTCAATAATTATATGATTTTTATCATCGCTTAACCAGATGGTAATGGTAGTGCATATGCACTTCGTGGCTTTGTCATGCTGGAAAAGTCATTTACGATTCAGCGCTTCTTGCAAAGGACGCCAAGTGTTTAGTTAAATATACTGGCATTATTTTAAACCCATCTGTCCTCTAACTCGAAGAAGAATACCAGGACCAAAGTATGGTAAACAGCCCCTAAGTGCTACACATCTGTGATTACTTGTTTGTCAACATACGTCTCACGTCTCTTTCCTAATATTTACGGTAAGACTGCGTGTCTACACAGATTTTTGTTTTATCCAGTAACAAAATTCAGGTCCAGTCGACTTGAATCTTTTATATGCTTTTCGGAAAATTCAAGCACCTTTTTTTTTTATGCTGATTTGTTAGGTGAGCCTTTTTCCAGGGACTTCTGCAGTGGAACAACGACTCAAGGGACCTCTGCCATACACTAGTGTACTCTTGACTGCTGCGATTGATGCTTGAATGTGCATGGGCTTATAAATATGTGTATAACATTCTAGATATTTGAAGACGGATCATTTATATTCCGAGATCGGACAGTTTCCTGATATTTACAAAGACAATGATGACACGAGAATCTATAAGGCAGAACTTCACCTTGACACTAAAATCAATAACACTTATATCCTAAAACTGCGATAAAGTAAACCCTGTGTGAATATACGCTGAGGGAGAAAATTTCTCTCATATATGGCTTTATGGATTTCGTGTTAGCAAAATTCTCCTTTACCCTATTCTCAATACAGAGAGTTTTACATGGGTGATTTATAGAGACTTCGTTGCTTGTCTCTATCTGTGAAACGACCTCGTGAGTAATGAAAAGGCTGGACTTTATTTACCATGTTTATGTTCGACACATTTATAGAGCAAGTTATTTATTGTAAGTTTTGAAGCAGTGTGAGAAGTCACGAGAGAACATGGTGTTTATTCATCAGGAAGAATCGCCTGACGTGGGTCGACTTGGTCATACGATGTCCGGCTCGACATACGATCAAGATTCTCACGTGATGCATGGTGCTCCAAGCACGATGCATCAGTTTACTTACTGCAGAGCTGAGATTAATCCCCGAGAATATGAGTAATTTAGCAGTTATTTCCCAATTATTGATCTTAATGAATACTCGAAAAAAATGAAATAAGAGTTTAGCAAGAAAATAGGCATAGTTGGCGATCATAAAAACTAATTCTGAGATAAGAGATGACCATGAGCTTTTGCTAAGTATATAAAGGGAAGACAGAAACAGCGAAACTTTTCCGTTTGAAGCAAACGAACCTTGAGTGAATTTCACGACATTAATAAAGAAATTAATAAAGTAACAGGGTCTTTCATGAGCTTCTATAAAAGATCAATTAAGGTGGATACTGAGGAGCTAGGAAAAGCGAAAGGAAATGGAAGCTTAGGGCTTAAACTAGCTGACTGGCACAGTTTAGAAAGCTTATGGTTGAGTATGAAGCGTATCTAGGCCGACCCTGAACTGTTCTTGATTTATAGTCATAGCGTGACTGATGGATCATTTGTGAGTCTTTGCCTTGAATCTTTATGTATAGTGACTTTATCCCTTTAGGACATGTAATTAGAAAGCACTCACATGAGACATGTGAAGAAAGCTTTGAGATTTTTTTTTAGCGTTGATTTTAGTATAATGTCCTAATGGAGGGAAAGAGAACGTCACAAAAACTGTTAGCTCAGGGAGAATATACATCTAGGCAGAACAAAGAAGACATCGTAGGTAGCAGTGTTTCTGATCCGAAATTTGTTCCTCTTAATTAACATCGGCGACGTTTTACTCTAGAATCTTTTGACTGGAGGAAATCACTTTGCGTGTTGAGCTGGACAGAAAAAATCATAAAGCAGCTCAATGCTCGCTGATTCTCATAATGTTCTTTAAGATTTCAGTGGGGTGAGCTAGAGTGCCATCGTTCAGGAGCCAGTGTTTCAGCTAACTGTATACCACTGCATACCATCTATGTTCTCGCAGAAGAGGATTGAGGCAAATAGATGACCCCGCTGGATATCGTCACACGAGCCATTTTCAGATCCACCACAAACGAAGCTTCCAGTTACCCTTGTAATCTGATGGGATCGAAATGCCACCCATTCTGACAAGATCAGCGAGTGTAACCATCAGACCAGGCCACTTTCGGGAGGCGACGGATCTAGCCTCTACTTTACACATGTAAATTTGTACTGTGTATGTAGAATTAACGAAATAAAAATGGTAGATCGTACGCTGAGGCATCTGTGGAGACAAAGAACCCATGGAGGCAAAAAAAGGAATGTACCCGAGTACATTGAAGGTAGTGGCGAAGTCATGTTTGAGAACAATTTGTAGTGTGAATATTTTGTAGACAGTTCACAACATGGAGATCATGAGGTGTGGGGCTATAAAAGATTTGATCAAAGAGAGGAGGAGGGGCTTTTGAGGTGGTTTGAAGATACAGAAGAATGGAGTATAATAGGATGACTAGGTGGATATATAAATCTGAGGTAGAGATGAGAGGAGACAGGGATCGTCCCACAAAGGGTTGGAGGAAGGGCGTAAGGAAAATTTTGAGTGCTAGGGGTTTAGACATCCAACGAACTTGTATTGGAATGAGTGGAGGCAAGTAGTTTTTATGATCTGACATTCTGTTGGAGTATGAGCTAGGTAACATATATGAAGGAACTCAGGAAAACAGGTTAGAGAAACTAGAGTCCTGGAGGTGGGAAGCAGAGTGCCTGTACTCTGAAGAAAGGGTGGGGATGTTAAGTGCCGAGCGTTGTCTGAGCTGGGATGTGAGCACGCTTCTGGAAAGACAGTGACTAATTGAAAGACATTAAGTGTTTCTTAGCTTCCGAGTCACCCTAATATATATATTATATATATATATATATATATATATATATATATATATATATATATATATAATATATATATATATATATATATATATATATATATATATATATATATATATATATATATATATATGCAAAACAACCACTGTGAAAGGATAATGAAAATTCCAAGCGCTTTCGTGACTATTCACATTATCAAGTAGTCACGAAAGCGCTTGGAATTTCATTATTCTTTAACAGTGGTTGTTTTGCATATATATATATATATATATATATATATATATATATATATATATATATATATATATATATATATATATATATATATATATATATATATATATATATATATATATATATATATATATATATATATATATATATATATATATATATATATATATATATATATATATATGGTTTAGAAAGACACGTAAGCAAACACTATAACATATTAGAAAACGTTTCGGTCCTGGGACCTTGATCACTTCTAACATACAGAGGTAGAAAGACGTTATATATATAGGCGGAGAGTGAGGTGTGACGCACGTGACCTGAGGAATGTCATAAGAATATAAGAATGGAGGAACACTGTAGAAGGCCTACTGGCCCATGCGAGGCAGGTCCTTATCAAAACAACCTCTACCTATGATGAGGACGGGTAGACGATGAAATCATGTGACTCCTGTGTTGTTGGGTTGGTGCTGCTTAAGTATCATGTATGCCAATGTTTTTGAAATTTTGTAGTTTCCAGTGTTGCGTTCTATAGTGTCGGTGACGGCGATTAGTGAGGCTTCTAGGCACCGTCGGCGTCTGAGGTCTGGTTCGGTGAGAACCAGATGCCGACGGTGCCTAGAAGCCTCACTAATCGCCGCCACCGACACTATAGAACGCAACACTGGAAACTACAAAATTTCAAAAACATTGGCATACATGATACTTAAGCAGCACCAACCCAACAACACAGGAGTCACATGATTTCATCGTCTACCCGTCCTCATCATAGGTAGAGGTTGTTTTGATAAGGACCTGCCTCGCATGGGCCAGTAGGCCTTCTACAGTGTTCCTCCATTCTTATGTTCATATGACATTCTTCAGGTCACGTGCGTCACACCTCACTCTCCGCCTATATATATAATGTCTTTCTACCTCTGTATGTTAGAAGTTATCAAGGTCCCAGGACCGAAACGTTTTCTAATAAATATGTTATAGTGTTTGCTTACGTGTCTTTCTAAACCAACTTGTCGGTATTTATTACCAAGGTTTATACCATATATATATATATATATATATATATATATATATATATATATATATATATATATATATATATATATATATATATATATATATATATATATATATATATATATGTATGTATTTATTCATCCCTAGTTTTTTTTTTCTTTCCTACCATATACCAAAGTAATCCTTAGCAGTTATTTCCTAAAACTGGCTTCATCTCCTGACCTTGCGGCTAGAAACTCCCGTAATCCCTTGAGTTAAAACCAGATACATTCTCCTCCTCGGATCTCGTGGCCGGAAACTCGCCGCTTTGATCTTTTAGCCCCAGATATTTTCTCCCTGAAGCTGGAGGTGTCTGCTGCTGTTTCTGCTTGTTTGTTGTTGCTCGTTGTGTGTTTGTTGTTTGTTTTTGTTTTTCTTTGCTTTAACGAGTCGTAACATTTTAAATCTAGGAGTGACTTGTGTAAGCGATGCGATCAGACAAGTTAACCTGTACAGTATCCTGTACAACAGCTACCACAACATCCCATATAACTCTTGTACACCAGAATTTTTTACGTAAAACAAAGGGATGTAATAAAATTCCGTATTGACTTCAGAACGTCTGTTATTCATACAAAACGTTGTCTCAATGTAAGATTTACTCTGCATGTGTGTGTGTTTCAACCCAGTTTACCTAATATTAAGGATTTCTTTTCCCTGGGGTTTACTTCCCTATCCGTTGCTTTACCTCCTCACGTGGACCTTTAAAGGGAGCAGTTTGTCCGTCGCTAGCTCAAATTTGTTTAATTCAAAAGCAATGAATATTGTTAATATGTGTGATTTTTGGATACAAACCCCGCTTTTCATTTTCCCTGTGGCTCATTTTTTGGATATTCACGGAAAAACGTGGGGAGTATAAAGAGCAGCACTCATTGAAAACTAGACAGGCGGGGCCCAGTTTTGTGTTTAAAATGATAAAGGGGACATTTGACGCATTACATTCTTGTGGAGGCCCCAAACCCGTAGGAGTAGTACAGCACTGGAAATAGCCAATCATGTTTGGGCCACGAAAGAGGAAGGTGGTCTAATTCTTTGGGCCGACAGCCCTTTGAAGCCCCTCCTTCACCTTGAATTTTATGATTATCAGTGCTAAAAAAAAAGTTTTCCCTTTTAAATTTTTAATTTTTAGATTTATTTTTAGCGTTGATCAACACTGATGCTTGTGGGGTTTAGAGTTTCCCCTCTTTACCGCTTGATCAGGTTTTTATGAGTATGCATAGCAGTGAGCCAGTAGTAGTAGTGGTGCCTCGGAAAAATCAAACGGCTGAAAACTTTGTCATAAGGCGTGACATATAACGGGGTTAAGAACACTGTGAAATTGGGGCTGTTGCCTTTATGATGGGCCACTTCAGAACGATTGTAGTTTATCAGTGCTGAAAACAATGTTTCAGTGTTATGTTGTAGCCAGGTAACGAAACGTTATTTTACCCCACGCTGGGGTCAGTGGTGTGAGTGGACCCCCCATCATTTGTCCACTGTTATAATGCCAGATACAGAGGTGTCATTCTTCACCAGAAATAGCACTAAAAGCAATAAGTAATGAAAAAATCCAATAGTTGAGAACAGGAGCGAACAAAAAGAATAGTTCCCCATAATTTACTTAAACCCTGGAGGGGGATGGGAGAATTGTCAATATCCTCTTTTTAATTTACTTCACGTACCACATCAGTCTCGTAAAATGACACGCAAATTACTGAGTTTAAATTTAAACAAATATATATCATTGATCAACTTCGTACTGTAAGCGATCAGTGGCTTTTTCACACTACAAATAAGTGGATTTAATTGATTTTTACAGCTGACTTGACAAGGTTATTTAGTAGGTGTGATGTGAATTAATCTTTTACTCAAATGCTCTCGTAATTGCTGCTTGTTTTATGTTAGAGTTTATATTAGTAAAGTGCTGCAATAAGGTAGAAGTAAGTTAATATTAAAATTGATATAAGTACTGGAGAGTGGATATCCTTGAGCGACTCTTCTTCTCTTGTAGTTGCAGTCAGTTAACTGGCCGCTTGAAGAGTTCACTCCTTCCTCTTGTGGGGTCGTATCATACCTTTTCCTGGTGCTGTGTGTAGAATCTGCCTCCACCACCTTGTCAATCAGGTCATTTTCCTTCCTGACCACTCTGAGGCTAAGGAATAATTTTTTCTTTACTCTGTGGCTCATCCGTGTCTTTAAGTTGTAACTCTATCCTCCTGAGTCCATTTCTCGCCTCTCGAAAAGCCTATTCTTGTCTACTTAATCTGATTATCTTATATCTCATTTTCATATACTACTAATTCTTTTATCTTTTAATGCTATTCAGATTCAGGTTCTTTATTCTATCGTGTGTGTGTGTGTGTGTGTGTGTGTGTGTGTGTGTGTGTGTGTGTGTGTGTGTGTGTGTGTGTGTTGTGATTCTAATTAATTTTCCAACAATCCATTTCTTTGAGGAAAAAAAATTAGACTATTATTTCGGTTCGTTTTGAACCATTATAAAGTTACACCTGACTTAATGCTCCACGACAGACCGAAACGTAACCAAAAGAGCCCTTTACAAAATATATCTTCACTGAAGTATGAAATATCAGAAATAAGAAGGAATGATGGAATGTATGAGCGGTGTTGTTGGGTCACATGTTCAAAATCGTTTGTGAGTGTAAAGATTTTTTTTTTTTTAGAGGCAGGAATGTAAGTTCAATCAAAATACAGTGTTTTCAGTAAGAAATCCTGGTTTCAGCAACTTTAATGGCGTTTGTGCAGCGTTAACATGTGTGCATCATGCTTAGTGGGGCGCGGCACAACCAGGAATATTTATTCCCTTTTCATTTTGCTTTTTTTTGGGGGGTAGTGTGAAGGTTCATCACTCACACACACACACACACACACACACACACACACACACACACACACACACACACACACACACACACACACACAACACACACACATACACACACACACACTTTATAGGAAAAATTGATTATCTAGCAAGAACTCATTTACAATTAAATCCTTTCTAAAATTTTCTCTTATACGTTTAAAAATATATATATATATGTATATATATATATATATATATATATATATATTTTATATATATATATATATATATATATATATATATATATATATATATATATATATATATATATATATATATATATATATATATATATATATATATATATATTTATTTATGTTATTGTAAAAGTTAATAATTTTGTTCCAGAAGAACCTTAGATAACTTATCTAACCTTATTATAACAAGTGCAATTTAATATAACCTAACCCAACTAAATATATTTTAGATAAGTTTAAATAATTTAATAATAAACAAACACAATGAAATACATTTTTTTTGTTAGGTTCAGAATGATTTTTGCTTGCCATATTCGGCAAGAAGAGTGTTGCTATTTAAGCCGAAATCGCAAGTTTGACCTATTCGGCACGACATACATTATATATATATATATATATATATATATATATATATATATATATATATATTGTGTGTGTGTGTGTGTGTGTGTGTGTGTGTGTGTGTGTGTGTGTGTGTGTGTGTGTGTGTGTGTGTGTGTGTGTGTATTTGTATATACAAACCGTAATTTAAAATAACATTTTCAAAAAATAGTTAAGGAGGCCTTCACACCTTATTTGTTTACCTGACTTGGCCAATAAGAGTCGAGCAAGGTAATGCAAAGTGACCTTAATCTTGTAAAAGTTTCGTGTAAACCTATGAAAAGTCATCTGACAATTATGGAACAATAGAAAATAAATAACGACAAATTACAAGGGAAGCACGCCATTATGTAACCTTAGGAAGTGAGACATGGCCAGTCCATTAATTAACGAAGGCAATCAAGAAGGCTTAAAATGTGCAGAAAAGCATTTAAGATCAAACAGGACTTTGTCATTTAATTACCTAGTTCACCGGGAGACAAGATTAATTGTTCCGTACCTGTAGTTCACAAATTCAAGAAAAAATAAAATGGAAGCCGGAGAAAAACAGAGAGAGAGAGAGAGAGAGAGAGAGGAGAGAGAGAGAGAGAGAGAGAGAGAGAGAGAGACAGACGAGAGAGGAGAGACAGAGATGAGAAGAAGAGAGAAGAGAGAGAGAGAGACAGACAGACAGACAGAGAACATCAGTTTTTCTTTTTTAACCAGTAGTAGAGTTACTGCTACTTCACAGTGGGGGAAAGATAGAGGTAGAAATATAGAGTAGGAGTGAATAAGGAAAGAAGCAAGTGGGGAAATAAGTGAGGAAATATGAAGCTGGGAAGGAGTGAGGAAAGAGTAGAGGAGGGAGGAGTGATTAGGAAACGTGCAATAAACATTTCTTTCCAATAGTTTATAAAATATTTGACAGTAAAATAAGTATACAGATACAATAAAATGTTGCCTAGTGTGTGTGTACTGCGACCCCTGAATGGGTCACAATGTATATAATGTATATTACCTGTTCATATAATTTTATATTGCTTATATTTGCGATATTAGCTAAATCGTAAATATATTGCTTTATATTATTATTTGACTTAGTTATATTATTAGGTAGGATGTAACATTTATATATTTAGTGCTCATAGTTCGTGTTAAGTAGCTGACAGCATTGTCTAACTACTGTAGTTTACACTTCGCTTGTTTCGCTGCCGGCTTCTGTGTTGCTGGGCAGCAGCAGTCAACGGAGAGTCACATGATCAGGGTGGGGTGATCACACCTCACCAGGAGTGAGTGTCTGCCTGGCCTGCGCTTTCTTGTCGGTTTGACGTGCCTTCCAACAACACGGCCTCTCCAGCTCTCCATTGCTGGCCCTTGATAAATTAGACACATGTGCAACTCTTGGGTATCTTTATTGAGGAAACGTTTCGCCACACAGTGGCTTCATCAGTCCATACAAAGGAGAATCTTGAAGAACAGGAGGAGAATGAGGTAATCAGTCCCTCAACCTTGAGTCGATGTGGTCAGTCCATCAATCTTGAATAGAATACGGCATACGTGCTGAGAAGGAGCTTATAAACCGTTGGCAGGAGAGGTGAAGCAGTCATAGGTCGTGTAACATTTGTTCAATGTTGAAGTAGGTCGTGCCCAAGAATTAGGCAAGCGAAGAATTCCCAAGTATTAAGATCCCAAGAAGTTGCAGTGTCTGACAGGTTTGTAGATGAATGGTTCAGAGAACCGACATGTTGATAAATTAGACACATGTGCAACTCTTGGGTATCTTTATTGTTCTTCAAGATTCTCCTTTGTATGGACTGATGAAGCCACTGTGTGGCGAAACGTTTCCTCAATAAAGATACCCAAGAGTTGCACATGTGTCTAATTTATCAACATGTCGGTTCTCTGAACCATTCATCTACATTGCTGGCCCTTGTTGGAAGATCGTCTCTGTTGCTTTCTTGTTGTTGGTTCTGTATAACTCTGTTTACAGAACATACCCTAGACTTAGTGATTTTTGACGTTGTACTGACGTCGTGTGTCGCATAGACACTGAGAAACTCAGGTCCTGAGCTGTAGCTTCTGACCTAATTTGCACTGGTATCTGTGTACTGAAAGATCTGCAGATGGTCCCTACTTAGTGTTGTTATATTATCTCCTTGTTCCTGATTCTGTGTGGCTGTTGCTTGTTATATTGCTGTTCGGCTTATCAGTCGTTTTATTGTACAAGCAAGCTGTTCTGATTGCCAGGTTGATCAACAAGTTAGTTTTTGTGAGGACTTTTAGTCAGTCACTGGTTAAGTCTAGTCAAGTCTTGAGACATAGCGAACTACTTAGAGCACTTACACACATACACACAAACTTACTTGTATATATTTGTATTATGTTATTAAATGCTAACAATGTACCAGACGGTACTTAAAAGCCATAAAGATGTGATATGTGCCTTCAGCATAATGCTACTTTACACGAGAGAAGTGTAGGAACTTGTATCCTATATTATATTCAATTGATTACTATAATTTACTTTGATCTTATACGCCTAGACAACTTTGTTATTAATAAACTTATTAAATTTTAATTTCTTTAGTAGCCTACCAGTTGTAATCCTGAAGCACTATTGAATCTTACTAAATTCTACTGGATAATTGGACCAGGATGCTGACTACTTGTTACAAAATCCCAGTAACAGGCTGGATGCTAGAAGGGCAGTACCTTCTAGTATTCACTGGAGATCTCTATGCTTATTAGATATCGCGTTTTTTGTAACAGTGTGTTACCACACACACACACACACACACACACACATATATATATATATATATATATATATATATATATATATATATATATATATATATATTTTATATATATATAATCCTAGGTAGTAGGTTGGTAAACAGCAACCGCCCAGAGAGGTACTACCGTCCTGCCAAGTGAGTGTAAAACGAAAGCCTGTAATTGTTTTACATGATGGTAGGATTGCTGGTGTCTTTTGTCTGTCTCATAAACATGCAAGATTTCAGGTACGTCTTGCTACTTCTACTTGCACTTAGGTCACACTACACATACATGTACAAGCATATATATATATACACACCCCTCTGGGTTTTCTTCTATTTTCTTTCTAGTTCTTGTTTATTTCCTCTTATCTCCATGGGGAAGTGGAACGGAATTCTTCCTGCGTAAGCCATGCGTGTTGTAAGAGACGACTAAAATGCCAGGAGCAAGGGGTTAGTAACCACTTCTCCTGTATAAATTACTAAATTTAAAAAGAGAAACTTTCGTTTTTCTTTTTGGGCCACCTTGCCTTGGTGGGATAGGCCTATATATATTATATATATATTTATATATATATATATATATATATATATATATATATATATATATATATATATATATTATATATATATATCTATATACTATCCGCAGATAATTTCAAAAAGAAAGGCAAAGAGATTAACCTTTTTAACTAAATAGCCTCTCTTGCCTTACTCTCATCAACAGTTCTGAAAGTGAGATCACGCGAATATGAGCAATTTCTTCACCCTCTCGCGAAGATAAGTGGCCCTCCCTGGCACTTACAGGCACCACCTCTGCCGGCACGTGACAAATATACCGGCACTGAGCTCTGTGTGTTTGATCTGAGTTATGAGGCGCAGTCTGCCTCGCCTGGGAGATGTCAATATCGAGAACACATGAGGCGTTCCCACGCTGCTTGCTACCAGTCAGTCACGTGTAGTTAGCAGTCTGAAATTGGCTTTGCATGTATGCTAATACGAGTGCCTGCACGCATGAAAGTTTTTTATGTACATACAGCCGTGTACACAACACACACACACACACACACACACACACACACACACACACACACACACACATGATGGAAGGGTTAGACTCAGAGGTGTCCCTGTTCACAGATGATGTGAAGTTAATGAGGAGTATTAAATCAAATGAGGATCAGGCAGGACTTCAAAGAGACCTGGACAGGCTGGACACCTAGTCCAGCAACTGGCTTCTTGAATTTAACCCTGCCGAATGCAAAGTCATGAAGATCGGAGAGGGGCACAGAAGACCACAGACAGAGTATAGGCTAGGTGGTCAACGACTGCAAACCTCGCTCAAGGAGAAAGATCTTGGCGTGAGTATAACACCGAACACGTCTCCGGAAGCACGCATCAACCAGATAACTGCTGCAGCATATGGGCGCCTGGCAAACCTGATATTAGCATTCGATACCTAAGTAAGGAATCTTTGAAGACACTGTACACCGTGTACGTCAGGCCCATACTGGAGTATGCAGCACCAGTTTGGAACCCGCATTGGGTCAAGCACGTTAAGAAATTAAGAAAGTGCAAAGGTTTGCAACAAGGTTAGTTCCAGAGCTAAGGGGAATGTCCTATGAAGAAAGGTTGAGGGAAATCGGCCTGATGGCACTGAAGGACTGGAGGAATAGGGGAGACATGATAACGACATACAAAATACTGCGTGGAATAGACAGGGTGGACAGAGACAAGATGTTCCAGAAAGGGGACACAGAAACAAGGAAGTTGAAGACTCAGATGAGCCACAGGGATGTTAGGAAGCATTTCTTCAGTCATAGAGTGGTCAGGATGTGGAACAGTCTGGCGAACGAAGTAGTGGAGGCAGGAACCATACATAGCTTTAAGACGAAGTATGATAAAGCTCATGGAGCAGGGAGAGAGAGGATCTAGTAGCGTTCAGTGAAGAGGCGGGGCCAGGCGCTGAGTCTCGACCACTGCAACTACAATTAGGTGAGTACACACACACACACACACACACACACACACACACACACACACACACACACACACACACACACAAGGCATGACATTTTAACAGCATGAGGGGGTAAACAGAGAGAACATGATGTAGTGGACGGAGAAGAAGAAAAAACACAGTTTCCCTATTGAAGCAGCAATCCCCAGAGAAGAGCCAAGAGGACATGTGACAATGTTCTGTATTGTGAGTGTAAACACTGTGCAGAAAAAGGAAGGGGAGCAACTCGTTACAGTCACGTCTACAAAGACTCCAGCGGCAAACAACAGCACTATTAAATAAATTGCTTGACAAGTACCTATGAAAAATTAATCAGACGGAGGCATATCCAGAGACACAACTGCAATTAAAGTTAGCATTTTAAATGAGACACACATGCACCATCTGATTTTTTATTAAGAAAATTTTCGCTCACGGGAAGCAAGATGCTGGAGGCGTCAATTTCGTGGTGTGTTAAAAATCGTCACAGGATCAAGTTGTTCTGCCTGATTAGCAACAAGTCCATCAGTACGTGTGACATGCCGAAGTACCAAGTTTCTGGTCAGGTGTTCGAAACAGCGATAAATAAAGATTCGAGATAGCGTCTTTTATGCAGATTCTGAGCTTTGAATCTTTTCACTTTATCAGATGGCTTCTATGTGGATTTGTCACATACGGTTTGTAGCATATTTCCCGATTTACGTTATGTTGGTATAGGTTTAGTCATGCAGCAGTGTCGTCTTTAAATTAAAATTTAGTCGTTTATAATACCGCAACGCCAGCTAATGGAAAAAAATAGGATAAAGAGGGCAAAAAAGATCACTCAAACCAATGAGTCCAGTCAATGTAATCAAAAGCTGTCTGCAGGTGTTCTACCAATCACCATCGGCTACTCCAGTTTACCCACGTTTATAAATGGTTTTACTTTTCCTTCCCTTCCATTGTGCCGCACCACTAAACTGTGTCATCTTATGACAGACTCGTGTCAGATATTATTCACTGACGAATGAGTTAAGAACAATGTTTCCATTGATTCTCATTGCTCCCGTCACAACCCACGCTAAGCTTAGTCAACATGTCCGAAAAATAATTCAGTATTAATGTTGACACGGAACTCGAGAGAGAGAGAGAGAGAGAGAGAGAGAGAGAGAGAGAGAGAGAGAGAGAGAGAGAGAGAGAGAGAGGGAGAGGGAGAGGGAGAGGGAGAGAGAGAGGGAGGGAGAGGAAGGGAGAGACAGAGAAACATTCTTTAAACTATTTCCTTTCGTGTAATTGGAGAATATATTAGGTAATTATTCAACTCCTTCTGGTCATTTGTTGCCTTTACAGTAAAAGTGCATGGTAAGCTCTTGAGGTGTATATTAGGTGTTACTAAGAGTGACTTCTAAATTCAAAAGTCACTTTTTTTTATATCGGCGTATTAGGTATCTAAATGGAGTACCTTTAATTAGCGGCATGAATTACTTTTCTTCCTCCGATTAGCTGCAAGTTTTCACAGTTGGCGAGCACTAACTATGGGACAGTTCATGGAACTATTGACATACGCAGGTGCTGTCTGGACAGTTTTTTTATAGACCGTTCACAAATTTGGTTTCTGTGTTTATACCCTGACGCATACAGATATACATGTAATATTAAGAAGAGGCACGAAAAGACTTTCAAAGCCAGGACAGAGTGAGGCCCAGTGGCAGCCAGTGAAGAAGAGGGCCAAGAACTGAGACCGGGTCCTGCAACCACACATAAGAACATAAGAACGAAGGAACACTGCAGCAGGCCTACTGGCCCATGCGAGGCAGGTCCAAGTCTCCTACCGGCTTAAGCCAATGCACCCAACCTAGTCAGGTCAGGTCACATTGACTTAAGGGAGGAACACGGCAACCGACCTGGTAGCACAAGCTATCAGGTCCAACTCACACCCACCCACATCCACTCATGTATTTTTCCAACCTATTTTTAAAGCTACACAACGTTCTGGCCTCTATAACTGTACTTGGGAGTTTGTTCCACTCATCCACAACTCTATTACCAAACCAGTACTTTCCTATATCCTTCCTGAATCTGAATTTTTCCAACTTAAAACCATTGCTGCGAGTCCTGTCTAGGCTAGATATTTTCAGTACACTATTTACATCCCCTTTATTTATTCTTGTCTTCCATTTATACACCTCAATCATATCCCCCCTAATTCTACGTCTTTCTAGAGAGTGCAGATTCAGGACCCTTAGTCTATCCTCATAGGGAAGGTTTCTGATATATGGGATCAACTTTGTCATCCTCCATTGTACATTTTCCAGAGCATTTATATCCATTCTGTAATACGGTGACCGAAACTGTGCAGCATAATCTAAATGAGGCCTAACCAAGGATGCATAGAGTTGAAGAACAACCTGAGGACTCCTATTATTTATGCTTCTTGATATGAAGCCAAGGATTCTATTAGCTTTATTGCGAACACTTATGCACTGCTGTCTTGGTTTCAGATTACTGCTAACCAGAACTCCTAAATCTTTTTCGCAGTCCGTAATATTAAGATCTACCTTATTTAGTTTATATGTGGCATGGTTATTGTCCTGTCCAACATTTAGAACTTTGCATTTGTCTATATTAAACTGCATCTGCCACTTCTCCGACCACTGCATCAGTCTATTCAAATCTTCCTGGAGTGCTCTAATGTCCTCGTCAGAATGAATTCGACGGCTATTTTGGTGTCATCGGCAAACTTATTGATGTCGCTCTTTATGCCCTCATTTATGTCGTTTATGTAAATTGTGAACAGCAGGGGGCCCAACACTGACTCCTGTGGAACACCGCTCGTGACGCTTCCCCACTCTGATTTCTCCCCATTTATGCAAACTCTCTGCTGCCTATTTGTCAACCATGCCTCTACCCAGGAAAAAATTTCTCCTCCTATTCCATGTGCCTCAATTTTCCTCAATAGTCTCTGATGTGGGACCCTGTCAAAAGCCTTACTGAAGTCCATATACACAATATCATATACATTACCATGATCTACCTCCTCAAATATCTTAGTGAAAAAAGTTAACAAATTCGTAAGGCAGGAACGCCCCTTTGTAAAACCATGCTGAGATTCGTTGATTAATTTATGCTTTTCAAGGTGGCTACGAACTGCCTCGGCAATTATTGATTCCATAAATTTTCCCACTATGTAGGTTAGGCTTATTGGTCCATAGTTCGAAGCTAAGGGAAACCTGTCCCCCTGCTTTGAAAATAGGTATCACATTTGCCATTTTCCACTTATCTGGCACCATGCCATTTTTGTAGTGATATGTTGAAAAGTTTAGCCAAAAGGTTTGCTAAGCTCCTTTTTTACATTCCTTTAGAACCCTTCCATCAGTTCATCAGGGCCTGGGGATTTGTTAGGTTTTAATTTATCTATTTCCCTAAGGACCATGTCACTTGTGACCCTAATCGTCCCACAGTTTATTATCGCCCTGTTCTACATAATTTATCATTTCTGGAATATCGCTGGTATCTCCTGTGTAAAAACTGAGAGAAAGTATGTGTTAAAATTCTTCACATTTCCTTATCACTGTCAGTGAGCTGCCCCGAGGAACTTTTGAGTGGGCCTATCTTGTCCCTGATCTTACTTCTGTATACCTGAAAGAATCCTTTTGGGTTAGTTTTTCGATTCTCTTGCAACTTTAACCTCAAAAATCTCTTTTTGCTTTTCTAATTCCCTTTTTTATTTCTCTCTTTAACTGAATATATCGATTTCTTAATTGCCCTTCTCCTCTTTTGATTTGCCTATATATGCCTCTCTTTTGACCAATCAGATATTTTAATCTATTGTTCATCCATTTAGGATAATTTTTGTTTAAATCTGATTTTCTCTATTTGGAACTTAATTTGATTTGAGCGCTAGAACTATGCCCTGGAAAGTGTCATATCGGCAACCATCACCACCTACCTGAACCCTTAGTCAGGTCATTCCAGTTCAGCCCACCTAAGTAATTTTTCAGTCCTATGAAATCAGCCAAGCGAAAGACAGGGACGGAGACTTGATTGCCATTATTAGGGGAATTCCATGTTTTATTAAAACTGAGTGATTTGTGATCACTTTCCCCAAGCTCATCATTAACCTCAAGATTATTAATTAGTGTTTCCCTACTGGCAAGAACCAAGTCAAGGAGGTTATTTCCCCTAGTTGGCTCTGTCACAAACTGTTTTAAAAAACAATCCTGGATCGTATCAACAAAGTCACCTGACTCTAAATTTCCTGTCAAATTGCTCCAGTCAATCTGTCTATAGTTGAAATCTCCCATTAGCACAACATTTTCGTATGTAGATGCCTTACGAATTTCGTCCCATGGAAGTTTACTGCACTCCCTATCAAGATTTGGGGCCCTGTAAATCACGCCCAAAATTAGTTTTTCTCGGCCCTCGAGAAGCTGTAACCAAACAGATTCAGTGGCCAACGCTTCTAATTTTATATCTTGTCTAACACAACAATTTAAATTGTCTCTGACATACATCGCTACTCCACCACCCTTCCTGTTGACCCTTTCAGTGTGGAATAATTTATAGCCTTGTATGTGACATTCAGAGGGCATCTCTCTATCTTTCAGATTGAGCCAGGTCTCTGTTATAGCAATAATATCTATGTTTCCTGCAATTGCAATTAATCTTAGCTCATCTATCTTATTTCTTACACTCCTGCTATTAGTATAGTAAACCTTAAGGGAGCTAGTCCCTTGCTACCCTCTGCTGTCCCCTTTGTTTGCTGACCTGATCTATTGTCTTTATTTATAACTTCATGCTGAATGCCTTTTATACATTTACTGTTTCCAACCCTAGTGCTGCAACCTGCTTGTTTCCCACACACACCCATACCTCTATCTTCTATCAGTTTAAAATCATAGACATTTCACCAATGGCCTTCTCAGTTGAGTTTGCAAGTGCTACCACCCCAGCCCCAGAGAGATGTACCCCATCCCTTGCATACATGTCATGTTTGCCATAAAAGTTGTTCCAGTTGTCAATGAATGGGATTGCAAGTTCCGTGCAGTATCTGTTTAGCCAGCAATTTACACCAATTGCCCTAGACAACCATTCATTTCCTACCCCCCTTCTAGGCAAGATGCTACATATGATTGGGACCCCTCCCTTAGACTTAATGAAATCTATAGCTGACCTGTACTTATCTAGCAGCTCTTCTCTCCTACCCTTCCCAATATCATTTCCACCAGCACTGAGACAGATAATGGGCTTGTTCCCATTACCTGACATGATATTATCCAGCCTGTTAACTATGTCCCCAACACCAGCTCCAGGGAAGCACACTCTATCTCTCATCTTCTTATTCCTATTACAAAAAGCACGGTCAATATATCTTACCTGAGAGTCACCAACCACAAGAATGCGCTTACCTCTGTTAGCAGGGGCAGTAGTACCCTTACCTTCACTGGCCACTGAAGTACATTCACCTTGAAGAACAGAGAAGCGATTTCTTACCTTCAGATCTTCACTCTTAACTTTCCTTATTCTGATTCTCCTCCCATTACTGGTTACCACTCGCCACTTGTAGCAGGTGCTGGACTGCACCTCACCGCTGGTAGCCGTTGCTACCTCCCCACCTACAGCCTCCTCAGAGCGAGAGACAGACTGCACCTCACTGCTAGAAGCCTCATTCCCCACAACTCCAGCCACTTCACACTCTCTCCCAGACCCATTGAGGTGGACCTTCAACCTCCTAATCTCCTCCTGGAGAAGCAAGACCTCCTCCTTCAACTCTCCAACCTCAATTTTTAAAACACTGCAGAAGCAAGCCATGCTTTGTAACCGTCCACGCTAATCCCCAAAGCAGCTCAGGGTCTGTGACCTCACGTGACGACTGACCACTGGAGAATGCACACACGCACACGCTCTTTTTTTTTACACAGGGTTTAACAAGGTTAAGGATCCCTAGCTTTATTGACAAGCTATTTACAGGTTAAGGATTCCTAACTTTATTGGCAAGCTAAGAGCTGTTACCTACATCAGCTCATTTGAAAGCATATTTATTGTTATGAGACATACAAGTAGGGAACAGGATGAAGTTGGAGCCATCTGTGGGCCAGCATTTTCATGTGATCAACTGACTTTATCTCGTTGACATCATTACGCTGTACGAATGTGTTCCATACTCGAGTCATCCTGGGTATATATGATCTCAGATGGAGTGATGTTCTGGAGAAGGGTACAGCCAGAGTGAAGTTGCTGTTTTCTGCCCGTCTTGTGGCATAAAAGCTTGTTTCACGCTGTCCTCGAAGTGGATCCAAGTGTGGTACTTTGAAAATATTGGCCTTGTACATAACAGTAAGGCCACCCACATCCCTCCTATGTTGAAGGCTCTGCTGAAATGACAGATCTATCCAGGGTGGGTCCAGACGAGAGATGAGACGTCTTGCTCTGTTCTCTACTCTGTCAAGCAGTCGCAGATGAGAGCGGGGGCAGGCAATCCAAGAAAGTGGAGCATACACAAGGTGTGAGCATACTTGTGCTTCGTACAGAATCTTGCAACCCCTACTGTCAAGTAGATGCGAGATACGGCGAAGTGCTGTAAGCTTCCTGGCTGCCTTGTTTGCAAGATTTTCAACATGGTTCTTCATGGTTAGTTTGGAGTCAAATTTCACCCCAAGGATATCAACTTCTTCTCCAGGTGCCAGCACCCTCCCATTCATCCTTACTACTGCACCAGCATTACCATCATGGTGCCTAGAGACGATCATCATTTTCGTTTTCTCAGGTGCAAATGTTACTTGCCATCTATTTCCCCGCTGATATAGCTCTCAGCTGGTGATTGATGTAGCTTAGAGCAGCTGGCATTTCTTCTCTTGGATAAGTGAATGTCAGTGTACAGTCATCTGCATATGCATGTGATTCTGGGATGAGATGAAGAAGGTCGTTGAAGTAGACATTCCACAACAATGGTCCCAGTACGCTTCCTTGTGGAACACTTGCCCCAATAGGATGTCTTGCTGATTCCGTTCCATTGAGAACTACACTTAGAGATCTACCATGAAGGTAATCACTGAGGAGACATAACGTAGAGCCTGCAATTCCCAGTGCTTGAAGTTTTGCTAAGAGGCCCTGGTGCCACACCCGGTCGAAAGGGCCAGCAATGTCCAGTGCTACCACACAGCTGACTTTGGATTCATCCAGTGACTGGTGCCACTTAGTGGAGAGGTTTAACAACAGATCAGCAGCAGAGTAACCTTTCCTGAAGCCATATTGACGATCACAAAGTAGTGAGTGATAGTCAAAAAACTCTGTCATTTGTCTTGAGATTATTGTCTCAAGGATCTTACCAGTGATTGACAGGAGTAACACTGGTCTGTAGTTGCTGATTTCTGCTCTGCTCTTCTTTTTGTGAACAGGGACTACATTTGCCTCTTTCCATGGAGAGGGCCATTTACACTGTACTAGGCAGTGCTGAAAGATGCGAGTTAGAGGTGCTGCTAGCTGGTCTGCACATCTTCTCAGCAATCTTGGGCTCAACTTGTCTGGGCCCGCAGCCTTTTCTTGGTCAAGCGATTTAAGAAGGAAATGCACCTCCTTCTGCCTTATTGTCACCACTGACAGTTTTGACACAGTTCTTGCAGCTAGCCAAGGAGGGTCCCTTGCTGGATCAGGAACTTGCATTTTGGTAGCAAAGTGTTCAGCAAAGAGGTCCGCCTTCTCTTGACTACTACTAGAGGTGGAATGAGTTCATCAGGCAGATAACCTTGTCTGTCCTTGACCAGGGACCACCAGGTTTTGGAGCCTACCCTACCTGAGGCTAGCTTTCTTTTAGTGTCCACCTCCCATTTAGCAATGGCCTACTTTTGAACGTCACCCATATGCCTACAGGCTTGCCTGTGCAAGTTCCTGTTATAGGTGGTAGGATGTCTCTTATACCTTCGCCATGCTTTGTACTTAGCATGGCGGTCTCTCTCTCTCTCTCTCTCTCTCTCTCTCTCTCTCTCTCTCTCCTCTCTCTCTCTCTCTCTCTCTCTCTCTCTCGTTCATATTAGAGGAAAGAAGGCTGGGTGATATGATGTACAAAATTTTGAGAGGACAAGTTATGACAATAGACGGGATAGAGAGGAGTAGACGGGAAACTGGAACACAAGGGAAAAGCTGGAAGTTGAAAACACAGATGAATCAGAGATATTAAAAAGTATTTCTTCGACCTTAGGGTGGTCAGGATGTTGAACATCTTGGAGAGTGGAATGATAGAAGTAGAAGAAAGAAGGAACACTGCAACAGGCCTACTGACCCATGCAGAGCAGGACCATGTCCCCAACCCTTGATTAGCCCAATGACCCACCAAGTCTGGTCACTTATGCATACATAGCTTTAAGAAGACGTACGATAAAATTCTCGAAGCAAGGAGTAGGTGAACCCATTAGTGGCTAGCAAAGAGGCGTGACCAGAAGCTGAGACATGACCACTACAGCCACATGCAGGTGAGTACATGTAGCTGAGTACATGTAGCTGAGTACACACAAATATTTTCTATATCTACATCTGTCTGCCTTTATAAATTCATCTACTGTATCCATGTTTCCTATCATCTACATATTCAACTTCATTTCGTATTCTTTCTAATTTCGACTGTTATCCTCTTCTTTCTAACATCCGTCTCTTCACATTACTAAATTATATCAGTATTACAACACGAATTTCGTAATTTGATATTTGTATAACTTTAAGTCCAGTATCCCAACACAGTTTACCAAAGTTTACGTTTGTGTGTGTGTGTATACAGTAAGTTCACTAGTTCACACCCGGTGCACCCAAGTCTTCGTGTTCATAACTACACTTGTTCATTACTACCACTTGCTTATAACTCGTCGTGTATATAACTTAACGTGTTTATAATTTGTCATATGGAAGGTTTTATATAAACGCTTATGCAAGTTCCTGCTTGGAATTTCATGCTTTGAAGCTTTCTCAAATTAAACAAGCTTCACTCACGTGCGCTCACACACTCACACACACACACACACACACACACACACACACACACACACACACACACACACACACACACACACACACACACACACACACACACACACACACATAGGACCCAGGAAAACAAGGAGATTAGTAGAAGAGCCAGAAATAGTATGCACAGATAAAGAGGGAGGCCCAGCGACAGTATGAAAACGACATAGCATCGAAAGTCAAATCTGACCCGAAACTACTGTATAGCCACATTAGGAGGAAGACAACAGTCAAGGACCAGGTGATAAGGCTGAGGAAAGAAGGTGGAGAACTCACAAGAAACGATCAAGAGGTATGTGAGGAACTCAACACGAGATTTAAGGAAGTATTTACAGTAGAGACAGGAAGGACTCTGGGGGGACAGATCAGATGGGGACACCAGCAAGGAATACACCAACAAGTGTTGGACGACATACATACAGATGATAAGGAGGTGAAGAAACTGCTAAGGGACATCGATACCTCAAAGACAATGGGACCGGACAACATCTCCCCGTGGGTCCTTAGAGAGGGAGCAGATATGTTGTGCGTGCCACTTACCACAATCTTCAACACGTCCCTGGAAACTGGGCAACTACCTGAGGTGTGGAAGACGGCAAATGTAGTTCCCATTTTTAAAAAAGGAGACAGAAAAGAGGCACTAAACTATAGACCTGTGTCATTGACGTGTATAGTATGCAAAGTTATGGAGAAGATTATCAGGAGGAGAGTGGTGGAGCACCTGGAACGGAACAAGAGTATAAATGCCAACCAGCACGGATTCATGGAAGGCAAATCCTGTGTCACAAACCTTCTGGAGTTTTATGATAAAATAACAGAAGTAAGACACGAGAGAGAGGGTGGGTTGATTGCATCTTCTTGGACTGCAAGAAGGCCTTTGACACAGTTCCTCACAAGAGATTAGTGCAGAAGCTAGAGCATCAGGCGCATATAACAGGAAGGGCACTGCAATGGATCAGAGAATACCTGACAGGGAGGCAACAACGAGTCATGGTACGTAATGATGTATCACAGTGGGCACCTGTGACGAGCGGGGTCCCATAGGGGTCGGTCCTAGGACCAGTGCTATTTTTGGTATATGTGAACGACATGATGGAAGGGTTAAACTCAGAAGTGTCCCTGTTTGCAGATGATGTGAAGTTAATGAGGAGAATTAAATCTGATGAGGACCAGGCAGGACTTCAAAGAGACCTGGACAGACTGGACACCTGGTCCAGCAAACGGCTTCTCGAATTTAATCCTGCCAAATGCAAAGTCATGAAGATAGGGGAAGGGCACAGAAGACCACAGACAGAGTATAGGCTAGGTGGCCAAAGACTGCAAACCTCACTCAAGGAGAAAGATCTTGGGGTGAGTATAACACCGAGCATGTCTCCGGAAGCACACATCAATCAGATAACTGCTGCAGCATATGGGCGCCTGGCAAACCTGAGAACAGCATTCCGATACCTTAGTAAGGAATCGTTCAAGACACTGTACACCGTGTATGTCAGGCCCATACTGGAGTATGCAGCACCTGTTTGGAACCCGCACTTGATAAAGCACGTCAAGAAACTAGAGAAAGTACAAAGGTTTGCGACAAGGTTAGTTCCAGAGCTAAGGGGAATGTCCTATGAAGAAAGATTAAGGGAAATCGGCCTGACGACACTGGAGGACAGGAGGGTCAGGGGAGACATGATAACGACATATAAAATACTGCGTGGAATAGACAAGGTGGACAAAGACAGGATGTTCCAGGGAGGGGACACAGAAACAAGAGGCCACAATTGGAAGTTGAAGACACAAATGAGTCAGAGAGATATTATGAAGTATTTCTTCAGTCATAGAGTTGTAAGGCAGTGGAATAGCCTAGAAAACGACGTAGTGGAGGCAGGAACCATACACAGTTTTAAGACGAGGTTTGATAAAGCTCATGGAGCGGGGAGAGAGAGGGCCCAGTAGCAACCGGTGAAGAGGCGGGGCCAGGAGCTAAGACTCGACCCCTGCAACGACAAATAGGTGAGTACACACACACACACACACACACACACACACAACCACACGAATATTTTTCACCAATAAGCCCACCTAGGAGAGAAGCCTCATGAAGACGAAAAGAAGCTTCGGTCTCTCCTGAGCCACTGTCAGTCACGACACTTGCTACTTGGCAATTATCCAGGACGATCACAAACGTCGCTATGAGGTTCCTTTCCAGAGTGCCGATTCTTTCGAAGTATTCTGGCCACGGTGGACGATGGAAGGCAGGATGAAAGACATTGACACACATGATACCTTCTACCTACTCACCAGGTGCCTGTCAATCCCAGAACTTACCTACTTTCTGAGATGCTCCCCAGCCTTCAGCAGTCCAAAACTCAAGGAATAGGACTCTCTCCCTAAGACCATGCTAGAGAGTGTACTGAATCTTTCCCTGGAAGATGGACAGTGGTTGCAAGCCTCACTTCCGGTCAGGCTTGGGGGGCTGGGAGTACGCAGATCCTCCCAGATTGCTCTACCAGCTTTCCTATCCTCTTCCATTCCATCAAACGAGTTGAGACAAATTCTTCCTGATAACCTCAGTGACTCAGTAGGAATCCAGGACCCTAACTATGCCAGTGCCATCACTGAATGGGAGACTCTTGCTGCTCCAGCACCAAACCCTAGTGCAGCACTGGCTCACAAACAGTCAAGCTGGGATGGCCCGATCACTGAAAAGGTGTTTGCCAACATGCTCAGGGCTGCAACATCAGACAGGGAGACTGCCTGTCTCCAGGCTGTGAGTGCAAATCACCCCGGGGACTTCCTCCAAACAGTTCCCTTATCGGCAATGGGAACGCGCCTCGACCCTAAGACCCTCAGTATTGCAGTGGCGAAGCGCAAGTAGACCAATATGGTCTACATGGCCTTAACTGTTCCAAAACCAAGGGCTGGAATGCAAGACACAATGAGATCAACGACATCATAAAGAGAATCCTTGCTACTGCTGGATGCCCAGCCGAGAGGGAGCCCCGATCACTAGCAGCCAACAATACCCACAACCCAGCAAACCTCCCCGACGGGTTCACCAACTATTCTTGGAAGAATGACAAGC
>NC_069415.1:20775478-20792978 GCF_026875155.1 Cherax quadricarinatus | reverse complement strand
CCTTGTTTCCAATGCAGTACTTTCCCTGTTATTCCTGCCTGCTCCTCTAATTTTTGCACCAGTCTCTTGTGTGGTACTGTGTCAAAAGCCTTCTTGCAGTCTAAAAAGATGCACCTAGCCAAGCTAGGTGTTGTACCCGTTCGTGGGTACAATATAAATTACTGCTCGTTGGGCTAGTACACCAAACAGGGAGTAGAATGAAATTAGCTCAGAAGCATCCACACCACCATATGCCCTCGGATGACGAGTACAACACCTAGCTTGGCTGGGTGCGTCATTCATGAGGATTGTGTGGTTCCGTGGAGTAGAGCATCATGAGTTTTTGCTCACCATGAGGCGAGCCAAAGCAAAAATGGGTTCGACTCCTGGCTAGTCCTGTTAATGATTTATAAATTTTCTTATCTAAAGAACTCGTTAATTATGATTTACCATTGTCATTTCCTACTATCATTAAACTTATTAAACTTTGCATTGTTGATGCAAAATTTGTATTTAATGATAAGTTTTACACTCAGAAGTTTGGTATGTCAATGGGAAATCCTCTTTCACCCGTTCTTAGTAACCTATACATGGAATATTTTGAAACAAGGCTGCTTAACACAATCCTCCCTAATAGAGCTAAATGGTTCAGATATGTTGATGATATTTTGTGTCTTATGCCCGAGAATGTAGATATACATCATTTCCTTGGTAAATTAAATAGCTTAGCCCATTCTATAAACTTTACTGTTGAGTTTGAGGAAAATAACTCATTGCCTTTTCTAGATGTTTTAATTATTAAGGGTAATAATGAATTCAAATTTAAAATTTACAGAAAACCTACAAATAACTGTTCCTATGCCCACTATTATTCTTCACATCAAGATAGAGTTAAACTGTTTTCTCATCAATGTTTTTGAGAGCTTTGCGTATTTGTAATCCAGAGTTCATAGATGAGGAAATATCCAAAATTTATGAAATGGCTAATGACTTGATAATGTGAGTAGTCACGAAAGCGCTTGGAATTTCACTATTCTTTCACAGTGATTGTTTTGCATATTCTGAAATCACCTGTTTACTGTGATCTTATTGCATATATATATATATATATATATATATATATATATATATATATATATATATATATATATATATATTATATATATATATATAAATAATGATATGCCCCACTGAAAATCTCCTATCCCCTTCTGTTTTGCTTCACTTAGTGATGGATGATACTCAGCTTTTCATTCACAACATTTACAATCCGGTCTTTCTTATGTGTACAACGTCCACGCACATTCAAACATCCCAAAATTCAAAATGTTCTTCTATTTTGATATAGTTCTTAATAATGCTCCCGGCCTTTTACTCGTCTTTTACGACTTTCATAGCTTATGGAGAAGGATTCTTCTCCTCTTCCTTCTCCTTCTGCTCCTCCTGATCCTCCTCCCGCATTTTCTTTCTCTGTTTCTTTAATTTCTTCTTCCTTCTCTTTTTCTTCCTTTTTCTCCATTTTCTTCCTCTTTCTAGGTCATTATATTACAAAATAATTCTTTTACAAGGCTACTGACATAAAAAGTTGCTCTAGATCAGGAATTTTAAAAGAACCACTTAATGTTTTCTGTCTGATCTGAATACCTGAGCTAAGTAATAAATCTGAACACTGGTCTCCTGCACTAGTGTAAAAATACAAGCTTTTATTGACTCGACCAGAGTGAATCGATGCGGAACTAGTGCTTTGTCTGACTTAGGCAAAATGACGAACAGATGGATAGACAGGCAAACATCCAGATATTTGGCAAAACTTTCAATTCGAAAATAATAAATAAAACTCAATTCTTGGTAGTTTTTATGTAAGCCACAAAGTTGCCAACAGGTCACCATAAACTTTTTAGTTCTACTCATTGTTTTATGGGTAGCATTTGTACAGAGAATAACTGGTAGAATGCCTCGTGCGGTCGAAGTGGCGTGATGTATACATTGGGCGAGGCTGGCAGGGTATGCTGAGGTATGCTACATAAATATCTAAGTGTATATTTTGGGTTGTTGTGCCGGAGGTAAAGCACTGCTGGTGCCATTAATCATGATCACTGCGGAGGTGTGCGTCATATTAAAGAGAAAACAAAAATCTTTGGTAGTTGTGAGGTTATGTAAATTTTCAATTTCCTCTTCGTAATTTCCTATTTTTAATATATATATATGTTTTTTTTTACTTTTGTATGCGCTATTTCCTGCTGGTAATTTCCTATTTAAAATTTCATATTTGGATTTTCCAATTGATGTTTACAGGAGTAGAGCGAAGTTTGTGGCGTCAGACCGTAATTTTTGCTGCCCACACACCTTCCTTCTGGAAATCAGTTTACTCAGTCAATATTCGTAGAGATATACTTCCTTCAATTTTTTTTACGCAAGTTTCTTACCAAAGTTAAGTTTATTTCCTCCAGTCATTCCTGTTGCTAATTCCAGCATGGACTACTTTACTTCAGTTTGGGTCTAAGATACTCCAGCATAGACTACTTTACTTCAGCTTGGGTCTAAGATACTCCAGCATGGACTACTTTACTTCAGATTGGGTCTAAGATACTCCAGCATAGACTACTTTACTTCAGCTTGGGTCTAAGATACTCCAGCATGGACTACTTAACTTCAGCTTGAGTCTAAGATACTCCAGCATGGACTACTTCACTTCAGCTTGGGTCTAAGATACTCCAGCATGGACGACTTTACTTCAGCTTGGATCTAAGATACTCCAGCATGGACGACTTTACTTCAGCTTGGGTCTAAGACACTCCAGCATGGACTACTTTACTTCAGCTTGGGTCTAAGACACTCCAGCATGAACTACTTTACATCAGCTTGGGTCTAAGATACTCCAGCATGGACTACTTTACTTCAGCTTGGGTCTAAGATACTCCAGCATGGACGACTTTGCCTCAGCTTGGGTCTAAGATACTCCAGCATGGACTACTTTACTTCAGCTTGGGTCTACGATACTCCAGCATGGACTACTTTACCTCAGCTTGGGTCTAAGATACTCCAGCATTAACTACTTTACTTCAGCTTGGGTCTAAGATACTCCAGCATGGACGACTTTACTTCAGCTTGGGTCTAAGATACTTCAGCACGGACTACTTTACTTCAGCATGGGTCTAAGATACTCCAGCATGGGCTACTTTACTTCAGCACGGGCCTAAGATACTCCAGCATGGACTAATTTACTTCAACTTGGATCTAAGATACTCCAGCATGGACGACGTTACCTCAGCTTGGGTCTAAGATACTCCAGCATGGACTACTTTACTTCAACTTGGGTTTAGATACACCAGCATGGACTACTTTACTTCAGCTTGGGTCTAAGATACTCCATCACGGACGACCTCAGTTTGGGTTTAACTTACTCCAGCATGGACTACTTTACTACAGCTTGGGTCTAAGATACTCCAGCATGGACTACTTTACTTCAGCTTGGGTCTAAGATACTCCAGCACGGACTACTTTACTTCAGCTTGAGTCTAAGATACTCCAGCATGGACTACTTTACTTCAGCTTGGGTCTAATATACTCCAGCATGGACGACTTTACTTCAGCTTGGGTCTAAGATACTCCAGCATGGGCTACTTTACTTCAGCTTGGGTCTAAGATACTCCAGCATGGGCTACTTTACTTCAGCTTGGGTCTAAGATACACCAGCATGGACTACTTTACTTCTGCTTGGGTCTAAGATACTCCAGCATGGACTACTTTACTTCAGCTTGGGTCTAAGATACTCCAGCATGGACGACTTTACTTCAGCTTGAGTCTGAGATACTCCAGCATGGACTACTTTTCTTCAGCTTGGGTCTAAGATACTCCAGCATGGACGACTTTGCCTCAGCTTAGGTCTAAGATACTCCAGCATGGATGACTTTACTTCAGCTTGGGTCTAAGATACTCCAGCATGGACTACTTTACTTCAGCTTGGGTCTAAGATACTCCAGCATGGACGACTTCAGTTTGGGTTTAAGTTACTCCAGCATGGACTACTTTACTTCAGCTTGAGTCTAAGATACTCCAGCATGGAGTGCTTTACTTCAGCTTGGGTCTAAGATGCTCAAGCGTGGACTACTTTACTTCAGCTAGGGTCTAAGATACTCCAGCATGGACGACTTCAGTTTGGGTTTAAGTTACTCCAGCATGGACGACTTTACTTCAGCTTAGGTCTAAGATACTCCAGCATGGACGACTTTACTTCAGCTTGGGTCTAAGATACTCCAGCATGGACTACTTTACTTCAGCTTGGGTCTAAGATACTCCATCATGGACTACTTTACTTCAGCTTGGGTGTAAGATACTCCAGAATGGACGACTTTACCTCAGTTTGGGCCTAAGTTACTCCAGCATGGGCTACTTTACTTCAGTTTGGGTTTAAGTTACTCCAGCATGGACTACTTTACTTCAGCTTGAGTCTAAGATACTCCAGCATGGACTACTTTACTCCAGCTTGGGTCTATGATACTCCAGCATGGACTACTTTACTTCAGCTTGGGTCAAAGATACTCCAGCATGGACGACTTCAGTTTGGGTTTAAGTTACTCCAGCATGGACTCCTTTACTTCAGCTTGAGTCTAAGTTACTCCAGCATGACTCCTTTACTTCAGCTTGAGTCTAAGAGACTCCAGCATGGACTACTTTACTTCAGCTTGGGTCTAAGATACTTCAGCATGGACGACTTCAGTTTGGATTTAAGTTACTCCAACATGGATTACTTAACTTGAGCTTGGGTCTAAGATTCTCCAGCATGGACTACTTTACTTCAGCTTGGGTGTAAGATACTCCAGCATGGACTACTTTACTTCAGCTTGGGTCTAAGATACTCCAGCATGGATGACTTTACTTCAGCTTGGGTCTAAGATACTCCAGCATGGACTACTTTACTTCAGCTTGGGTCTAAGTTACTCCAGCATGGACTACTTTACTTCAGCTTGGGTCTAAGATACGTCAGCATGGACGACTTCAGTTTGGGTTTAAGTTACTCCAACATGGATTACTTAACTTCAGCTTTGGTCTAAGATACTCCAGCATTCACTACTTTACTTCAGCTTGGGTCTAAGATACTCCAGCATGGATGACTTTACTTCAGCTTGGGTCTAAGATACTCCAGCATGGACTACTTTACTTCAGCTTGGGTCTAAGATACTCCATCATGGACTACTTTACTTCAGCTTGGGTGTAAGATACTCCAGAATGGACGACTTTACCTCAGTTTGGGCCTAAGTTACTCCAGCATGGGCTACTTTACTTCAGCTTGGGTCTAAGATACTCCAGCATGGACTACTTTACTTCAGCTTGGGTCCAAGATACTTCAGCATGGACGACTTCAGTTTGGATTTAAGTTACTCCAGCATGGGCTACTTTACTTCAGCTTGAGTCTAAGATACTCCAGCATGGAGTGCTTTACTTCAGCTTGGGTCTAAGATGCTCAATCTTGGACTACTTTACTTCAGCTTGGGTCTAAGATACTCCAGCATGGACGACTTCAGTTTGGGTTTAAGTTACTCTTGCATGGACGACTTTACTTCAGCTTGGGTATAAGATACTCCAGCATGGACTACTTTACTTCAGCTTGGGTCTAAGATACTCCAGCATGGACTACTTTACTTCAGCTTGGGTCTAAGATACTCCAGCATGGACGACTTTGCCTCAGCTTGGGTCTAAGATACTCCAGCATGGATGACTTTACTTCTGCTTGGGTCTAAGATACTCCAGCATGGACCACTTTACTTCAGCTTGGGTCTATGATACTCCAGCATGGACTACTTTAGTTCAGCTTGGGTCTAAGATACTCCAGCATGGACGACTTCAGTTTGGGTTTAAGTTACTCCAGCATGGACTACTTTACTTCAGCTTGAGTCTAAGATACTCCAGCATGGACTGCTTTACTTCAGCTTGGGTCTATGATGCTCAAGCGTGGACTACTTTACTTTAGCTTGGGTCTAAGATACTCCAGCATGGACTACTTTACTTCAGCTTGGGTCTAAGATACTTCAGCATGGACGACTTCAGTTTGGATTTAAGTTACTCCAACATGGATTACTTAACTTCAGCTTGGGTCTAAGATTCTCCAGCATGGACTACTTTACTTCAGCTTGGGTGTAAGATACTCCAGCATGGACTACTTTACTTCAGCTTGGGTCTAAGATACTCCAGCATGGATGACTTTACTTCAGCTTGGGTCTAAGATACTCCAGCATGGACTACTTTACTTCAGCTTGGGTCTAAGTTACTCCAGCATGGACTACTTTACTTCAGCTTGGGTCTAAGATACGTCAGCATGGACGACTTCAGTTTGGGTTTAAGTTACTCCAACATGGATTACTTAACTTCAGCTTTGGTCTAAGATACTCCAGCATTCACTACTTTACTTCAGCTTGGGTCTAAGATACTCCAGCATGGATGACTTTACTTCAGCTTGGGTCTAAGATACTCCAGCATGGACTACTTTACTTCAGCTTGGGTCTATGATACTCCAGCATGGACTACATTACTTCAGCTTGGGTCTAAGATACTCCAGCATGGACGACTTCAGTTTGGGTTTAAGTTACTCCAGCATGGACTCCTTTACTTCAGCTTGAGTCTAAGATACTCCAGCATGGACTGCTTTACTTCAGCTTGGGTCTAAGATGCACAAGCGTGGACTACTTTACTTCAGCTTGGGTCTAAGATACTCCAGCATGGACTACTTTACTTCAGCTTGGGTCTAAGATACTTCAGCATGGACGACTTCAGTTTGGATTTAAGTTACTCCAACATGGATTACTTAACTTCAGCTTGGGTTTAAGTTACTCCAGCATGGACTCCTTTACTTCAGCTTGAGTCTAAGATACTCCAGCATGGACTGCTTTCCTTCAGCTTGGGTCTAAGATGCACAAGCGTGGACTACTTTACTTCAGCTTGGGTCTAAGATACTCCAGCATGGACTACTTTACTTCAGCTTGGGTCTAAGATACTTCAGCATGGACGACTTCAGTTTGGATTTAAGTTACTCCAACATGGATTACTTAACTTCAGCTTGGGTCTAAGATACTCCAGCATGGACTACTTTACTTCAGCTTGGGTCTAAGATACTCCAGCATGGACTACTTTACTTCAGCTTGGGTCTAAGATACTCCAGCATGGATGACTTTACTTCAGCTTGGGTCTAAGATACTCCAGCATGGACTACTTTACTTCAGCTTGGGTCTAAGATACGTCAGCATGGACGACTTCAGTTTGGGTTTAAGTTACTCCAACATGGATTACTTAACTTCAGCTTGGGTCTAAGATACTCCAGCATGGACTACTTTACTTCAGCTTGGGTCTAAGATACTCCAGCATTCACTACTTTACTTCAGCTTGGGTCTAAGATACTCCAACATGGATGACTTTACTTCAGCTTGGGTCTAAGATACTCCAGCAATGACTACTTTACTTCAGCTTGGGTCTATGATACTCCAGCATGGACTACTTTACTTCAGCTTGGGTCTAAGATACTCCAGCATGGACGACTTTACTTCAGCTTGGGTCTAAGATACGTCAGCATGGACGACTTCAGTTTGGGTTTAAGTTACTCCAACATGGATTACTTAACTTAAGCTTTGGTCTAAGATACTCCAGCATGGACTACTTTACTTCAGCTTGGGTCTAAGATACTCCAGCATGGACTACTTTACTTCAGCTTTGGTTCTAAGATACTTCAGCATGGACGACTTCAGTTTGGGTTTAAGTTACTCCAGCATGTTTTACTTTACTTCAGCTTGGGTCTAAGATACTCCAGCATAGACTACTTTACTTCAGCTTGGGTCTAAGATACTCCAGCATGGACTACTTTACATCAGTTTGGGTCTAAGATACTCCAGCATGGACTACTTTACTTCAGCTTGGGTCTAAGATACTCCAGCATGGACGACTTTGCCTCAGCTTGGGTTTAAGATACTCCAGCATGGATGACTTTACTTCAGCTTGGGTCTAAGATACTCCAGCATAGTCTACTTTACTTCAGCTTGGGTCTAAGATACTCCAGCATGGACGACTTTACCTCAGGTTGGGCCTAAGATACTCCAGCATGGACTACTTTACTTCAGGTTGGGTCTAAGATACTCCAGCATGGACAACTTTACTTCAGCTTGGGTCTAAGATACTCCATCATGGACTACTTAACTTCAGCTTGGGTCTAAGTTACTCAAGCATGGACGACTTCAGTTTGTGTTTAAGTTACTCCAGCATGGACTACTTCAGCTTGGGTCTAAGATACTCCAGCATGGACTACTTTACTTCAGCTTGGGTCTAAGATGCTCAAGCGTGGACTACTTTACTTCAGCTTGGGTCTAAGATATTCCAGCATGGACGACTTCAGTTTGGGTTTAAGTTACTCCAGCATGGACTACTTTACTTCAGCTTGGGTCTAAGATATTCAGTCTGAGTTTAACATACGTTTTAAACAATATCTTCAACATGTCTCTAATCATATGCTTACAAAACGCAACTGACGGACTGACTCTCCTTGAATTACATTAACGTGATCTTGTGCGAATATGCCTTTGGTTTGTTTTCACATTCACCTGTCATCATCACATAGCAATTTTCCTCATTGAGAGGCATTATCAGTTTCCTTAATTCTATCTGTTCAGTCATGAATTAATGCAATAAGCTTATCTATCACGTTCCTGCGTTTATGTGATGCTTACATAAAAAACACACACCAGGTTTATAATATTATATATATATATATATATATATATCTATATATATATTATATTATATAAATATATATATATCTATATATATATATACTATTGTATATATATATATATATATATATATCATATATATATATATATATTATAATATATATATATATATATATATATATATTATATACATATACATATATAATATAATATATAATATATATATATATATATATATATATATATATATATATATATATACATATATAATATATATAAATAATATATATATATTGTAATATATATATAGACAGCAACCGCCCGGGAGGTACTACCGTCTGCCACAGTGAGTGTAAAACGAAAGCCTGCTAATTGTTTTACATGATGGTAGGATTGCTGGTGTCTTTTGTCTGTCTCATAAATATGCAAGATTACAGGTAAGTCTTGCTACTTCTACTTACACTAGGTCACACTACACATACATGTACATGCATATATACACACCCCTCTGGGTTTTCTCTATTTTCTTAATTCTTGTTCTTGTTTATTTCCTCTTATCTCCATGGGGAACTGGAACAGAATTCTTCCTCTGTAAGCCATGCGTGTCGTAAGAGGCGACTAAAATGCCGGGAGCAAGGGGCTAGTAACCCCTTCTCCTGTATATATTACTAAATTTAAAAGGAGAAACTTCAGTTTTTTCTTTTGGGCCACCCCACCTCAGTGGGATACGGCTGGTACGTTGAAAGAAGAAAAAGATATATATATATATATATATATATATATATATATATATAATATATATATATATATATATATATATATATATATAATTATATATATTATATATATATATATATATATATATATAATATATATATATATATATATATATATATATATATATATATATATATATATATATGTCGTGCCGAATAGGCAGAACTTGCAATCTTGTCTTAAATAGCAACGCTCGTCTTGCCATATAGGACAAGTGAAAATTTGTGTATGAAATAATTTCGCCAAAATCATTCTGAACCTAACGAAAAAAATATATTTCACTGTGTTTGTTTAGTATTAAATTATTGTAAACAAATCTAAAATATATTTAGTTGGGTTAGGCTAAAATAAATTGAGCTTTTTATAATAAGGTTAGGTAAGTTTTCTAAGTTCCTTTTGGTGCAAAATTATAAATTTTTACATTAACATTAGTGAAAAAAATATATCTTTAAACATATAAGAGAAAATTTTAGAAAGGACTTAATTTTAAGTGAGTTCTTGCTAATTGACCAGTTTTACATATTCGGCACGACATATATATATATATATATATATATATATATATATATATATATATATATATATATAATATATATATATATATATATTTATTTATTTATTTACTTATATTATTTTTAACCACCATGAGGCGGGACAAAACGACGTGGGTTCGAGTCCTTGGCTAGTCGCAGTGTTGTTATTGATTAAATATATATATATATATATATATATATATATATATATATATATATATATATATATATATATATATATATATATATATATAATATATATATATATATATATTGAGCCCTATTGTTGGTAAAATTTCTAACTTCAATGTTAAAAACAACTTAGATTTAGTTGATAAATTAAGCTCCTTGACTGACTTAAATGATTTTAACATGGTTAATTTTGATGTTACTTCCTTTTTTACGAAAGTTCCTGTTGATGATTTATTAAGTTTCTTATCTGAAGAACTCGTTAATTTTGATTTACCATTACCAGTTCCTACCATCATTAAACTTATTAAACTTTGCATTGTTGATGCAAAATTTTTATTTAATGATAAGTTTTACACTTAGAAATTTGGTATGGCAATGGGAAATCCTCTTTCACCTGTTCTTAGTAATCTATACATGGAATTTTTTGAAACATGATTGCTTAACACAATCCTCCCTAATGGAGCAAAATGGTTCAGATATGTTGATGATATTTTATGTCTTATGCCCAAAAATATGGATATACACCATTTCCTTGGAAAATTAAATAGCTTAGCCCATTCTATAAACTTTACTGTTGAGTTTGAGGAAAATAACTCATTGCCTTTTCTAGATATTTTAATTATTAAGAGTAATAATGAATTCAAATTTAAAATTAACAGAAAACCTGCAAATAACTGTTCCTATGTCCAATATTATTCTTCCCATCAAGATAAAGTTAAACTGTCTGTTTTCTCATCAATGTTTTTGAGAGCTTTACGAATTTGTAGTTCAGAGTTCATAGATGAAGAAATATCCAAAATTTATGAAATAGCCAATGATCTGAAATACCCGAAAAATGTAATTGATAAATCATTTAAAATTGCTAGAAATACTTTTTATAACCCAAAAAGGGACAACCAACCTTATTCAACTAAAAATATGTTGGTTCTCCCTTACCATGAAAACTTGGTTGATATGCCTTCTCTTCTTAAGACTTTTAATATTAAAGTTGTATTTAAAAATCTTGATACAGTAAAAAAAACTTTTGATAAAAAATTCTCCCCAAAATGCTGACGGATGTGTCTATAAGATTCCTTGTAAAATCTGCGATAAAATTTATTACGGTCAAACTGGTAAAAGTCTCGGACTTAGATTAAAACAACATAAATATAACATTAGAACTGGACAAAATTCCAATGCTCTATTTATTCATGTGAGATACTTTAACCATCCAATTGATTTTCAAAAAGTTGAGAAAGTTGTATCAAGCAAGTCCATGGTTTACAGAAATATAATTGAACCTTGTTTCATAAAAAGCAGTTTTGAAAATAATATGAATATTTCCTTAGGTTTGTATAAATTAGATTCATTTAAAATTAGTTAAATTTGGTTAGAGTTTAATAATACATTGGACAAATAATAAACCTTATTTCTTGGGTAGAATGATTTGTTGGTGGGTTGTCGTGAGGACCTGTCTAGTTGGACCAGCGGACCTACTGCAGTGTTCCTCTTTTCTTATGAGTCCGGTATTGTCCCGCGTCAGGTGTTTCATTGTTGTGGGAGTTGACTGTGAGGTGTGATCTAAGCCCTTTAATTGCCTTCCTTTGCTGTATTACTTTCATGGTTCCTTGACAATGTGAGTAGTCACAAAAGCGCTTGGAATTTCATTACTCTTTCACAGTGGTTGTTTTGCATATATAATATATATATATATATATATATATATATATATATATATATATATATATATATATATATATATATATATATATATATATATATATATATATACAGTTGGTCCCTCAATAATCGACCGGCCTGAAAGTCGACCATTTCGGAAATCAACCGGTTTTTTCGACAAAATATTGACTCGGAAATTGACCGAATTCGTTTATCGACCCGTCTCGACCCGTCGTCCCAGACGCGTATGCACGAGGTAAGCGGGCCTCGACCCGCCTCAGCCTTCCTTCCCAGCCAGTGTTGCCATTGTTTACCAGTTAGCGGCGGTCCTCTCACGTGCTCCAGTGAAATATTTCATAATATTCATTTATTTTAGTGCTTGCAAGTTATTTAAGTGCTAAATAAGCTACCATGGCTCCAAAGAAAGCTCCTAGTGCCAAACCTTTGGTAAAGAAGGTGAGAAATACCATTGAATTTAAGAAAAACATCATTGAACAATATGATAGTGGCGTACGTGTGGGTGAACTGGCGAGGATGTATAACAAAAATCAATCAACCATATCTTCCATCATAGCCATGAGAAAGGAAATCAAGGACGCTGTTGTTGCAAAGGGGGTAAATATGCTGACAAAAATGAGATCACCAGTACTGGAAGAGGTTGAGAAGTTATTATTCGTGTGGATAAATGAGAAACAATTAGCAGTAGACAGTCTTATGACCTCGATTATTTGTGAAGAGGCTAGGCAGTTGCATGAAGATTTGGTAAATAAATTGCCTGCAAATAGTGGTGAAGTGAGTGATTTTTAGGCCAGCAAAGGCTGGTTTGAGAGATTTAAGAAGCATACTGGCATACACAGTGTGGTAAGGCATGGTGAGGCTGCCAGTTTCGGACCACAAGGCGGCTGAAAAATATGGTGCAATGAATTCCAGGAGTACATAGAGGCTGAAGGACTGAAACCTGAACAAGTGTTCAGTTTGTGACGAAACAGGCCTCTTCTGGAAGAAATGAAAAAGAGGACCTTCATTACACAAGAGGAAAAGTCAATGCCAGGACACAAGCCTATGAAAAGACAGGCTGACGCTAATGTTCTGTGCTAATGCTAGTGGGATTTCAAAGTGAGCCGTTACTAGTGTACCATTCTGAAAATCCCAGAGCATTTAAGAAAAATATAATGTTATGAAGAGTAAATTGTGTGTGTTTTGGAAATCTAATAATAAGGCATGGTCACGAGGGAAATTTTTGTGGAGTGGTTCAACGAAGTGTTTGGCCCTAGTGTGAAGAATTACCTCCTGGAGAAGAAAATTGGATCTCAAGTGCCTGCTAGTAATGGACAATGCACCTGCTCATCCACCAAACTTGGATGACCTAATTCTGAAGGAGTTTGGGTTCATCTCAGTAAAGTTCTTGCCCCGAATACCACTCCTCTCCTCCAACCCATGGACCAGCAGGTCATTGCAAACTTTAAAAAACTGTACACCAAAGCAATGTTTGAAAGGTGCTTCAATGTGTACCTCAGACACTCACTTGACCTACGAGATTTTTGGAAAGAACATTTCAGTATTTTCCATTGTGTAAGCCTTATAGGTAAGGCTTGGGAGGGAGTGTCTACCAGGACTTTGAACTCTGCTTGGAGAAAATTGTGGCCAGATTGTGTCGACAAGAGGGATTTGGAAGGGTTTGGGGCTGACCTCGATGAGCCTATGTCAGTTTTGAACTCTATTGTGGACTGGGGAGTTCCATGGGGTTGGATGTGAGTTTGGAGGATGTGGAAGAGTTGGTGGAGGACCACAACGAAGAGCTAACCACTGAGGAGCTGCAAGAGCTTCAGCAGGAAGAGCAACAGATCGCAGCTCAGAATCTTGCTGCAGAGAGGAGGAAGAGAGATGGAGAAGGTGCCTTCTTCAGAAATTAAGGATTTTTTACTATGTGGGGTAAGATGGAAAAATTTATGGAGAAACATCACCCAGAGAAGGATGTTGCAAGCCATATCGGCAACTTGTACAGTGACAGAGTCTTGGCCCATTTTAGGGAAGTTTTAAAGAGACGCCAGAAACAGAGCTCTCTGCACAGTTATTTTGCGAGACAGGACTCCAGTGACTCTCAAGCTGGTCCTAGTGGCATTAAGAAACAGAGAAAAGAAGCAACCCCAGAAAGCAAATGTACCTGAGGTGTTGCTGGAAGGGGATTCCCCTTCCAAACTATAAACAATCCACTCTCCTCCTCCTCCTCCAGTCTCCCATACACTAAGAAGAATCTCCAATAAAGGTAAGTGTTATGCTGTTAATGTTTCATTCATCATTTCCCATTGTATTGTTTATGTACTACATGAATATTTCATGTAAAATTTTTTTTTGTTTTAATACTTCTGGGTGTCAGGAACGGATTAATTGAATTTACATTATTTCTTATGGGAAAATTGATTCGTAAATCGACCATTTCGATAATCGAACAGCTTCCAGGAACGGATTACCGTGGATAATCGAGGGACCACTGTATATATATAATCTTCCAACGTACCAGTCGAGGTGTGGGTGGCCCAAAAGGAAAAGCTAAGCTTCTCCTTTTAAATTTAGTAATATATATAGGAGAAGGGGTTACTAGCCCCTTGCTCCCGGCATTTTAGTCGCCTTTTACGACACCCATGGTTACGGAGAAAGAAATTCTGTTCCACTTCCCCATATATATGATATATAATATATATATAATATATATATATATATATATATATATATATATATATATATATACTATATATATATATGTATATATATTATTATATATATATATATTATATATATATATATAATATATATATATATATATATATATATATATATATATTATGTCGTGCCGAATAGGCAGAACTTGCGATCTTGGCTTAAATAGCAACGCTCTATCTTGCCATATAGGGCAAGCGAAAATTTGTGTATATATAATTTAGCCAAAATCATTCTGAACCTAACGAAAAATATATATTCACTGTTTCTTTAGTATTAATTATTGTAAACAAATCTTAAAATATATTTAGTTGGGTTAGCTAAAATAAATTGTTCTTCTTATAATAAGGTTAGGTAAGTTTTTTAAGTTCCTTTTGGTGCAAAATTATAAATGTTTACATCAACATTAATGAAAAAAAATATATCTTTAACGTATAAGAGAAAATATTTAGAAGAACTTAATTTTAAAATGATGTTCTTGCTAATTGACAAAGTTTACATATTCGGCACGACATATATATATATATATATATATATATATATATATATATATATATATATATATATTATATAATCAGCCCACGCTATATAGAAAAAAATTAAATGTGTATAAATGTACCTGGTCCTCCGAGAAAATTTGAAGGGTAGTACTTTATCCCAAAATAACAAATACCAATAATCAAGAAAACGCAATGTTTCCAGGCACCATAACTCGCCTTAGTGGCTGTAAATCAAGTGTGTAAACAGCATGCATCACTGCACTTTTGCTCTTTGCACTAAGTTAACAACGGTAGGAGACGATGGCTCTCTGAGTAAAAGAAAATTCTCGTCAGGTACTAGCTAAGTTAGCTAATCCATGAGGTCGTAACCTAGCCGAGGAGGGATGGATATATTGTGAGAGGTGGAAATGCGTAAGGGATGGTTAGGAGGGAGTAAACTGGAAATGTGGAAGGTATGACAGGAGGGTGGAAGGTGGAAATGTGGGAAGAATGGTAAGAGGAAGTGAGGGAGAGATAGGAATAAAAAATCATATGGACTTAAGATGACAGAAGTCAGGAGCAGCGAGCAGCGACGGAGGGAGCTTGGGGGATAACTCAGAGTGGCTGCACTTGCTGCAATAAACACCAGGTGAATGAATTCCCTTGAGATTTATGCGCCTGTAAAAGATGGTAGATGTGGGTAAAGGGGGGAGAGGAGGAGGAGGAGGAGAAGGAGAAGGCGGCTACATGAGTGAGAGAAGGACTGCAGGTGCTCGAAAAAGGGTGGAAGGAGCAAAGAGAAAAAGGTGGAGAATGAGAGCGTGATAAGAAACACTGATGTGTGTAAGGGAAGAGGAATCTGGAAAAAGTGAATGGAAGAGAGAGAGAGAGAGAGAGAGAAGAGAGAGAGAGAGAGAGGAGAGAGGATGTCGATAGAGGGGGGGAGGAACCACATACATTCTTATAATTTCTTTGAATAAATAAAGTAGCTTTAATAAATACATAAACCCATAAAGTTAATGAGTGCAAAACAACAGTGAATGTTGTTACTGGCTTTTTATCTTGCTGATTTATTAAAGAAAATCGAATAGTCGAAATAGAAACAACAATAAAAGCATTAATAAAAATAAAATTTAAATATTAACAGCAGCAGCAACAACAACAACAACAACAACACCATTAACAATAATAGCAAAAACAATATTTGCAAAAAACCACAACTATAACATCAATAACAACATCGAAATCAAAAGCAGCAGCATTAACCATTACAAAAGTAACAACACTAAAATCAATATCAATAACAAAAGCAGTTCTACAGATTGTGAAAAATATTATTAACAATAACTAATAATAATAATAATAATAATAATAATAATAATAATAATAATAATTATTATTATTATTATTATTATTATTATTATTATTATTATTATTATTATTGTCAGTATTACAGCAACAAAGGAACTCGCTATCTCTCTTGTCTGAATGAATTAAAATCTCATTAAATGCAACTTCACAAGAGACGTAATTTATCAACTGCACTCACTGCAAGGTTAAGCAAACACAGACCTCTTCATTTTTCCAGTGTCGGTACAAAAGCTCATCTTGGAATGGAGCTACACAAATTCCTCTAAGGAAATTCCACGGTTCCTGAACCCATTCATATTCTCACTTTTTTTTTTCTTCTGCTTCATATACCTCGAGAAAGAGAGAGAAAGAGAGAGAATGGGGGAAAGGGATTTTTCTTTCGCAGACCGGTCTGTGGCCAGGCTTACTTTCCTGACCACATGATCAACCAGGCAACTGCTACGAGCATCCCATCGGGGTATATAATCTATCATCATGTGTGTTGAACCGTGTCAAGTTTACCCTCTAAGGCTTCTCATCATTTATGCCTGTAATCATTTTCTTAGAGCTTCTGGGATCCCGCCCGACACTAAGCTCTTTTTCACCTGTTTGCCAGCTCTGTGCTGGTGGTATTCTGCATTTATTTAAAAAATATATAGCCTTTTGGATACTTAATTTGTAGTCTGAAACTCTCATATACTTTGAGTTGCTTAACATTGAGTAATAGTTTGTCTTTCGTAATCTGGCTCATTTCTTTATCGTTAATTGGGTTTCAGCACTTTCTTTAAGTGTAAAGTTTGTGGTGGAAGAGTTTTTTTCATATGTGAAAAAAAAATATGTTTTCACATTTTTCTGAATCCATTTCTTGCATTTCTGTTGCTCGTGTCTGATATGAATGATTTAGTTTCTCCTATTTAACGATCAATTTTATGTTTTTCTTCCCTTTTGCAGTAACATTTGCATTTTTATTTGCAGTTCAGTAACCCTTTCTTTCCTGTATTCTCCTGTAGCCTATTATGTTTGAGTCCTTCACATGCTTTCTCTCAGTGGGATATTTTGTACATAGCTTATATGCTTCCACATTTAAATTTATAATACTTAG
>NC_069415.1:20730478-20770478 GCF_026875155.1 Cherax quadricarinatus | reverse complement strand
AATAAAAATGATGAGTAATGAATATAATAAAGATAATGGGAATAAAGTGGATGAAGATTCTGCATAACATTGCATAAACTAATTTTAAGCGGAGAGGGAAGTAGGGATAACTGGAAAAAAGGGAAACTAGAAGAAATAAATGGTAAAACTGGGAATAAAGTTAGGAAAGAATGGAAGATGAGAACCAAAGTGAGCAAGGTGTCAGGGGAAAAGAAAATCTTGGAGAAAGAAACAAGCTTAAACAATGAAAGAAAAGGAGTTTAAGAAACAGAGGAAGTATTGTGAGAGGGAAAGAAAGAAGAGTTTAAGGAGATGGAGGGAAGGGAGAGAGAGAGAGGGAGAGGACTGAGCGAGAGAGAGAGAGGGAGGGAGGGAGGGAGGGAGGGAGGGAGGGAGGGAGGAGGAAGGAGGGAGAGAAGGTTGAGATTCTGTGTGAAAAGGTCAGACGGGAAAAAGAGAACCGAGGGAACGGCAGCAGCGTCTGTAACAAAGTTATCGATGATTTCAGGAAGACCATTGCCTCAGCTGCATGCCATCAGTACTGTTCTGTAACCAACGGCCACCAACAAATTTTACCCAGTAAGAAAGGATGTGTATGAGGGAACAATGTGTCGGCCTAAGTATATCTAGTATGAGGGAACGATTACCACACAGCAGGTAATCAAATTATCCTTTCAGTTTTCGTCTAAGAAGGCCCTTTGCGGCAGGGCACCTAATGACTCAAGAAATCGTAATGACACGATTGCAAACAAACCATACCCCCGGCCGGGATTGAACCCGCAGTCATAGAGTCTCAAAACTCCAGCCCGTCGCGTTAGCCACTAGACCAGCTAGCCACAACAAGATTCATCCAACTAGGCACATTTCTACACCACAGGAAGGCTAGCACAGGCACCACTGTGACCACGATTTCTTGAGTCATGTTGACGGCAGTGAAGGGACTTGAGCTAGAGTTCGTCACGGCCACGCTAGCTGGAGATTCGTCTGTAAAAACTTGCATTTGTGGTCACAGTGGTGCCTGTGCTAGCCTTCCTGTGATGTAGAAATGTGCCTAGTTGGATGAATCTTGTTGTGGCTAGCTGGTCTAGTGGCTAACGCGACGGGCTGGAGTTTTGAGACTCTATGACCGCGGGTTCAATCCCGGCCGGGGGTATGGTTTGGGCACCTAATGGTTTACAAGACATTATAGGATGGTATACAACCAGTGTATGGCTCTGCTTATTTTGCTTGCAGCTAGAAAAGATGACTGTAGGAATGCTGTTAATCTTCCTTGCCTGGGATAAATACATGTGTACACTATAGATGAAAAGCAGCGTACATAAAGAGGAAGAATCGCGAATTATTGTTTTAAATAAGTCTGTATCGCCATGAAATCTATAGTATTGTCTGTGACGTGCATGACTGAATAACTTTTGTTTATATCAATACCAAACAAGGCACTCAAATAATTGGTTAGTACCCATGATGCGTATCATATTAGAAAATAATTAGGAAATGTTGACATGCTTTCATTATAAAGTAAAGTCAGCCTACGACACCGTTAAACAGTATTAATAGGATTTAAATGCTTTTAAATTATGTCTATAAACCTTGACCCTAAGTTACTATTTACCGACTGATGGCTTATATTAGGTGTGCCCTTAACTCTTGCACTCCCTGAGAATTTCCTGAAGCTACAGGACTATAATCCTATTTCTGTTTGAGATTGTTGTGTATATTCCAATGTTTATACTCGGCTCCCCAGGTCTACCGTGTTAGAGGTTTAGCTCACTCCTGTATACCTCTGATTCCAGGGTATATTTAATTCCTAGCTACATCGGTTCTATTTCATCTATTTTTCAATACATGTCTGAAGATTGACTCCACTAATTTGCCCTAAATGCTTCGTCCTTCTCACAACCATGACACTTTTTTTATTTTTAGTTTATTGTCTTTAGTTCTTTCGTTTTTATGACATAAATTTCTGTCATCTCGTTCTGGTTCCTCGTATGCTAGTCTCTTCTGAGTGCATTTCATCCTTATGAGTGTTCATTAATGAATCTTTTTCATTCTGTATCTCCGATTCCTCCCTACATTCACTGACACTTTCACTCTCCCATATTTTCCATTTTATAAAATCATCATCTGTGTGGTAAGTTGCATAGGGCTTATTACAATATGGCAGTACCCACCTCATCTATCATTCTCTGTCTTGTTTGAATTCTGTCAACCTGTCGTGATAATCGACTAGATTCATTATGCAGGATTTACCCTGAATAAACCCGTGCTGGTATTTTGTAAAGACAACGATATTTATAATTTGTATTTGTGTTGCTAGGATATGTTCTGTGATACAGTTACAGAACTCATGTGCCTGGTAACTGCAATAGTCAGCCCGACATCAAGCTCACCAAACTATGTCATTCACTCCTAAAATGTCTCTAAATGAAGGAGATAAAAATAAAAATAGGCATTTGGTTTCTCTTTGAGGAAGTTTCGGGTCACCAGCTCTGACATTTGGCAACATGCAAGAGGTGTCAGACATGCAAATATCAGCCAGGAAGTCATCGGACCGCTAGCAGCAACCAGTTTTCTTGGTAATGAAACTCTGATCTTTAACACAGCGAAATGCCGAGGTATTATTGTCATTTTTGCGCAATTGTCAGGAATCTGCGAACATCACTATGATCGTTCGGGCGGAGAAAGATTTATGACTTGTTTATTGCAAATATCAACATAATCTTCTATTGTGCTACGTAAAAGACCATGATATTCATTGTTGACTAATCGCAGCTTATTTGCTAAGCAAAGGACGAAAGAAACAGATTATATATGAAATTATTATGGAAAACAATATCGGCAAGTTAATGAACAGGATTCATGTGCAACATTTGAGCATCGTTAATGCCGGCATGATATATATTCTTCTGTATTCGACTGAACAAGCCTTCTATGCGGGCGAAAAGTTTCGCCATTAAATATACCCAAAAGAACTGATATTTGCAGTGCAAAATATAGTTAAATTATTTTTACGTACATTTTGAATGCTATTTTAAATAAATGTGAGTCTTAATTCATTTTGCATTTAAGCAGCTCGCTGGTGTGTGTGTGTGTGTGTGTGTGTGTGTGTGTGTGTGTGTGTGTGTGTGTGGTGTGTGTGTGTGTGTGTGATGTGTGTGTGTGTGTGTGAGTGTGTGTGTGTGTGTGTGTGTGTGTGTGTGTGTGTGTGTGTGTGTGTGTATGTGTGTGTGTGTGTGTGTGTGTGTGTGTGTGTGTGGTGTTGTGTGTGTGTGTGTGTGTGTGTGTGTGTGTGTGAGTGTGTGTGTGTGATAATGTGAGAAGTCACGAAAGCGCTTAGAATTTCACTATTTTTTCACAGTGGATGTTCTGTATATTTGATATACGCATGTTTACTGTGATCTTATTGCATATATATATATATATATATATATATATATATTATATATATATATATATATATATATATATATAATATATATAATTATTATCATTGTGAAAAAAAATTCTTCTCCTCGTCCAGGAAAACATGTAGGAGGATGCCAGACAATTATGAAAAAGTGTCAAGAATTTGCTGTACTGAAGATCAGAGTTTCACGTTAACATGAGCTTTGGTGACTGTTCACGGCTCGATGACTTCCTGGCTGATATTTGCATGTGTAACACGTCTTGCATGTTGCTCAGTGTCACAACTGGTGACCCGAAAGTTCCTCAAAGCGAACGCCAAATGTCCATTTTTTTAATATCCTGAGCTCAGAGACCTTTTAGAATGTTGCGTTGACAGTTGATACACATTTCTCTCCTTTCTACATGCCAAATATTCTCTTTCTCGTGTGGGTGGGTGGGGTGGGGTGGTTTAGGGTGGGGTTAGGGTGGGGTTAGGGTGGGGTTAGGGGTGGCATTTGAGTGCGGGTGCGCAGTAGCGCGTGTGCGCGTACTCATGGAATGGAATTTGAGGAAGGTCGAATTTTAATTCCAGCGTCCGCTTCCTAGATTTTTTCATTCTCTTCCATATAGACTACTAAAACTACAGAATATTGCATTTGCTTCCACATAGTCCACAAGCAACTCATTTCTTTCTCTACCCATCCTCAGATCAGTGAGTTATTTTAAAAATTTTTTTGGCTCATCTGTGTCTTCAACTTCTATTTGTGATCTTTTGTCACTGGTTCTCTTGTCACCACACACTTCCGCCTACCAAATATTATATCAGAATCTCCCAAGTTGTCTTCGTTAAGGTCGTCTGGATCAGTTCAATCAGGTTTTCCCCATCATAAATTCCTGTTAATTCTTCGATTAATCAAGTTTCAAACCTTTGGGCATTTGCTAGATTCTACACATGTTGATCTTTTCTTCTTGTTTCCTTTTAATTAAAATGTACTGGGTGTCCCCCCCCCTTTTTTATGTAAGTGGACAACGTTATTAATTTTTTCAGTTTCCAGGTAGCTTTCCCATGTGAAGAAACTACAGAAGATGAAGAGGATCTTCGCTTTCGAGTAGCGCAATGGCTATTATCCTTCTCTCGGTAGCCATGTTATTGAAGTCTAAATTAATTGCTTATGTTAAGTTCCTTTAGTAGTTTCCTGACTTCTGCTTTTATTATGCTCAATTTTTCTAACTCCAGTCAGTCAGTCAGTGCTGAGTTTCATTTTTTTCATGACTAACAAAAAAAAGGCGCAATACCGTGACTGGAATGATACACAAATAACCCGCACATAGAAGAGAGGAGCTTACGACGACATTTCGGTCCGACTTGGAACATTTACAAAGTCACCGAAACGTCGTCGTAAGCTCCTCTCTTCTATGTGTGGGTTATTTGTGTATGTTCATGACGCTCGCCATTTTATTCTGTGAAGATCTCACTGGATCTTCACCTTGTTCCCTAAATTTAAGACTAGCCTGCATATTCTGTTCGTGAATAATTCTTCCACACGGTACTGTGTCAACCGTTACTGTACACTATTAATCCAGCCCCGCGTCGATCATCAACAGCCTGACCCAACAGAGACCTGACCGCGATTAGTGGACGGAGGAACGAACCTTCAGCACACCTTGTGTGTCCAGTGAGGCACATAGGTTTAGCACTGCATGAAATACAATTAAATACCCGTCTGAGTGCACGTATTGAAGTGAGCCTTCATTTAAATGTATATACATATTTCTCCCTGTTAGTATTCAAGCGTGTCTGCGTGTATCACGAATGCGTGTGTGCATATCTGTCTGTAAATCAACCTGTTTCATTATGCAATATTCGGGCTTTACTATTACAGGCCTGTCCCAGAGTGCTTGTCATAGCAGCTAACGAAATATTTTCAAAATGATTGACAGTAAATCCGCCTGAACATAAAAAAATATATTTCGCTCCTCGAATGTTTGGTACACGACGACGTCAACTGTTGATGAAGCTTTAATTCGAGAGAATAAAATAGTTCACTCTGGAATTGGAAAAATGCAAATTGGTTTATTTTATTGTGTAGCAAACTAAGAAATCGATGTTTGTGTTTTGTCACCGGGTTCTGGATGTACTCTCCCAGCTGTTGTTGTAGGGGTCGAGTCACAGCTCCTGGCTCAGCTTTTTTATTACTCTCGGGAATAAAGACAATGGTAGCATGAGGATCCATTTAGTACAACGTTTCGGTCATGGATGGGCATAATCAAGTACACAGGAATAAGCAAATACGCCGCCTTATAAAGCAAACAAGCACCACGAAGTTAGAAAGCCAGGTCACACGTAAGACATGTCACTCGTAAGGTCACAGAGCAGGTCACACATGAGGTGAGTCAACACCACAGGCTCTGTACTTCTCTCTAAAACAGAAAGGGATAAGAGAGTGCTGATATGTGTAGCCAGAATAAATTGAGAAAAAACAAAATATGAAACCACTTCCCAAATATTATAGGAATGCCCCAAGCAAACTTGGAAAATTGCAAAGAAAAATGCTGTATTTTAAGTTAGTCGTTTGCGGTTATCGAGATTTTACAGAGGCTGCAGCAAGCTGTGCTGCAGCCTCATCGAAAGTTCCAAGAGAGGAACTGTTCACCTCTGAACAATGCTTATTTATTGAGGCGTGAGAGAGGGCGCTCTGGTTGTCATCCTCTATATTTTAGGCCTTTCGTTGTTTCTTGTTTTATCTTTCTTGCTGTGGATGTTTTTATTTATATTTCTTTTGCTGAGTTTTTTCTTCCCTTTCCGATTTCTTCCTTGATATGTTAATTCTTTTATTGACAGGATTGTGTCTGTCTTTAATTTTTGTATAATTCTCTTCCTCCTTTTGTATTCGTTTTTTGCTGTTGTTGTTGTTGTTGTTGTTGTTGTTGTTGTTGTTGTTGTTGTTGTTATTTTGCACGTTTTTGTTTGCTAGTTTTCGCTTTGTTTTGGAACCATTTTTACCTTCAAGTTCTCATGCTCTTATAAGTTTATCATTCAATTTTCTGTTACAACTTTTTTATTCAGCTTCTCTTTCTTATATATGATGAAAACACTCACACACATACACACACACACACACACACACGCACACATACACACACACACACATACACACACACCACACTCACCACACTCACACACGCACGCACACACACGCATACACATAAACACACACACACACACGCAACAGACACACACACACACGCACACACACACACACAACACACCACAACACTCACACACAACACGCACACACACACACACACACACACACACACACACACACACACAACACACACACACACACACACACACACACCACACACACACACACACACACACACACAAATGCAGATGGATTAACGAATAAACATGAGGAATGGCAAGAAAGAATCAATGAGAAGTCCCCAGACATCATAGCAGTTACAGAAACAAAAATCACGGAGACAATAACAGATGCAATCTTCCCACCAGGATACCAGATCATGAGGAAAGATAGAAGGGCAGGGGGGGAGGTGGGGTTGCTCTGCTCGTAAAAAACAGATGGAATTCGAAGAAAATGGAAGGCAATAAATGAGACGGAGAAAGGAGACTACATAGTAGGTACACTTCAGTCTGGGGAACACAAAGTGGTCATTGCAGTGATGTATAATCCACCACAGAACTGCAGGAGGCCAAGAGAGGAATATGAAGAGAGCAACAGAGCAATGGTGGACACACTTGCTGAGGTGGCAAGAAGAGCTCATTCCAACAGAGCAAAGTTGCTGGTTATGGGGGATTTCAACTACAGGGAGATCGACTGGGAAAACCTGGAGCCACATGGAGGTCCCGAAGCATGGAGAGCCAGGATGTTGGACGTGGTGCTGGAAAACCTCATGCACCAACATGTTAAGGACACTACCAGAGTGAGAGGGGAGGATGAACCAGCAAGATTGGACCTTGTGTTCACCCTGGGCAGCTCAGACATTGAGGACATCAAGTATGAGAGTCCCCTAGGAGCTAGCGACCACGTGGTTCTGTGCTTTGAATACATAGTAGAGCTGCGACTGGAGAGAATAACAGGAGTTGAATGGGAAAAGCCTGACTATAAAAAAGGGGACTACACAGGGTTGAAGAACTTCCTGCGGGAGGTCCAGTGGGACAGAGAACTGGCAGGAAAGCCAGTAAATAAAAATGATGGAATATGAAAACAAAATCAAGGAGGCATAAAAAGTTTATTCCCAAGGGCAACAGTAAAACGGGAAACCGAACGACCCCTGGTTTCCCCACGGTGTAACAGGCAAAAACAAAGTGCAATAGAAATGGAAAAAGTACGAAGCAAAAAACCAACGAAAATAGGGAGATCATCGCAGAGCCGGGTTGAGTACCACGGGTAAGGAGGGGGCCCACGCCGTTAAAAATGACATAGCACGAGAACAAGCTGCCCCAAACTTTTGTATACCACATCGGAGGAAGAAAACGCAAAGACCAGGTGATCAGATTAAGGACAAAAGGGTGGAGAACTACAAAAAATGACAGGAGGAGGAGACTGAACAGAGTTTTAAAGGGAAGTTTCTCAGTAAGACGGAAGGGGCTGGGAAAGACAGCACAGAAGGAACAAAAAGGGGGAAATATACCAACAATTTTGATGACATACAAAAACTGGGGGCAGGGAAAAACCTTTTAAGTGCCTTGACACCTCAAAGGGAGGGCCCGGGACAACTCCCCCCATGGCCTAAGAAGGAGCAAGATGCTTTTTTGTGCCCTAACCACAACTTCAAAACATCCCTTAAAACTGGAAACTACCTGAAAAATGGAAGACAGCAAATTAGCCCCATATTTAAAAAGGAAACAGAAACGGGCACTAAACTACAGACCTTGTCCTGACTGTATTGTGTGCAAGTCAGGAGAAATTATCGGGAGGGAGGGGTCGAACCCCGGGAAAAGGGAACAAATTATAAATGAAAACCAGCAGGGGTTCGGGAAGAAAATCTGTATCACAAACCCCGGGAGTTTTATGACAAGGTAACAAATAAACATAAGAGAGGGTTGGGTGTTTGCGTTTCCTTTAACGCGGGAAAGGGCCTTTGACACAGTTCCCCACAAGAGATTATGCAGAAGCTGGAGCAGGCACACGTAAAAAAGGGGCACTCAAGGGATAAGGGAATACCTGACGGGGAGCAGAAACGGTCATGGTACGTAAGAAATCACAGGGGGCCCTTTTAGAGGGGGGTCCCCGGGGGCAGTTCTAGACCAGTGCTATTTTGATAAATTTAACGACATAAAGGGAAAGGGAAAACCTGAAGTGTCCCTGTTCCAATGAGTGAATTGATGAAAAGAATTAAATGGGACGAGGATAGGCAGGACTGCAAAGAGCCGGACGCGGACTGTGGGTCCAGTAACTGGCTTTTCCAAATTTCCAACCCACCAAATGCAAAGCCCTGAGATGGGGGGGGCAAAGAAGACCGCAACAGAGAAAAAGGCTAGGTGAAAAGACTACAGACCTCACTCGGGGAAAAAACCCTTTGGGGTACCTTAACACCGACACATCCCCGGGAGGCACACATCAACCAAATCCCGCTGCAGCAACGGGCGCCGGGCAAACCGAGAATAGCGTTCCGAATTTTAAAAGAATCGTTCAAGACACTGTAAAATTTGTATTTTAGCCCATACTGATATGCCACCGTCGGGAACCCCCAACCGGTCAAGCACGTCAAAAGTTAAGAAAGTAAAAAGGGTTTGCACAAGGCTAGTCCCAGACCCAAAGGGGAATGTCGTACGAGGAAAAGGTTTAAGGGAAATGGGGACTGACGACCGGGGGGACAAAGGGTCAGGGGAGACATAAAACGACATACAAATACGGGGGGAATAGACAAGGGACAGAGTTTGGATGTTTCCAAGGGGGGACACGGGGACAGGGGTCACAACTGAACTGAAACCAGACAAGTCACAGGGATTGGAAGTATTCTCAGCATTGAGTTTTGTCAGAAGGGGGAATGCCTACAAGTGGTAGTGGAGCAGGAAAAAACATATTTTAAAAGGGGGTATGAAAAAGCCAAAGCAGAGAGAGAGAGGACCAGTAGCGATCATGAAGGGGGCGGGGCCAGAGCTCAAACCCCTGCAACCAAAATAGGTGAGTACAATTGGGTGAGTACACACACACACAAACACACACACACACAACACAAAAACACACACACACCCCACCACACACACACAACCCCACACCACAACACACACACACACAACACACACACACACAACACACCACACACACACCACACCACAACACGCACACACCACACACAAAACCAACACACAATTCACTGAGAAAATAAAACCCAAACTTCCCACCGGATATCAGACCTGAGAAAGACAGAAGGCGAGGGGGGAGGGGTGCAAAACTCGAAAGAAAAAACCGATGGGTTTTGGGGAAAAAGGGAAGGCAGGGACGAATGGGAGAAAGGACTATATAGTGCTAAAATTCATCTGGGGAACATAATCGTCATTGCAGTGAGTATAACCCCCACAAACTGCAGGGGGCCAGAGAGGAATTGAAGAAAACAACAGACGATGGGGGACACACTGGCTGAGGTGGCACGAAGAGTTAATCCTGAGAGCAAAGTACTGGTTATGGGTGATTCAAACATGGGGAAATTTGACTGTAAAACCGGGACCTCCGGGGGTCTTGACACATGAGACCAAGATGATGATTTTGGTACGGGAAAACCCACCTCAACACGTCAGGGACACACCAAGAGAGAAGGGAACGATCCAGCAAGACTGACCTTGTTTTTACCCTGAGCAGTTCAACTTTTGAGAACATCACATTTGGAGGCCCCTTGGAGCTACGTCACGTGGTTCTAGTTTTGATTAATAGTAGAGCTCAATGGAGAGGGTAACGGAAGATTGGAAAAGCAAATTTAAAAAAGGGGGACCACACAGGCATGAGAATTTCCTGCAGGGGGTTCGGGGGACGGGAAAACGGGTAGGAAATCAAAAACGAAATGAGAATTAGTAACAACAAAATGCAAGGAGGCAGAGGAAAGGTTTTTTTCCCTGGCAACAGAATAATGGGAAGACTAAAGTGATCCTTGGTTTACTCCAAAAAGTAGGGGAACAAAAAATAATGATTAGAAAATGGAAGAAGACAAAGAGCCAAAAGAGTATCACGATAAGGAGGGAGGCCCAAGACGGGGATAAAAGATATACACAAAAATCAATCTGACCCGAAACTCTGTTAGCCACATAGGGGAAAAGACAACACAAAACCAGTGGGTCAGGCTGAGGAAAAATGGTGGGGGAAATCAAAGAAAAAGATCAAGAGGTATGTAAGACCCAACAAGAGGTTAAAGGGAAATTTCACAGTGAGACAAAGGACTCTGGAAACAGGACAGAGGGGACACCAACAGGAATACACCCAAAAATAACACAACGAAAGGAGGGGAAGAACTGCTAAGTGCCTTTATACCCCCAAAGGCAAGGGACCGGGGCATTTCCCCGGGGCCTTAAGAGGGAACAGAAATGCTGTGATCCCCTTAGCCCAATCTTCAAAAAATCCCTTCAACTGGGCAACACCTGAGGGATGGGGGAAAAGGCAAATGTATTCCCCTTTTAAAAAAAAAAACAGAAAAAGGGGCTAAAATACAGACCCTATCACTGCGTGTATAGTATCAAAGTCATGCAGAAATTATCAGAGGAGAGTGGTGGAGCACCGGAACGGAACAATAGAAAATGACAAACACGGTTTCAGGGAAGGGAAAACCTGTGTCACAAACCTTCTGGTTTTTTTGATAAAGTACAGAAATAAAAGATGAGAGAGAGGGGGGGTTGTTGCACTCTTGGACTGAAAAAAGGCCTTCGACCAGTTTTCCCCACAAGAGATTTTTGCAGAAAATAAAAGGGCAGGGGCGTAAATGGGGAAAGGGGATTCAATGGGTCAGAAATATCTACAGGAGGCAACAACGAGTCAAGGTACTGATAAGGTATCACATGGCACCTGTGACGAGCGGGTCCCCAGGGGTCTCTTTGGGCCAGTCTATTTTGGGATATGTGAATGACAGATGGAAAGGGTAGACCCCGAGGTTCCCTGTTCGCAGATATTGAAATTTAAAGAGGAGAATTAAATCAGATGGGGTCAGGCAGAACTTCAAAATGACCCGGACAGGGTGGGAAAGTGGGCCAGCAACTGGCTTCTCGAATTCAACCCCGTTAAAATGCAAAATCATGAAGATCAAAGGGGAAAGAAGACAGCAGCAAAATTTTAGGGTGGGGGCCAAAACTGCAAACCTCGCTCAAGGAGAAAATCTTGGGGTGATTAAAACTGAAAACGTCTCCGGGAACACACATCAACCAGCAACGCGCAGCTATGGGCAAAAGGCAAACCCGAGATTTGCATTCCATCCTAAGAAATTAATTTTCAAAACCTGACCCGGTACGTCAGGCCCCAAAACCGGAGTACAGCACCTGTTTGGGCCCACTTGAACAAGCACTCAAGAAATTAAGAAAGTGCAAAGGTTGCGCAAGGAGTTTCCAAAATTTAAGGGGGAAGTCCTATGAAGAAAATTTAGGGAAATCGGCCGACACACGGAGGGCAGAGGGTATGGGAACATGATAACGACAACAAAATACTTGTGGAATAGACAGGTGACAAGACAAAGTTCCAGAAGGGGGCACAAAACAGGGGTTTTCTTGGAATTGATGACTCAGATAGCCCCAGGGGTGTTAGGGAACATTTCTTCATCACGAGTGGGCTCAGAAGGGGAAAATCTGGCGAACGAAGTAGTGGAGGGAGAAAATACAAACTTTAAGACAGGTATGAAAAGCCATGGAGCAGGGAGAGAGAACCTAGTCTTTATGAGGAGGGGGGGCCAGAGCGAGCTCGACCCCTTTAACTACAATTAGTTGATACACACACACACCCCACCACACACTCACACACACAACACACACACACACCCACAAAACACACACACCAAAACCACACACACACACACACACACACACACATACATACATACACACACAACAACACAACAAACACACACAACACACACACACACACACAACACACACAACACACACACACACACACACACCAACACACACCATACACACCACACTGGGGGGGCCCGGGAGGGGTAACAGGAAGGCACTACAATGGATCAAAATACCGTCAGGAAGACAGCACCAGTCCCGGGGAATGGCAGTGGGTACCGTGACGATGGGGTTCCCCAGGTCAGTCGTAGGGCAGGTGCTTTTCCGTATTTGGGGACATGAGGAAGAAAAGACTCCGAATGTCCCTGTTTGCAGAGATCGAAGTTGATGAGAAAATTCAACGGACAGGACCAGGAAGATCTACAAAGGTTCTGGACGCTGCAGGCCTGATCCACAACCCCCACCAATACAAATCACGAAGATTAGGGAAGGGCAAAGAAACCGCAGACGGGGTAAATTTTGCGGTCTACAAACCTCCCAACAAAAAGACTTGGGGGAGAAACAAGGCACACTCTGGGAACCCAAACCCAAAAAACTGCGCGCATATGGCGCCAGCGAACCTAAGAACACATTCCGACATCTTAATAAGGGAAACGTTCAAGCCCGTACACCGTGTACTTAGGCCCCCTATCGGAGTAAGGGGGCACCATTTTGAAAACCCCCATCTAGCCAAGCCGAAAGAAACTAAGAAAGTCAAAGGTTTTTTAACAAACCTTTTCCCGAGCTAAGATATTCCCACAGAAGAGGTTAAGGGGAAAACGACCGACACACTGGGGGAAAAGGGGAAATATGGGGGCATGAAACGACATAAAAATACTGAGAGGAATTTACAGGGTGGACAGAGGCAGAATGTTCCAGAGATGGGACATAGCAACAAGGGGACACAGTTGGCAATGGAAGACACAGATGAATTACAGGGATGTTTGCAAGTATTTCTTCAGTCACAGAGTAGTCAGCAAGTGGAATAGTTTGGGAAGCGATGTCAGTGGAGGCAGGATCCTATACATAGCTTTAATCAGAGGTATGATAAAGCTCGTGGTGCAGGGAGAGTGACCTAGTAGCGGCTAGTGAAGAGGCGGGCCCAGTACCTATGAATCGACCCCTGCAACCACAACTAGGTAAGTACAACTAGGTGTGTACACACTATGAGCTACAAACAACAGGCAAAGTGTCTATCGGCAAGTGCCTTTAACAACTGGTAACTAACCAACACACAAAGTCACGTACATGGAACGAGTTATCATGCGTGATATGAATGATGGAATGAGTTAGCGTTAGAATGAATGACCGCTGATTGAGTGATATCCCTGTGCAGGCAACTCTCGGAACCAAGCTGTCGTTTGTGTCTTTTGTGTATTAGCTCTCTAACTGTAGTAATAAGTCAAATAACTGAGGACAACTTGACGGGAATGGACATAAATGCATTCATTTCTGGACACTTTTATTGGACCTTGATTATTTCAGATATATGTTTTTGAAGTGATCAACATTTTCCCCATAATCTCCATCAGCCACCCCAGAGTCATCACAAAGTATTATCATAACGCAACTTACAGATAAGACCCGTAGTCCTCAATTCCAACCAAATTTTTCCCCGTAAGACCCTTCTATATAGAAATTCTGGAGCCGCCACTGGTGATCGAGGTTTAACGACTGAAACGTTTCCAGTAAACGTGCTCCAAGTGAGTGCATTCATGTCTGTTTCCCCTCAAGTCCCATAATTGCTGCCAGGAAGATTGACCAGTTAGTTCATCCAAGTGGAGGACCTTTAACATTGGTCTTGTACATAACAGTATACACACACGTCTCTCCTGTGTTGAAGGCTCTGCTGTAATGACAGGTGCAATCAGGCCGAGTCGACACTAGAGCTTAGTCGCTCCGAGCAGTCTCCTAGCTTATATGGAACTCTGAAATGGAGGACAACCTGAGCGTGGCAGCAAATAGTTACCTGGGAGTTTGTAGGCTGTTGCGGTGTGTCAACCAAACTATCAATTCTGGTTAATTTATGTTAAATTAACTTTACCGAACCTAAACTTACCATTTAGTTTAAACTAACGAAATCTCTTAGCCTAAATTAACCTTACTGAACGGAATGTTCGTACTCGTGGCACATCAGTCCTAAAATTAGCAGGCCAGTGTGTTAGCCACTGAATCATGGCGGCCTAATAAGATTTCATCAAACTGGGTTGATATAGGTTCAGGCCTTCCATTCGATTAGTTATTTACAACTGTTATTACTTCTTTACGAGTTATCCTAAAATAACATTACTTAATCAAGCAAAACCTAACCTAACCTAACTAATATAATTTAACCTAACCTAACTTAATTTGACCTAATCTAACCTAACATACATACCACAGCTTAACCACCTTGTGCAACGTAATCTATTCAAACCTAATAAAACTTATTAAACCCCTTAACGTAACCAAACAAAATCAATTATTCAAAACTTAACTAAACCAAAAGAAAAAAACGTGAAAACAGAAACCAGTTTAAAAAAGAATAGAACAAAAGTAATATTGTCTCTTAGGAGGAAAGGTTAAGTAGAGTACAAATCTTCCTTACAAGTTACTTTCTTGTTCAATTTAGTTGAGTGTAGCCAGCTAGGCTGCAGTGCAACGCCGAGTAGTACCCTGAGAGACGATCACTTTGATTTCTGGCCGTGTGGTTAAAACACAACGAGGGGAGAGATGTGTGGAGGAGGTGGAGAGGAACTTGGAGCAGAACATAATCTTGCCGAAGGTAGGTTCGGTGCCGACAAAGGTAATACGAGATAAGCGGGATACAGGTACGTAGAGGACAGGTTCAGTACGGACAGCAGGATAAGGGGGGGATATATTCTGTGCAGACAGGAGGATATGGGAGAATCTAGATACAGACAGGAGGATATTGGATGGGCTCTGTGCAGGCAGGAGGAGAGGGGATAGTCTCTCTCTCTCTCTCTCTCCCTCTGTTCTTACTGGTAGCGCGAATTTTTTTTTTGTATCTAGGCATGTTTGTATTTGTAATTTTTTTCTTTTAACATTTATTAATTTATTTTTCCCAAAATTTCTCCTCGTTCTTTAATATAGGGAAAGAGGATAGTGTACCTGCCTGGCCAGCAGGGAAAGGATGATGGAGCTGAATGACCCACACATGTGTAGCACTTTACAAAAAATGTAATAAGCCATGCATGGTCACTTAACATGACCTTTGCTTGAGCAAGGAAATGGCTGCCCCTCCCCTACACACGCATGCACGCATACCTGTCGACAGAAGGAAAGAGAAAGGGCCCACAGCTATGACTTTACTGCTGTCAATACAATCAGATAAGTACATTAACACGAGGTTTTTGTTATCTCCTAGGAATATCTAATGATTAATCGAGTAGTGCACTGAAATGACACGGGGTTAGTTGTTGAAGAATTACGCACAAAAAGTGTGTAGTTTTTTGACAGTGATGATCTGGGAAGAGAAGGGATGGCCTTAACTACTGTCATTGTTGGAAGAGTGATGCAGAAGATACTCCTGACACATAAAAGTACATAAGAGGGATTATAAGAAAAACGAAAAAAATAGGTTAGCAGGATGAGAGAAACTAGTGGAATAGGGAAGAGGAAGAAAAGGTAAAACATATATATAGATAATAAGTTGAATAAAATGAAAGGAGAACAAATCAAACAAAGAGTGATATCTGGATATTGGTGGCTCTGGAAGGATAGAAAAGATAAAAAAGAAATGAGGCATATAATGTAAAAGTAAAAGGGAGAAAATATGAGGGAGAATGAACAAAAGGAATAAATGGGGAAAGTGGTTAAGAAAAACAAATATTTGCAGAAATGTTGAAAGCTTGCCCAGATATCAAACATACCCCTCAAGCAGTAGCTATTCCAGCAACACACGACAGAATTTGAAAGAAAAAATAGCCATATTCATCGTTGCTCTGAGAGAACTAATTGATCGCGGCAAGAGGGAAAGAATAATAGGCAGTGACAGGAAGAAAACAAAGAAATAATAAAGGAATCTGGAACAGATCAACAGAGAGGAAAATAGACTAGTGTTGCTAATTTGGAAATTAATAGAGTAGTGTACAAGTGAATATGATACAAGAAAGGAAAGTACAAAGGCGAGAACAGTGACTAAAAATATTCACCTCAACGAGCACATACAGGAAAGTTTATTTCCAAAAAAGAATGAGTTCTAAGGAAAGAAAGGTGGCATGTCAGGCGAGAAAGAGATGACTGGAGAGGAGGGAAGAAAAAGGAAAAGAAAAAGAAAAGAGAAAAACACGAGTGGAGTGAAACAGAGATGATCTTAATAAATATTCCCTCTAACCTCCCTTTTGTTCTATGGGTTGAAAGCGAAATATGAAGATGAAGATGAAGGGTATAAGAAGGAAAGTAATCAAATAAGCTTGTCAATCCTGGTCCCAAGAAGAATTCTATCCACTCCTGAGTGGCAAGCCCCTGACTAACTTCCAACCCTTTCCCTCCCCTCCCTCTCATCCTTCCTCCCTTCCCTTTGCCAATTCCTCATAATCTCTGCTAATTAGGAAACCTTGCACATTGTATGTGAGAGAAAAAAGTGGATTCAGCATTTCTGTGTGTATAGCATGACTATAGTAGATCTGCTAGGGTCTTTAGCTACTTGGGTGAGGCTGTTTGTGACGCCATCTATTTTGGAGATTTTTTACTATTTTTATGTTTTGTCGTCTGTCGTCTTTTCTTTCTATTCATAGTGGTTTGTTTCCCGTTCTTCTCAATTTCTTTCTCTCAGAAAGGTGTCATTTAGTCCAAGTAACCATGATGCAATTCTTATACTTTTAATGTCAGGATATTTTATATTGTGTTGAAGGCTGTGTGTAGTGTTCGTTTCTAAAGTTGAGCAGGATGCAGACGCCAGGAAGGCTGCAGACGCCAGATAGACTGCAGACGTCAGGAAGACTGCAGACGCCAGGAAGGCTGCAGACGCCAGATAGACTGCAGACGCCAGGAAGGCTGCAGACGCCAGGAAGGCTGCAGACGCCAGGTAGGCTGCAGACGCCAGGTAGGCTGCAGACGCCAGGTAGGCTGCAGACGCCAGGTAGGCTGCAGACGCCAGGAAGGCTGTAGACGCCAGGTAGGCTGCAGACGCCAGGTAGGCTGCAGACGCCAGGTAGGCTGCAGACGCCATGTAGGCTGCAGACGCCAGGTAGGCTGCAGACGCCAGGTAGGCTGCAGACGCCAGGAAGGCTGCAGAAGCCAGGTAGGCTGCAGACGCCAGGTAGGCTGCAGACGCCAGGTAGGCTGCAGACGCCAGGTAGGCTGCAGACGCCAGGTAGGATGCAGACGTCAAGAAGGCTGCAGACGCCAGGGAGGTTGCAGACGCCAGGTAGGCTGCAGACGCCAGGCAGGCTGTAGACGCCAGAGGTCTGAGGCAATACTCCCATGTCCATTAGATGAGAGTGCGACAAGGTTTGCTAAACAGTTAAAGATACTCACGAAGTCAACGGCGCTACAAAGGGTCCCGAAGGGATTTCCAATGTGCAAATGTTATTCCCATTAACAGTAAAGCAGTCGCAATATTCCTTTGAAGATCAGCCCGCCATCTTTAACTAATATACATTGCAAGACATTAAAGAAAAAATAGGCATTCAGGAGATATTAAATTTTTTCAGTGAAGGTGAACACACACGAACACACACACAAAGTAGCTGAAAGTTTAGTAAATTGAATAAGGAGACATTGGTGGCTGAGTAAATGTGCATCTTTCGACGTAGGTGTGATAATGCCCAAGTGGCTAGAAATCAATATTCTCAGTCAAAGTAGTCTATTAGGCGGGGTCAGAAACTGAATCTCGACCATTGCAAACATAGATCAGTGAGTACGTACACACACACACACACACACACATATATATATATATATATATATATATATATATTATATATATATAATATATATATATATATATATATATATATATATATATAATATATATATATATTATTTTATATGCAGCAAGAGAGAAAAAACTTAGTTTTTGAAGAGTAAAACTCAATTCAAAACTTGGTCAGAAACTCGGTGTATGAATTTTTGCGAAAAAAATTTTTGCAATGAAGGCAAGAGGAAAAGCTGATACGAACTCGGGAGCACCTCATGGACACGCGCGCGCACACACACACACACACACACACACACCACACACACACACACACACACACACACACACACACAGAGAAATGGTAGGAAAATCAGTAAACGAGATGATGGAATATGTGGCAACAAAGTGCAAGGAGGCAGAGGAAAGTTTGTTTCCAAGGGAAACAGAAATAATAGGAAGACCAAAACGAGTCCTTGGTTTACCCGAAGGTGTAGGGAGGCAAAAACTAAGTGCAACAAGAATGGAAAAAGGTACAGGAGGCATAGAACCAGGAAAACAAGGAGATTAGTAGAAGAGCCAGAAACGAGAAATGCGCAGATAAGGAGGGAGGCCCAGCGACAGTATGAAAACGACATAGCACGAAAGTCAAAATCTGACCGAAACTGCTGTATTAAGCCACATTAGGAGGAAGACAACAGTCAAGGACCAGGTGATATGGCTGAGAAAGAAGTGGAGAACACAAAAAAACGATCAAGAGGTATGTGAGAGCTCAAACGAGATTTAAGGAAGTATTTACAGTAGAGACAGAAGACTCTGGGGGACAGACCAATGGGGAACAAACAAGGAATACACCAACAAGTGTTGGACGACATACATACAGAGAGGAAGGAGTGAAGAAACTGCTAAGGGACATCGATACCTCAAAGGCAACTGGGACCGAAACATCTCTCCATGGGTCCTTAGAGAGGGAGCAGATATGTTGTGCGTACCACTTACCACAATCTTCAACACATCCTGTGAAACTGGGCAACTACCTGAGGTATGGAAGACGGCAAATGTAGTTCCCATTTTCAAAAAAGGAGACAGAAAAGAGGCACTAAACTATAGACCTGTGTCATTGACGTGTATAGTATGCAAAATTATGGAGAAGAATTATCAGGAGGAGAGTGGTGGAGCACCTGAACGGAACAGGAGTATAAATGCCAACCAGCACGGATTCACGGAAGGCAAATCCTGTGTCACAAACCTTCTGGAGTTTTATGATAAAATAACAGAAGTAAGACAAGAGAGAGAGGGGTGGGTTGATTGCATCTTCTTGGACTGCAAGAAGGCCTTTGACACAGTTCCTCACAAGAGATTAGTGCAGAAGCTAGAGCATCAGGCGCATATAACAGGAAGAGCACTGCAATGGATCAGAGAATACTGACAGGGAGGCACAACGAGTCATGGTACGTAATGATGTATCACAGTGGGCACCTGTGACGAGCGGGGTCCCACAGGGGTCGGTCCTAGGACCAGTGCTATTTTTGGTATGTGTGAACGACATGACGGAAGGGTTAGACTCAGAAGTGTCCCTGTTTGAAGATAAATGTGAAGGTAATGAGGAGAATTAAATCTGATGAGGACCAGGCAGGACTTAAAAGAGGACCTGGACAGACTGGACACCTGGTCCAGCAAATGGCTTCTCAAATTTTAATCCTGCCAAATGCAAAGTCATGAAGATAGGGGAAGGGCACAGAAGACCACAGACAGAGTATAGGCTAGGTGGCCAAAGACTGCAAACCTCACTCAAGGAGAAAGATCTTGGGGTGAGTATAAACCGAGCATGTCTCCGGAAGCACACATCAATCAGATAAAGCTGCAGCATATGGGCGCCTGGCAAACCTGAGAACAGCATTCCGACACCTTAGTAAGGAATCATTCAAGACACTGTACACCGTGTATGTCAGGCCCATACTGGAGTATGCAGCACCTGTTTGGAACCCGCACTTGATAAAGCACGTCAAGAAACTAGAGAAAGTACAAAGGTTTGCAACAAGGTTAGTTCCAGAGCTAAGGGGAATGTCCTATGAAGAAAGATTAAGGGAAATCGGCCTGACGACACTGGAGGACAGGAGGGTCAGGGGAGACATGATAACGACATATAAAATACTGCGTGGAATAGACAAGGTGGACAAGGACAGGATGTTCCAGGGAGGGGACACAGAAAACAAGAGGCCACAATTGGAAGTTGAAGACACAAATTAGTCAGAGAGATAGTAGGAAGTATTTCTTCAGTCATAGAGTTGTAAGGCAGTGGAATAGCCTAGAAAATGACGTAGTGGAGGCAGGAACCATACACAGTTTTAAGACGAGGTTTGATAAAGCTCATGGAGCGGGGAGAGAGAGGGTCTAGTAGCAACCGGTGAAGAGGCGGGGCCAGGAACTAGGACTCGACCCCTGCAACCACAAATAGGTGAGTACAAATAGGTGAGTACACACATACACACACACACCATGTTGGAGTATGCGGCACCAATTTGGAACTCACACCTAGCCAAGCACGTAAAGACACTAGAGAAATTGCAAAGGTTTGCAACAAGACTAGTCCCAGAGCTAAGAGGCATGTCCTACGAGGAGAGGTTAAGGGAAATCAACCTGACGACACTGGAGGACAGGAGAGATAGGGGGGACATTATAACGACATACAAAATACTGAGAGGAATTGAAAAGGTGGACAAAAACAGGATGTTCCAGAGATTGGACACAGTAACAAGGGGACACAGTTGGAAGTTGAAGACACAGATGAATCACAGAGATGTTAGGAAGTATTTCTTCAGCCACAGAGTAGTCAGGAAGTGGAATAGTTTGGGAAGCGAAGTAGTGGAGGCAGGATCCATACATAGCTTTAAGCAGAGGTATGATAAAGCTCATGGTACAGGGAGAGTGACCTAGTAGCGACCAGTGAAGAGGCGGGGCCAGGAGCTTGGGACAGAGAACTGACAGGGAAGCCAGTTAATGAGATGATGGAATATGTAGTAACAATGTGCAAGGAGGCTGAGGAGAGGTTTGTACCCAAGGGTAACAGGAATAATGAAAAAGCCAGGATGAGCCCATGATTCACCCAAAGATGCAAGGAGGCAAAAACCAAGTGTGCTAGGGAATGGAAGAAATATAGAAGGCAAAGGACCCAGGAGAATAAGGAGAGCAGTCGTAGTGCCAGAAACGAATATGCACAGATAGGAAGGGAGGCCCAACGTCACTATGAAAACCACATAGCAGCAAAAGCCAAATCGGACCCGAAGCTGTTATACAGCCACATCAGGAAGAAAACAACCGTCAAGGACCAGGTAATCAGGCTAAGGAAGGAAGGAAGAGAGACAACAAGAAATGACCGTGAAGTATGTGAGGAACTCAACAAGAGATTCAAAGAAGTGTTCACAGAGGAGACAGAAGGGGCTCCAGAGGGACGCAGAGGTGTGGCATATCACCAGGTGCTGGACACGGTACACACAACCGAGGAAGAAGTGAAGAGGCTTCTGAGTGAGCTAGATACCTCAAAGGCAATGGGGCCAGATAACATCTCTCCATGGGTCCTGAGAGAGGGAGCAAAGGCGCTATGTGTACCCCTAACAGCAATATTCAATACATCTATCGAAACAGGGAGATTGCCTGAGGCATGGAAGACAGCAAATGTAGTCCCAATCTTTAAAAAAGGAGACAGACATGAAACACTAAACTACAGACCAGTGTCACTGACATGTATAGTATGCAAAGTCATGGAGAAGATTGTCAGGAGAAGAGTGGTGGAACACCTAGAAAGGAATTATCTCATCACCAGCAGCCAACATGGTTTCAGAGACGGGAAATCCTGTGTCACAAACCTACTGGAGTTCTATGACATGGTGACAGCAGTAAGACAAGAGAGAGAGGGGTGAGTGGATTGCATTTTCTTGGACTGCAAGAAGGCGTTTGACACAGTACCACACAAGAGATTATTTCAAAAACTGGAGGACCAAGCAGGGATAACAGGGAAGGCACTGCAATGGATCAGGGAGTACTTGTCAGGAAGACAGCAGCGAGTAATGGTACGTGGCGAGGTTTCAGAGTGGGCACCTGTGACCAGCGGGGTCTCACAGGGGTCAGTCCTAGGACCATTTGTTTGTTTCTGGTATTTGTGAACGACATGACGGAAGGAATAAACTCCGAGGTGTCCCTGTTTGTAGATGACGTGAAGTTGATGAGAAGAATTCATTCGATCGAAGACCAGGCAGAAATACAAAGGGATCTGGACAGGCTGCAGACCTGGTCCAGATACTGGCTCCTGGAGTTCAATCCCACCAAGTGCAAAGTCATGAGGATTGGGGAAGGGCAAAGAAGACCGCAGACGGAGTACAGTCTAGGGGGCCAGAGACTACAAACATCACTCAAGGAAAAAGATCTTGGGGTGAGTATAACACCAGGCACATCTCCTGAAGCGCATATCAACCAAATAACTGCTGCAGCATATGGGCGCCTGGCAAACCTCAGAACAGCATTCCGACATCTTAATAAGAAATCGTTTAGGACCATGTACACCGTGTACGTTAGGCCCATATTGGAGTATTCGGCACCAGTTTGGAACCCACACCTAGCCAAGCATGTAAAGAAACTAGAGAGTGTGCAAAGGTTTGCAACAAGACTAGTCCCAGAGTTAAGAGGTATGTCCTATGAGGAGAGGTTAAGGGAAATCAACCTGACGACACTGGAGGACAGGAGAGATAGGGGGGACACGATAACGACTTACAAAATACTGAGAGGAATTGACAAGGTGGACAAAGACAGGATGTTCCAGAGACTGGACACAGCAACACGGGGACACAGTTGGAAGCTGAAGACACAGATGAATCAAAGGGATGTTAGGAAGTATTTCTTCAGCCACAGAGTAGTCAGGAAGTGGAATAGTTTGGGAAACGATGTAGTGGAGGCAGGATCCATACATAGCTTTAAGCAGAGGTACGATAAAGCTCATGGCTCAGGGAGAGTGACCTAGTAGCGACCAGTGAAGAGGCGGGGCCAGGAGCTTGGACTCGACCCCCGCAACCTCAACTAGGTGAGTATACACGCACACACACACACATACATACACACACACACACACACAGACACAGACACACACACACACACACACACACACACACACACACACATACACACATACACACACACACACAGACACACACACACATACACACACACACACACACACACACACACACACACACACACACACACACACACACACACACACACACACACACACACACACACACACACACACACACACACAAATCCTGTGTCACAAACCTTCTGGAGTTTTACGATAAAATAACAGAAGTAAGACAAGAGAGAGAGGGGTGGGTTGATTGCATCTTCTTGGACTGCAAGAAGGCCTTTGACACAGTTCCTCACAAGAGATTAGTGCAGAAGCTAGAGCATCAGGCGCATATAACAGGAAGGGCACTGCAATGGATCAGAGAATACCTGACAGGAGGCAACAACGAGTCATGGTACGTAATGATGTATCACAGTGGCACCTGTGACGAGCGGGGGTCCCACAGGGGTCGGGTCCTAGGTGCTATTTTGGTATATGTGAACGACATGACGGAAGGGTTGGATTCAGAAGTGTCCCTGTTTGCAGATGATGTGAAGTTAATGAGGAGAATTAAATCTGATGAAGAACAGGCAGGACTTCAAAGAGACCTGGACAGACTGGACACCTGGTCCAGCAAATGGCTTCTCGGATTTAATCCTGCCAAATGCAAAGTCATGAAGATAGGGGAAGGGCACAGAAGACCCCAGACAGAGTATAGGCTAGGTGGCCAAAGACTGCAAACCTCACTCAAGGAGAAAGATCTTGGGGTGAGTATAACACCGAGCATGTCTCCGGAAGCACACATCAATCAGATAACTGCTGCAGCATATGGGCGCCTGGCAAACCTGAGAACAGCTTTCCGATACCTTAGTAAAGAATCATTCAAGACACTGTACACCGTGTATGTCAGGCCCATACTGGAGTATGCAGCACCTGTTTGGAACCCGCACTTGATAAAGCACGTCAAGAAACTAGAGAAAGTACAAAGGTTTGCGACAAGGTTAGTTCCAGAGCTAAGGGGAATGTCCTATGAAGAAAGATTAAGGGAAATCGGCCTGACGACACTGGAGGACAGGAGGGTCAGGGGAGACATGAGAACGACATATAAAATACTGCGTGGAATAGACAAGGTGGACAAAGACAGGATGTTCCAGGGAGGGGACACAGAAACAAGAGGCCACAATTGGAAGTTGAAGACACAAATGAGTCAGAGAGATAGTAGGAAGTATTTCTTCAGTCATAGAGTTGTAAGGCAGTGGAATAGCCTAGAAAATGACGTAGTGGAGGCAGGAACCATACACAGTTTTAAGACGAGGTTTGATAAAGCTCATGGAGCGGGGAGAGAGAGGGCTCAGTAGCAACCGGTGAAGAGGCGGGGCCAGGAGCTGGGACTCGACCCCTGCAACCACAAATAGGTGAGTACAAATAGGTGAGTACACACACACACACACACACACACACACACACATACACACACACACAGACCACACACACACACACACACACACACAGTCACGTACCTTCCTCACACCAAGATATTTTTATCCATCAAGCGAGCAAGAACAAATATTCCCTTCATAAACATTAAACCTCACTACTGTCAGACAGAATGCTGTTTCACGATTCTCCGAAGAAGGATCGATCCCCCACCAGTCATTGCACTTAATGACCCAAATGGATTTAGCACATCAAGGAAAGAATAAGATACATGTGCAACCGCTCCTATCAGAGATCTTGATAATCAATACTGTAGCCGAGAATAAAGTTCCGTCCTGGTATGGCAGTGACCAACAAATATTGACTGTTGGTGGTTATAAATGATATGGTAATAATGATAAATTTTGGAAAAGACACTTTGTGTACGTTTTAGTACATTTATTCAAGGAAACATTTCACCACATTGATAAAACCACTCGTGGTGAAACATTCCCTTTAATAAATGTCCTCAATTCTTCACAAGTGCCATTTTTTCGTGGACGGTGGATAGATAAATGCACAACATGCCGAGGAGGATCCAACCCAACGCTATATAGGGAGAAAGGCGGCACATACACCACTACCGCACATATGTATATCCTTTTTACAACGTATACATGAATGCAAGGTTATCTGACCTGTCGCTAGCTTTCCAGTCGACCCCTAAAACAAAAAATCTCATTACATGTGGGTAGACCTGTAAGATACAACGTAATCTGTAATAGTCTACGCGTTACATGGTTCTTCTCTTCAATAAATGTTGGTCACAGATATACAAAACATCTGAATAAAGAACTATCAGGAAGGTCATAAGTCACTCTCTATTCGAGAGGCAATAAACTGAAGATTGTATAAGAGTCTAGATAGCGTCAAAATTACTTCTCTGGGAGCTAAATTTAGCGGTGTCGCGTAGCTCCATAGGTAGCGTACTCAGCTCACACACTGAGGTCCTGGGATCGATTTCCCAGTACGGCTGGACGTGTTTCCGTAAGACATCTGCTGTCCCTGTTCACTCATCAGTAAAACGGGTACCTGGGTGTTAGTCGTCTGGTGTGGGTCGCCTCCTGGGACAAAACTGACCTAATTTGCCCGAAATGTTTTGCATAACAAGCGGCTTTCTGTATAGTAGTATATCATTGATGTCAGCTAGGACTGTATACCTTGGACATGTACTTGTGAAAATAAAGATGTTATTATTAGGATAAAGGGAGCTAAGAATTCACCAGTATGGGGAGATAGAATTCAAGAGTAAGAGGAGGCTAGAGCTCAACTGTAGCACAGGGTACCTAATAGAGTTTTGGGATATTTATGGAGGAGGAGAGGAAGCTAAAGAGAGGGAAGAAGGGTGGAGGGGAAGGGGGGAAGAGGAGGAAGAAAGACATAGAGACATAAAGTGATATGAGGTAGAAAGAAACAGGAAGGCAGACATGGAGAGTGGGGAAGAGAGGAGTGTGTGGAGAGATCGCGAGAGAACACGTAAGAGAGCTTTAGAGGGCTCAGAAGATCGCAAGAGAACGAGTCTAAGGAATAGAGCGCAAATTAGAGAGAGAACGAGTATGTTACGGAGAGCACAAGGGAGCGCGTGAAAATCCGAGAGTGCGAGAGAGAGCACAAGAGAGCGCTAGAGAGCCAGCAAGGAATGGCGCTCACATTCACCTGGCCTACCTGAGACTCCCTGTCTCATTGATCGCACTCACTCCACTCTCACCACCCTTGCCCTCCTCTCTCTCTCTCTCTCTCTCTCTCTCTCTCTCTCTCTCTCTCCTCTCTCTCTCTCTCTCTCTCTCTCTCTCTCTTTCTCTCTCCCTCTTCTTCCCTATCCATCTCTCTCTCCCATCTTTCTCCCCCGTCTCTCTCCCCCCTCTCTTTTCCCTCTCTCCCCTCTTATTTACACAGGGTTAGGTTAAGCGTCTCTACCTTTATTTACAAGCTAAGAGCTGTTACCTCACTTCAATTGAAAGTCCTGTTGTCATAAGATATACACATAAGGAACAAGATGAAGTTGTGGAGCCATATGTGGACCAGCGATTTTATTTGGTCAACTGATTTTATTTCATCACTATCGCTATGTTGTAGGAACGTGTTCCAGCCTCGAGTCATTCTAGGGATAAGTGATCTCAGATAAAGTGAAGTTCTTGAAGGATACAGCCAGAGTGTAGTTGTTAGGTGAAAGGATACAAGTGCAACTAATGTGACAATTTATTGTGGCAACGTTTCGCTCTCCAGGTGCTTCGTCAAGTCATACGGCTGTCCAGGCTCGTTAAGCCATACTGCTCTGCAGGAGCTTTATCAAGCCTAACGGCTTGATAAAGCTCCTGGAGAGCGAAACTTTGCCACAATAAAATGTCACATTAGTTGCACTTGTATCCTTTTACCTAACACATTGTCGGTAATTCTACCAACATCAGTACAGAGTGTAGTTGTTTGCTAATCGTTTTGTTGTGTAGAAGCTGCTTTCTCGCTGTCCTTGACAACATTGTCCTTGTACATAGCAGTAAGTCCACCCACATCAATCCTGTGTTGAAGGCTTTGCTGAAATGAGAGATCTGTCCAGTTAGATGACGCGGGGGGTAGGCAATCCAAAAAAAATTGATGAAGCTATTGTAAAATACATTAAAGTAGGTAGGTGAGGTCTGGTTAGGCTTGCTTAGGCTAGGATACGTTTGCTTGGGATGGGCTTAGTTAGGTTAATTTATTGATTGTTAACAAAAATAACTAACTGTAACATACGACAAAAGGCAGTGAATGTAATAATAGATAAAGACAATGAAAACTTTAGAACCACGAAGAGAAATAGGTCACCCACCCTAGTGTACCTTTCATTATATAGCCAAATGTTCACTTTTTAGGACTTATCAAAGTCCTACATTCAACCATCTCAGAAACAGGCAAATGTTGACTTTGATTAATAAGAACTACTTATTTCTATCCTATTTGATTCTGAGTCTAAATCCCACTTCTGCCATTGTTAATTTCTCTCTCTCCCTCTCTCTCTCTCTCTCTCTCTCTCTCTCTCTCTCTCTCTCTCTCTCTCTCTCTCTCTCTCTCTCTCTCTCTCTCTCTCTCTCTTTTACACAGGGTTTGACAAGGTTAGGTTAAGGATCCCTAACTTTATTGACAAGCTATTGAAAAGTTAATTTATTAACAGCTATTGACAAGAGCTGTTACCTACATCAGCTCATTTGAAAACATTTTTATTGTTATGAAACATACAAGTAGGGATCAGGATGAAGTTGGAGCCATCTGTAGGCCAGCATTTTCATTTGATCAACTGACTTTATCTGGTTGACATCATAATGCTGTACGAATGTGTTCCAGACTCCAATCATCCAATCAGATGAGTGATGTTCTGGAGAAGGGTACAGCCAGAGTGAAGTTGTTGCTTTCTGCCCGTCTTGTGGCCTTGTACATAACAATAAGGCCGCCCGCATCCCTCCTGTGTTGAAGGCTCTACTGAAATGACAGATTTGTCTTGGATGGGTCGAAGCGAGAGATGAGACGTCTTGCTCTGCTCTCTACTTTGTCAAGCAGTCGCAGATGAGATGGGGGGAGGGGGCAGGCAAACCAAGAAAGTGGAGCATACTCAAGGTGAGTGTACTTGTGCCTCTTACAGAATCTTGCAACCCCTACTGTCAAGCGGATGCGAGATACGTCGAAGAGCTGTAAGCTTCCTGACCCTCTTGTTTGCATGATTTACATCGTGGTTCTTCATGGTCAGTTTGGTGTCAAATTTCACCCCAAGGATATAAAATTTTTCCCCAGGTACCAACACTCTCCCATTCATATTTACTTCTGCTCTGGCATTACCATCATGGTATTTAGATACCACCATCATTTGTATTTTCTCAGGCGCAAATGTTACCTGCCATCGGTTTCACCAAGCTGATATAGCTCTTAGCTGGTGATTGATGTAGCTTAGAGCAGTTGGCATTTCTTCTTTTGGATAAATAAATGTCAGAGTACAGTCGTCTGCATATGCATGTGATTCTGGGTTGAGATGAAGAAAGTCATTAAAGTAGACATTCCATAACATTGGCCCCAGCACACTTTCTTGTGTAACACTTGCCGCAATAAGATGTCTTGCTGATTCTGTTTCATTGAGAACTACCCTTAGAGATCTACCATGAAGGTAATTACTGAGGAGACATAGTGTAGAGCCTGCAGTTCCCAGTGGTTGCAGTTTTGACAAGAGGTCCTGGTGCCACACTCGGTCGAAAGCACCAGCAATGTCCAGTGCTGCCACACTGCTCTCTCCCTCCTTTCCTTCCTTATGCCAATCCCTCTTGTTTCTATTCCTCATTCTCCCTTCCACCTCCCTACACCTTCCCAGGTCAGTCCATCTCTTCTTTTTCCTTTCTTTTATTCTCTCCTCCCACTCCCGCGACTAGGATCACAGGACGTTGTTTTTATTTTTTTGTGAAAATTGGTTTAAAAATGTTGGAACGTTAAAAGTATTCGTGCGCCGAGATTCAAAGGCAAGAGAAGCACGTTCTGCTTCCCGAAGATCTGACATGTCTTGACGTATCATCAATTAATGGTATACTATACGGAATGATTGATGAATTAGACACAACTACAACACTTAGATATCTTTATTACTGAAAATTTTGCCTGCTCAGCAGGAATTTTCAATCGAATAGAAGCAACTTTTATACTGGAAAGTGTAGGAATTAGTGGAGACGGAATTTTAAGGTGTTCAGTCCCTTAGCCTTCAAATGTTGACAGGTCTTCAGTCTCTTAGATCAAGGGTAAGAGATTGAAAACCAATCAACTAAGGGACTGAGCACCTTAAAAATTCTTCTCCAGTTCTTCCACTGCCTACAGTGTACAGTAAAAGTCGCCTATGAATAAGACTGAGAGAAAACTAGTAAACTTTTCGGCATGCGAGATATCCAAGTTTTGCACATGTCTTAGTGATGCCTTTACGTGTTTGCTGATCAAGGCGCGTTATTATTGAAAATGTGGGCTTGTGTATTGCAGATGAGCACCCAAATGTTGCGATTGCAACACTAGTTTCATTCCCATCTGGGAAATCTTGGCTATTGCCCAAAAACTATCCTAGGCTCTTCATTACCGATGTCTCTTGTCATTGTCTTGGTAAGAAATTATGTGACACTCTACTATTTTAAGTTTTTCGATACTTATGATAGTAATAACTATTTCTTCGAGTGGGAGAAGAACTTTGAAGTAAAGAAGTTTTCTGACTCCAGGGTTGCAGCATCAATAGCCTTGTATAAGTTAGAGTTGTCAGGGGAACTTGCAGCGTAAGTCAAAGCACCAATACTTGGTGTTTGTGCATCGTCACTGTACTCGCCTAATTGTGGTTTGCAAGGGTCGAGTCATAGCTTCTGGCCCCGACTCTTTATTGGTCGCCACTAGGTCACTCTCTCCCTGCTCCATGAGCTTTATCATACCTCTGCTTAAAGCTATGTGTGGATCCTGCCTCCACTACATCGCTTCCCAAACTGTGTGTGTGCGTGCGTGTGTGTGAGTGTGCGTACGTGTGTGCGTCAGTCACTAGCCTTGACTACAATGTTGGCGTTGGCTTGACAATTCTCTTATCTGGATTTTCACCTAAATGTCTAGCCTCATTTTATATTCTTGTTATATTTGAAAATTCCCAGGGAAAGAGGTGAAACATTTCTAGGGGTAAGGGGGGAGGCACCAATCCCAATCCCCCCCCACCCCTTCGTTGCTGTCTCGTTGCATCACCTCCTCTCTTCACCTCCCTCATGACGTTCCTTCTATTCTCTGTCTTTGTTTCTATTAATCTACTTTTTCCTACCATCTAATGATCATATTTCGTTTTATTCTTTTACTGTTATAACATTATCTCTAATTCCGTTTTTATTCAGTTTCTTTTCTTTTCATACAGTAAGTCTTTCTTTTCTTTTATCTTCTCGTTTTACTCTGCTTCCTTTTTTCCTGCGCTTCCCTCCGCCTGTCATCATTCTTGCCTCCCCTCTCCCGTTCTGCTCATTCTCCCTATGCTTCTTTTCTTTTTATGCTCATCTATATTCCCATTTCTTTATTTTCTTGTCCATCCTTCGTACTTTACTTTCTATTGCCTTGCTCTTGTCTCCATTTTCTCCTCCCCCTTCTTCTCTCCTCTTCCTCCCTTTCAGCTTTCTTGACTTTTTTCTGACAATCCCTTCTTTTTCCATCATCTCCTTCTTTTCAACCCTCTTAATACGTTCTTCCCCTCTTCTCTCCCTCTTTCTTGCTCTTACATCACTCCGCCAGTCATCTTTACTCCCTGTAAAGATGATGATTACTAAGAAGAGTCTGAGTGGTAGAGTCATGGGACGGAGGTTCGAGTCTTTGTCACTCCTTGAGGATATTGATATTGATTGGTGAGTGTGCACATCGCATCTTTCCTTTAGTTTTCGTTCTTCTTGATGAGTGTAGTTGGATTATTTGGCCGTCCCTTTCTATGATCGAACCTGGTTACTATCCACTGATCAGGTGCTTTTTAACCCTTACAGGTTTAGTTCTTGCTCGTAAATACAAAAATAATAATCTTCCTCCTATCCATTTCCCTAGTTTATTTTTCATCTCTAGTATCGCTTCTCTTGCTACTCTCTATGCTTCTTCCTCCTCCAATTCCTCCTTGTCTGCTACGTTGTCTTCTCTGCCTTCGTCCTCTGACGTACCAACAGGTGATCCCAATGGACTACTTCCACTTATTTCACACGAAGCACTAAATTCATGTGTGTTACCTCAAAGACTGGTGGACGACCGATTCATCCGCTAATCTCGACATATACACGCTACCTCAGTACTTTCCTCAGCACTCGTAGTTGTCACCCCTTCGGTGCACTAGTACGAGTATGATTTCCAGAGTTCTTAACTTGAATTTATGGCCGGAATGTATTGTAGTTTGCAAATTCCTGGATCACGGACCCGGGGAAGGGAGTGATTTATTGGCTAGAAGTAATTAAGTGCTTTCGTTGTACGAATGAACAGTTTCAAAGTACTGACCTGTGTTAACCTTTGAGGCCACGTACGTAGAAGTATATGAAGCTTCCTGATTTATTACCAAGTCACTACTTGATAAATGTTCGGAACGAATTGAAACATCGTGTACTTTCATCTGCAGCTTTTAGGTTAATTTGTATATATTATGCCATTACAAAGAACAAAAGAAATAAAGATTGAATAATTAGGACCCCTAAAAAAATGACTTCTTGACTGATTAACGTTCTCTAGGATAGAGGGACGACAGTCTGTAACATAAACAAGTAAAAAAAATTATCCATATGTATAACTATCTTTTATTAAGCTGATGAAATTAAAAAAAGAAAAGAAGCAGGACAAGCTGCAACAACTCTTGCGAGTATATGAGCCATGGCGATAGACCTGCGCTCTCTGCAGCACTTAATATGATTGAGAAGGCCATTAACATTTTTTAAAAGGTCTCTTGTGATACTTGCTTTCAAGTTTCCTTTTACTATTTCCAGCGCGGGACACAGAAGCTAAATGTCTGTTTACATCTATGTATCGCTGGTGTTCTAGCATAACGGTGTTGCACCATCCATGTTAATCATTGCTCAAATTGTGCTAATCTTCTTGATCTAATCCGAATAATTACTAATTGACCCGTGCATAATTATGAAAATTTTTTCGGTTACACAAGAACTTAATTGCTGATTATATTGCCTTTTATGAAGTGAGACACTGAAGCCGTGTGGATCCTTCAGTGAACAGTGTTTCATCTGTCAATTAAGATTTAATTGAAGAGAAATTTAGAAAAAAAGTACATGGACTGCTAAGGCATCTATGGTAAAAAAAAAAACGAGATATACTAGGCTATGGTATTTTCAACACTTTTGAAGAGATATTAGATTCTGATTTTGAGTGTTGTGGGGAGGAAGAAGCTGGAGGCAATGGAGAGGTAGTTGAGGTTAAATCCGAATATTATTCCGAGGTTACCTTTTGAAGAATATTAAAGATGTGTTATGATAGTAATAATTCAGAGCCAGAGTAGAGAGAACCGAAGCATGAGTAGTACACGGCAGTTCTATGGAATAGTTAGCTAAAGACAGCTCTTAGCTTGTCAATAAAGTTAGGAAACGTTAACTTGTAACCCTGTGTAAAAAAAATCCTATGAAATGTTTTATTATCTAGAAATAGTGAATTAAAATTGGTTGTCCCGAAAGGTTGTCTAATAGGGAGTGTAAATAATCACCGGAGATTCCCATTTTATCAAGAGAAATAAATATAGTCTTAATTATCAAGAAAAATAAATATACTTTTAATTATCAAGAAAAATAAATATACTTTTAATTATCAAGAAAAATAAATATACTTTTAATTATCAAGAAAAATAAATATGCTTTTAATTATCAAGAAAAATATACTTTTAATTGAAAACTCCTTTTTTATTAACTTCTCGACACATCACCAACTGACCTAAAAAAATAACTCATATTGGAACACAGTAAAGACTTGCAAGGTTAATCTCCTCTAAAGATTTAGTCACTCAGAAGGACGAAGATAGATTGTGTGTTATTTGGATACCAGTGACATTAATCGCGCCTCCTTCAGCAATCATAAAGATTAATCTTAATTATATACAATTTTCCTGTAAATTAGTTAAACACATCACTTCTGTTTATTAGAAGTATTTTACTTTGATGTTGTTATCGTTCTTCAATATTATTTACAATAGACATCTTCAGCGGCATTTTCATTATTGTTTTATTATGATTTTCTTGTTTTCACAGAAGTCAATAATATTTGGGGGAATTATTGTATGTGCTAAACATTTTATGGGAGACCATTGTTCACGCAAATTTAATGTTTTGAGTGAACATCGCAGAAAATATCACCGAAGGTGCGAAATAACCGAGTAACTCGGGTAGATCATGCGAGGATGGAGAACCTCATTGAAGCCTTTAAGAAACCTATCAAAGAACCATTTAGGATGTTGTACACGACATTTGTCACACCACTCATGGAATATACAACAGAACCCACTTACGACCAAGTAGGTTTAGAAGGCCGGAAAACGCCTTCTATTCTTGAAAATAATTAGTATTACTGTTTATTACAGTTTAAGAGGCGGGGTCAGGAGCTGTAAGAAGACTTCACACACACACACACACACACACACACACACACACACACACAAACACACACACCTGAGTCTCGACCCCTGCAACCACAATTAGGTGAGCTCACACACACACACACACACACACACACACGTGCACATATTCTGAGTAGGCGGTGATCGAAGTCAATTTATTCATTTCCCTATGGAAATGCCACGAGTTTGCATTCATTAGCGGCCTCTTCCTTGACAGGCATCAATCATAACGTGTTTCCTAGTTGGTAATACCCACATAGCGAACCATCCTAGCCACATAACACAGCATAAACATCTTGGTCGTATAACACAGTTACAGAGATCCTGGCCTCACTACACAGCACAGACTTACAGAGAATCTATCAACACAGTGCTGCACATAGTGTTACATCCTGTCCACACAACACTATACAAACTGCTAATAAGAGGAATATCCCGGCACACAGCACTATACATACTGTTCATAAGAGGGACATCCTGGCCACACAACACTACACACTCTGGAATGAGACGAACATCCTGGTCACACAACACTACACACACTTCTACAGAGAGGGACAGCGTGGCCACACAACATTACACACACTGGTAATGACATGGACATCCTGGCCACAACACTACACACTCCTGCAGAAAGGGTCATCCTGGCCAATAGGCACTGAACATAGAAATAGCTTTTTAGTGTTGCAGCTGCATGTGTGTTCTTCTTTCTACGCTTCTTAATCATTAGCTTGAATATTTGCTAAATTTATTATATTGTTAATCGGTTAGTTACTCTGTCAATAAGAATGACTCGTAAAGTTACGAATGCAGAGTTAGAACTCACGGCAAGCCAGTCCCAAAGCTAGCAAGCTAGTGCTCTGTCCTCTGTACTACACCAGCCTTATTTTATTAGGCCGGCGTGGTACAGTGGATAACACCACTGTCATGGGTCTGAACCTTCCAGTCAGTGAGTTGTTGTATTTGTACGTATATTCTAAAACAAAACAAAATATTTCTAATGTGCATTATTTGACTAGAAAAAGCATCAATCCAAATATAAGACTTTGTGGGATAAGAGAAGTTTTCCTCGTCAAACTTTACCACAGAATACGGTAAAATTTTCCAGGAATCTTAACTTTGCAAACAAGATCAATTTGTACTAAACTACTCAAGGTATGCTTTAATGAGCACCTTTCCTCTGGAGTAAGGAAAAGAGGGGGAGGAGGAAAAAAGGAAGAGAAAGGAGAAGTGAGAGACGCATTAATAGGGACATTAGGTAGAGGAGTAAAACTTTCATACTTTTTCTATCTCCAACTGTCAAGTGAGGGTCAGGTGTCCGGGAAAACAGGGATAACACTTCTTTTGTATATTATTTAATCACTAAGAGAAAAAAAAGCAGATTGACATGACAACGCAATCGATGAGAGAGCTGACTCAGGGTAACTCAATGATTGACGTGGGTGGCAGGCGGCAAAGATGAGGATTGACGGCAAGAAAAATGGGAAACGACGGTCGTGTTTGAGAATAATTGAGGGTAGATGGCCCGTCTTGGACTGGGAAGGAAGTCATTATAAAAAAAATGCTCGGAAAAAGAACTGACAAACAAATCGAAAAGGAGGAACATTAAGAAATGAAGGTAAGAAAAGACGGAATGGATTATACTAGACAAGGTAACGATTGATGGAAGACGGAAGAGAGTTTAGCTGCGTCTGACTACAAATTAACAAACCTCCAGTCTGGCTCGGATATTGATCTCGTCTCAGTTGACCTCAATCCATATCTGATTACTGACCGCGGAGAAGACACTGAGCTGGAGCAATGGACTGACAGACGGTGAAGACAAGGGAGAATAAAAAAAGTGTATTGCAATAATGAAAATACCACAAAGAAGCGTGTATGAATAACAGTTGTTTAATATAAGAGAGCTTATACGAAGATATGATTACAGTGAAGCTCAGGCTGTATATTAATGAGGGGAATGTATCAGAGTAAACATGGGTCGCAGACAAATGAGCGTCTTGTCGACCTAAGTTACAGTATGTGGACTATGTTGAACTTTCGTATACCCGTGTGTTTGCCTGCCAACTAACAGCTCACAAGTCCGTGCCGCTGTCGTTCCATCTCTCACTTGTTGTTACATTATATATATATATATATAATATATATATATATATATATATATTATAAATATATATAAAATATATATATATATATTATATTATAAATATATAAAATAAACATATATATATATATTAATATATTATATATATATATAAATATTTTATATATATATATATATATATATATATATATATATATATATATATATATGTCGTGCCGAATATGTAAAACTGGTCAATTAGCAAGAACTCATTTAAAATTAAGTCCTTTCTAAAATTTTTCTCTTATACGTTTAAAGATATATTTTTTCATTAATTTTAAAATCCCAAAAAATTTATAATTTTTGCACTAAAAGAATCTTAGAAAACTTACCTAATCTTATTAAAAAAGAATAATTTATTTTAGCCTAACCCAACTAAATATATTTTAGATTTGGTTTACAATAATTTAATACTAAACAAACACAGTGAAATATATTTTTTCGCTAAGTTAAGAATGATTTTGGCAAAAATTATTCAATACACAAATTTTCGCTTGTCCTATATGGCAAGATGAGCGTTGCTATTTTAAGCCAAGATCGCAAGTTCTGCCTATTCGCACGACATATATATATATATATATTATATATATATATATATATATATATATATATATATATATATATATATATGAATTATTTAACAAGAAATGAGACGCAATGATAGCGGCACGGACTTGTGAACTGTTAGCTATTATGTACAATACATAGTATTGATATATATTTCAATGTGATCTTGGTAATTATACCCGGTTGGAATAGTCCTTTAGAAATACTGAAGTTGGGTGTTTCATCTATAGCAGTTGCTTCCTATACCTTCCTTTTGAGTGCTTTTATTTTTATGAGTGTACTGTCTCCACTCTTCCCATTATATTGTGTGGTTACAAGTCATCACAGAATGGCAGAATGTGCAATTCTAACTGTTCGCTAATGTTCATTTTGTCTAACTGATAAACCACAACCAATCTCACCCATGTAAAATACACTACACTCACATTTCGTGTAAGAGGTCAGATGATCATAGTATTCTCTAAACTACTTAACTTTCAGTCTCGGCTGGTCTCTTGTGATTTATTGAACAGCAATTAAGTATTTTATTTGGACTGTAAAAGGTCACTTCTGTGGTGCCTTTCTTATTTCTCTCAGTCGCTGAGTGGAAAGGATTTATCAGTTTGGTTGCTGGCGTATCTTTCACTTGTTCCCATTAAACTTTAAAAGTTGTTTTTGTTACCAATAGTGAGTCCAGCTTGGATAAGACAATCAGGGTATCCGAGTTTGGTGAATTGTTCCCGAATGATAGCTTTTTCATGATCAGGAAAAGAAAACATTAGAAATGTTTGTCAAAATTTTGACTGAATGTTTAATATAAGAGTGTATACAGTTGGCCATAAATGTTTGGCCATAAATGTCTGTTGAAATCACTCAATTTCTGATCCCATGTAGAGAGAACGTCATCATACTTTCTATAACAAATCAGGTTTGGTAGTATAATTTACTAAAGTATATTTGTTTTTCTCAAACTATTCCCAGTAAAGGTTGGATAACACAGGGGACAGCGGGTTTCCCGTGCTACTGACATTGTTTCTGCTGGAAAAACCCTCCATCGACGCACATACACTTACGCACCCGTACAACGCTACACACCAGCAAAAATAAAAACCCACACACACACACACGCACACACACACACACACACACACACACACACACCCCACACACACACACACACACACACACACACACACACACACACACACACACACACACACACACACACACACACACGTACGCCAAAAGCAATCCCGCACAGGATTGTATAATGCGGCTTATCCGAAGCATTGCAGAGAGGCTTGAAGCATCATTGAAGGCAGTGTTGAGGCCAGAGAGAGATAACAGTGATAATCTGTTGTATGATGAATGTTGCGGCTTGGTAAATACACGAACACTGCTGCTCTGAATACTCCAGGAACCGAGATGCTGTGGCTTGCTGCATTTAAGTTAATACTGTAGGGAAAGAAGGGGGAGGGAGTGAGACAGAGAGAGAGAGAAAGAGAAAGTGAAAGAGAAAATTAGAATGTGTGCGGATATGAATGTGGGGGTGTACTCACTGATTTGTTATAAGGGGGTTCGAGACTCAGCTCCTCTGTATTAGTTGCCACCTGCCGGTTGTTTTTGTCAATATAATTATAATTATGATCATGGGGAGAGCGTTAAACCCGTGGGATTATATAGCACGTGTGGGGGAGGGGGTGGAAGGTATTCAGGCTCAATTCAGGGAACCGGAGTGCAGATCCAATTCCCTAGATCAAGAACCTCTCACCAGCATCAAGGTACCTCCTTTGAGGGGCATTTGCCAATAGACACTTCGTGTGTGTGTGTGTGTGTGTGTGTGTGTGTGGTGTGTGTGTGTGTGTGTGTGTGTGTGTAAGACACCTGGGGGTGGGGGGGGAATCAGGTGGCTGACAGTCGTCGTTCCGAGAAAGTTCTTAGTGTCTTACCGTATGTCAACCACTGACTTTTATGCTGCTTTAACAAGCATTGTCTCCCAGGTAGCGGGCACTTGAAGGGCAGGTCTGACAGGTGGTGTTCTTAAAGCTTTACAGAAAACTTTAAAAGCTCGTGAGCTTAACCGAAGCTGTTGAAGATAGTCTGACAGCTCTTAATTGTCATAAGCGTCAATAATTCCTAAATATTTTTCGCCAATGTTGCCACACCTTTCTTTTGTTTTCTTCAGTGTTCGTTTTTTTTTTTATCTATGCCATTTTTTCATGTACTTTTTATAGTTTTGTTCTAAGTATTATCACCTGTTCTTTACAGTGTTACAAAAGGAATTTCGTAACGAAAGGATTCATTTTCTCGTTTTGCGGAGATTTAATAGTAAAACTACGAAAATACTTTAAAAAAAACTACGAAAATACTTTAAAAAACTACTAAAATGCTTTCAAAAAACTACGAAAATAGTTTAAAAAAAACTACTAAAATACTTTCAAAAAAACTACGAAAATACTTCAAAACTACAAATACTTTAAAAAAACTACGAAAATACTTTAAAAAATTACGAAAATACTTTAAAAAACTACTAAAATTCTTTAAAAAACTACTAAAATACTTTAAAAAACTACTAAAATGCTTTCAAAAAAACTACGAAAATACTTTCAAAAAACTACTAAAATACTTTCAAAAAAACTACGAAAATACTTTAAAAAACTACTAAAATACTTTCAAAAAACTACGAAAATACTTTAAAAAATCTACGAAATTACTTAAAAAAAATTCAAAATACTTAAAAAAACTACGAAGATAACTTTAAAAATATACAAAAAATACTTAAAGTCAATACCAGGATTCACATACTAAAGTTCCGAAGTATTTAAATAATCTCTCAAATCCGTGTCAGGATTCAGGGACGGTGGAAGTCATATTAATAGATCGACAATAAACATACAACATATTAGGCATAATAATTGACTGCGTCCGATAAATAACCATTGTAAAAAATAGTGCCGGATAAAAACGAAATTAAAACAGGGTAATTTAGATTTGAATCATTAAGCAGGAAGCTCTATTAAATATTAAATGAACTATTTTAAAAATAAATCGGAGAGATACGCTTCTGTCAAACATATCTGGGCTTTAAAAAGGAGTTCATTTTTATAAATCATACAGGACTTGATGCTTAATAAATGTCAGAGTCGGTTCTTTGTCGGATCCATTGATTTTTCCTTTTATTTAATCTTTAGTATTTATTCTTTCAGTGCCAAATACTCTTCACTCTTTTCACTTTATCAACATCTCTCAATTCTTCTCTTAAATTCGCATATTATATGAACAGTAAAGGTTGAATAATGAATAAATGTAATGCAATTGTAAAGACTTCTCTCTCTCCTCTCTCTCTCTCTCTCTCTCTCTCTCTCTCTCTCTCTCTCTCTCTCTCT
>NC_069415.1:20690478-20725478 GCF_026875155.1 Cherax quadricarinatus | reverse complement strand
TATATATATATATATATATAATATATATATATATATATATTATATATATATATATATATACAATAAGATCACAGTAAACAGTGATTTCAGAATAAGCAAAACAACCACTGTGAAAGAATAATGAAATTCCAAGCACTTTCGTGACTACTCACATTATTAAGGAATTTCATTATTCTTTCACAGAGGTTGTTTTGCATATATATATATATATATATAATATATATATATATATATATTATATATATATATATATATATATATATATATACATATATATATATTATATATATATATATTAAAATTATATATATATATATACATATATATATATATATATATAATAAATATATATAATATATTTTATATATATATATATATATATATATATATATATATATATATATATATATTATTGCGGCCGCGAACAAGTGGTATTGATCAATAACAACATTTCGACTAGCCAAGGACTTGAACCCATGCTGCTTTGGCCTGTCTCATGGTGGCGAAAACTCATGACGCCTTAACCCAGATTGTGTGGTCCCGTAGATTAAGGCGTCATGAATTTTCGTCCACCATGAGGCAGGCCAAAGCAGCATGGGTTCGAGTCCTAGGCTAGTCGCATTGTTATTTATTATATATATATATATATATATATATATATATATATATATATATAAAATATATATATATTAAAATATATATATATATATATATATATATATATATTTATATATATATAATATGTAGGTAGTAGGTTGGTAGACAGCAACCACCCAGGGAGTACTACCGTCCTGCCAAGTGAGTGTAAAATGAAAGCCTGTAATTGTTTTACATGATGGTAGGATTGCTGGTGTCTTTTGTCTGTCTCATAAATATGCACGATTACAGGTACGTCTTGCAAACTTCTACTTACACTTAGGTCACACTACACATACATGTACACGTTTATTTATACACACTCATCTGAGTTTTCTTTGATTTTTATCTTAATAGTTTTTGGTCTTATTACTTTTCCTTTTATATTCATGGGGAAGTGGAATAAGAATCTTTCCTCCGTAAGCCATGCGTGTTGTAAAAGTCAACTAAAATGCCGGGAACAATGGGCTAGTAACCCCTTTTCCTGTAAAGATTACTAAAAAGAATAAGAAGAAGAAAATTGTCAAAGTGTGAAGTCTGAATGTGCGTGGATGTTGTGCAGATGATAAGAAAGAGATGATTGTGGATGTTATGAATGAGAAGAAGCTGGATGTCCTGGCTTTAAGTGAAACAAAGCTGAAGAGGGTGAGAGAGTTTCAATGGAGAGGAATATATGGGATTAGGTCAGGGGTTTCAAATAGAGTTAGAGCTAAAGAAGGAGTAGCAATAATGTTGAAGGATAAGCTATGGCAGGAAAAGAGGGACTACAAATGCATAAATTCAAGGATTATGTGGAGTAAAATAAAGATTGGATGTGAAAAGTGGGTTATAGTAAGCGTGTATGCACCTGGAGAAGAGAGAAGTGTAGAGGAGAGAGAAAGATTCTGGGAAATGTTGAGTGAATGCGTGGGGGAGTTTTGAATCAAGTGTGAGAGTAATGGTGGTTGGGGATTTCAATGCTAAAGTGGGTAAAAATGTTATAGAGGGAGTAGTAGGTAAATTTGGGGTGCCAGGGGTAAATGTAAATGGGGAGCCTTTAATTGAGCTATGTGTAGAAAGAAATTTGGTAATAAGTAATACATATTTTATGAAAAAGAGGATAAATAAATATACAAGGTATGATGTAGCACGTAATGAATATAGTTTGTTAGATTATGTATTGGTGGATAAAAGGTTGATGGGTAGGCTCCAGGATGTACATGTTTATAGAGGGGCAACTGATATATCAGATCATTATTTAGTTGTAGCTACAGTTAGAGTAAGAGGTAGATTGGAAAAGAGGAAGGTGGCAACAACAAGTAAGAGGGAGGTGAAAGTGTATAAACTAAGGGAGGAGGAAGTTCGGGCGAGATATAAGCGACTATTGGCAGAAAGGTGGGCTAGTGCAAAGATGAGTAGTGGGGGGGGGGGGTGAAGAGGGTTGGAATAGTTTTAAAAATGCAGTAATAGAATGTGAGGCAGAAGTTTGTGGTTATAGGAGGGTGGGGACAGGAGGAAAGAGGAGTGATTGGTGGAATGATGAAGTAAAGGGTGTGATAAAAGAGAAAAAGGTAGCTTACGAGAGGTTTTTACAAAGCAGAAGTGTTATAAGAAGAGCAGAGTATATGAGAGGTAAAAGAAAGGTGAAGAGAGTGGTGAGAGAGTGCAAAAGGAGAGCAGATGAAAGTGTGGGAGAGGCACTGTCAAGAAATTTTAATGAAAATAAGAAAAAAATTTGGAGTGAGTTAAACAAGTTAAGAAAGCCTAGGGAAAGTATGGATTTGTCCGTTAAAAACAGAGTAGGGGAGTTAGTAGATGGGGAGAGGGAGGTATTAGGTAGATGGCGAGAATATTTTGAGGAACTTTTAAATGTTGAGGAAGAAAGGGAGGCGGTAATTTCATGCACTGGCCAGGGAGGTATACCATCTTTTAGGAGTGAAGAAGAGCAGAATGTAAGTGGGGTGGAGGTACGTGAGGCATTACTAGAATGAAAAGGGGTAAAGCACTGGAACTGATGGGATCATGACAGAAATGTTAAAAGCAGGGGGAGATATAGTGTTGGAGTGGTTGGTACTTTTGTTTAATAAATGTATGAAAGGGGAAGGTACCTAGGGATTGGCGGAGAGCATGTATAGTCCCTTTATATAAAGGGAAAGGGGACAAAAGAGATTGTAAAAATTATAGAGGAATAAGTTTACTGAGTATACCAGGAAAAGTATACGGTAGGGTATAATTGAAAGAATTAGAGGTAAGACAGAATGTAGAATTGCGGATGAGCAAGGAGTCTTCAGAGTGGGTAGGGGATGTGTAGATCAAGTGTTTACAATGAAGCATATATGTGAACAGTATTTAGATAAAGGTAGGGAAGTTTTTATTGCATTTATGGTTTTAGAAAAGGCATATGATAAGAGTGGATAGAGGAGCAATGTGGCAGATGTTGCAAGTATATGGAATAGGTGGTAAGTTACTAAATGCTGTAAAGAGCTTTTATGAGGATAGTGAGGCTCAGGTTAGGGTGTGTAGAAGAGAGGGAGAATACTTCCCAGTAAAAGTCGGTCTTAGACGGGATGTGTAATGTCACCATGGTTGTTTAATATATTTATAGATGGGGTTGTAAAAAGAAGTAAATGCTAGGGTGTTCGGGAGAGGGTAGGATTAAATTATGGGGAATCAAATTCAAAATGGGAATTGACACAGTTACTTTTTGCTGATGATACTGTGCTTATGGGAGATTCTAAAGAAAAATTGCAAAGGTTAGTGGATTGATTTGAGAATGTGTGTAAAGGTAGAAAGTTGAAAGTGAACATAGAAAAGAGTAAGGTGATGAGGGTATCAAATGATTTAGATAAAGAAAATTGGATATCAAATTGGGGAGGAGGAGTATGGAAGAAGTGAATGTTTTCAGATACTTGGGAGTTGACGTGTCGGCGGATTGATTTATGAATAATGAGGTTAATCATAGAATTGATGAGGGAAAAAAAGGTGAGTGGTGCGTTGAGGTATATGTGGAGTCAAAAAAAACGTTATCATGAGGCAAAGAAAGGAATGTATGAAATATAGTAGTAACCAACACTCTTATAGGATGTGAAGCTTGGTGGTAAATGCAGCAGCGGAGGAGACGGTTGGAGGCAGTGGGGGATGTCCTGTCTAAGGGCAATGTGTGGTGTAAATATTATGCAAAGAAAAATTCGGAGTGTGGGAAAATTAGGAGAAGGTGTGGAGTTAATAAAGCATTAGTCAGAGGGCAGAAGAGGGGTTGTTTTAGGTGGTTTGGTCATTTAGAGAGAATGGATCAAAGTAGAATGACAGGAAAGCATATAAATCTATAGGGGAAGGAAAGAGGGGTAGGGGTCGTCCTCGAAAAGGTTGGGAAAAAGGGGGTAAAGGAGGGTTTTTTTGGACAGGGGGGTTGGACTTCAGCAAGCGTGTCCTGAGCGTGTTAGATAGGAGTGAATGGAGACGAATGATACTTGGGAAACCGACGATCTGTTGAGTGTGAGCAGGGTAATATTAGTGAAAGGATTCAGGGAAACCGGTTATTTTCATATAGTTTGGACTTGAGTCCTGGGAAAAGGGGAAATAAAAATGCCTGCAACTTTAAAGGAGGGGTTTGGGACATGGCAGTTTGGAGGGATAATGTTGTGTATTTTTTAAACGTATATGCCCTTCTAAACTGTTGTAATTTTGGGCACCTCCTGCAAAAGCAGTGATAATGTGTGAGTGTGGTGAAAGTGTTATTGATGATGAAAGTATTTTCTTTTTGGGGATTTTCTTTCTTTTTTGGGTCACCCAGCCTCGGTGGGAGACGACCGACTTGTGAAAATTATATATATATATATATATATATATATATATTATATATATATATATATATATATATATATATTATAATATATATAATATATATATATATATATATATATATATATATATATGTATGTATGTATGTCGTACCGAATATGTAAAACTGGTCAATTAGCAAGAACTCATTTAAAATTAAGTCCTTTCAGAAATTTCCTTTTATACGTTTAAAGATATATTCTTTTAATTAATGTTAATGTAAAAAAAATTTAATTTTGCACCAAAAGAATCTTAGAAAATTTACCTAACCTTATTATAACAAGAACAATTTATTTTAGCCTAACCCAACTTAATATATTTTAGATTTGTTTACAGTAATTTAATACTAAACAAACACAGTGAAATATATTTTTTTCGTTAGGTTCAGAATGATTTTGGCGAAATTATTGCATACACAAATTTTCACTTGTCCTATATGGCAAGATTAACGTTGGTATTTAAGCCAAAATCGCAAGTTATGCCTATTCGGCAAGACATATATATATATTATATATATATATATATATATATATATATATATATATATATATTGAGAGAGAGAGGAGAGAGAGAAGAGAGAGAGAGAGAGAGAGAGAGAGAGAGAGAGAGAGAGAGAGAGAGAGAGAGAAAGTCTTATTTCAGAAAGTGTCTAAAATTCAGCATTCCAATCCAATATTTAACAGTAGTTACCTTAATCCCAATAGATAACAGTCTATTATTGCTCTTAATCACGTCCAAAACTGTACGGAAATGAAGGGTTTACTAGTATTTTCGTTCCGCACTCTTATCGACATTGTAAAGGTTCTGTGTTATAGCCAAATAATAAGCCTAATCATTTTTTTTTGTAAATTTGGGAGCCAACGTTAATCAGATTAAAAATGAGATAATGAGTTAATGGACCTCACTTTGTGTGTTCGAGTTATTAAATTTGCAATTTTGTTAACCATGAATGCATCTCTGAGGGAACAAATACCAGAGACTGACGTAGAGGATATTTAAGTCTGGTAATTGTGTTAATTACACATTGCTTTTAATATGTTTGTAATAAACAAAATGACAACAATATCGATAATTAGATGGAGTAAATTTGCACTTGTCTCGTGCCCTCTCCCCTCGCCCTACAGACACACTCTCATCACACAGCACAGCCGCGAAAATTTAGCAAATAAATTTCTCTCCCTTATATTCGTTTTAAAGTTCACTTGCTGATGCTGCCTTTAATATCCCACAAGTGGAACTGCAGTTAATTGTTAATTTTATTGATGACTTTGACGTCACTAAGGTATTCACTGATGTATCCACTTCACAAGCTATTGTTCTCCTGTACCCGGGAAAATTGTTTACTCCCTTGATTTACTTGTTCCCAGATCGATACTTCAAAGACTTGATTAAATTATTCGTTAGTTTCAACTGTTTCTCCTTTAAGGCTTCCTCTTCTAACTTTACTTCTGGGTTCACTTTTAAATATGGAACATAAAGAACAGAAAGACACATTACAGTGATTGGAACAATACACAAATAACCCGCTCGAGAGAGAAGCTTATGACGACGTTTTGGTCAGATTTGGACATTTATAAGTCACACTAACACACGAGGGTGAGGGAGACAGTATATTGATGAGAGGGGGAGCAGGGACGGGACAGAGAGAGGAAGAAGGAGGTAGAAAAGTAGTGGTAAAGGTAATGCTGGTAGTAGTAGTAGTAGTGGTGGTGGTGGTGGTGGTGTGGTGGTGGTGGTGTGGTGGTGGTGGGGTGGTGGTGGTGGTGGTTGTGGTAGTGGTAAGCAGGGGGAGTAGTGGTAGACAGAAAGGGGAGTGAGCGAAGCAATGGTAGTAGAAGGAATAGTAGTGGTAGTAGTTGTAGTAGTAATGAAGTAATAGTAGCAGAAGTAGATGTGGAGAAAGTCGAAGGAATCCTTTATTTACTGGCTCCCTCACCTTCATGTGTTAGTGTGACTTGTAAATGGTCCAAGCAGCCTCAACCAAGCCGACCCTCTGCAAGTATGGAAAAGAACTTCATTTAAAGTTTTATCGGAAACTCACCGTCATAACACTAAGACTAAACATGTTCTCACGGAGTTCCCCCAAAATTTTCCACATCTGAAGTTGTGGATTTCTTGAAGATTGCTATTTCCTCGACCGTTTTTTTTTTCAGAATTATATTACTCACGACATTTTATCAGAGACTGTAGATGACATTCCAATAACGTCATCAGTTCGTTCAGTTCGACATCGTCAAAAAAGGAATCACAGTCCCCCAAAAGAACCTACGCCAGCAATATCAAATATTTCTACAGTAAATCGTATAGCCAATACGTCTCTTTTCCCAAATTAAAGACACAAAAACCGATATTAATCAATTTTTTTCAGTAGTGTACCAAAATTCCAAGCAATAAACATAAAAATCACAAGGTGAAACATCCAGAGACCTCCACAAGGACCATTTCGAGCACCAATGTACCAACGTAACAGAGACCCTTAACAACGTTGGGGAAATTTTCCGTAATACTCTCAACCTCTTGATAAATTAAATATTTATTCTAAATTTGGGGAAAGGGACAACAACACCAAGGGGGAGAAGATCAGAAACAGCCACATGCATATAATGTCTTTTTATTAAAAAAGTTTCGCCCAGCTGTGAGTTTTATCACCTCAAAAAAAATTTTTTGGACTTTATAAGCAGACTGCAGGGGCGTATTCTTTTTATAAATTTGGAAATCACACTGCACTTGTTTTTCTTCATCGAGCCAATTTTTTCCCACTTTTTTCCAAGAAAACCCCTTGAAAGTTCACTCATCGCATCTTCCAAAATTTTCAAAAAAAAAGGGTTTCCACAATTTAGCTGAATCCCTTGTAGAAAATTTCTTCGTCTTTTGAAATCAGTGTGCCTACCAACCCTCACCTTTTCTTCGACTCGAGGCTGCTTAATTTTATAAGCTCTTCCTCACAACCAATTTTGATCATTGTGACTTTATAAAACCCAAAACATGAGCCCCCCTTTCCCCCACCACAACACAGACACACACTTCACATGCCATAAAATAAAATGACTGTCACGACATCAGTGGAAGGGGAATAATATTGATGGTTGGACACAGGCGGGATAAATTGGTGGGCGGGAAGACTACAGAAATAAAAAAAAAATTTAATGGTAACAGCGCTCAAATGAAACCAGAGGCTGTGGGGAAGTTAACCTTCCAGAAATTACAAGTTGTGGGGTTGGGAATTCTTTTGTTTGGGATGGGGGAATTCTTTTGTTGTAAGGTGGGGAAATTTTCCATCGGTTGTGGGAAAAAACAATTCCTCCAATTTTGGTGAATTGTTTTCCCTTTCATTTCTGGACGGGAATTCCTTTAGTTGTAGTGGGAGGAAATTTTTTAAAAAAATTCAAGGGGAAGGTATGTACGTGCACAGTAGAAGGGACAAAAAGATCCCTCTGGTACTGGAAAAATAAAAGATTTTTGGATTGTGTTTTCGCGGTGTTTGGGGCAACCTGGTACTGTTTTTTTTTTTTTTTTTTTTTTTTTTTTTTGCATTCGTTATGTTTTGCGCATGAATTTTTTGTTTGTATGTTGTGCATTGCCTATTTGTGACTGGGTTGGGGCTGAGGGCCTAACTATTCTTATCTCTTAAAAAGCCCCCGTTTTGTTACCCATATCGTACCCGTCCTTAAGCCCTGTACAATTTTGTCCCGTACCGCTAATTCATTCACATGATTTTTTACTTTTTGGTTTTGCGTTTTGTTTCCCTTGACCTTCTAATCTTTAATGTGATTTTTGTTTAACTCTTCAAGTATGTGTGTGTGTGTTGTTGGTGTTGTGGGGTGGGTTGTGTGTGTGTGGGGTGTGTGTGGTGGTTGTGTGTGTGGTGTGTGGTACTTACCTATTGTGGTTGCAGGAGTCGAGTCAAGCCTGGCCCCCCCCTCTTCACTGGCACTCTCCCCCGCACCATGAGTTTATCATACCCCTTTTCTTGTAGGCCGTATCTCGCCCCAAAAATTCCACTTCCCGACTACTCTGTGACTGAAGAAATACTTCTAAATCCCCGGATTAATCTGTCTTTAATTTCCAACTGGTTCCCCCTTTTTCTGCGTCCCTTCTCTGGAACACCTGTCTTTTCCACCTTGTCAATTCCCCTAAATATTTTTTTTTTTTTTGTCGTTATAAGTCCCCATTACTCCCTGTCCCAGTGTCGTCAGGGCGATTTCCCCTTAAACCCCTCCCGTAGGACATACCCCTTACTCTGGAACTATCCTTTTTGAAAACCTTTGCACTTTCTTTTTCTTAAGGCTTTCTAGATGTGGGTTTTCAACGGTGCCGCATACTCATAGGGGTGTGGTGTGTGTGGGTCTGTCTGTCTTTCTCGCTTACGCTTATATACTCCCTATTTGGTTGCTGGGTCGGTCTCAGCTCCTGGCCCCCCTCTTCCTAGGACCGGGCCTCCGGGCCAGACCGGGGCATTTTCAAAGTTAGTATGGCCCTACCTCCACCCCTTCCTGTCCACTGCTTGTGTGTACCGCCTAATTTTGGGGGGTTTCAGGGCGATTCACGGTCCCGGGGCCCGCTCTTCCTGGTCTATAGGTTCTCACTCCCATCCGTGAGCTTTTTAAAACCCCCCGGGGTGGGGGGTTTTTGGGGGGGGGGGGGGGGGGGGGGGGGGGGGTGGGGGGGTGGCGCCGTTTTTATTTTTTGTGTTTACTGCTAGGAGCCACCCCTAGAATTTCCCAAGGGACTTTGTCTTGTTTATACTTGTATCTTATTCTGCAAATTTACATGAATTTACTTCTGAAAAATTGATTAAAACTTTTATTTTTTTTTCTCAAACATTTAAATTTTTAAAAATGGTTATTATTCCCCCCCCCCCCTCTTGTTTTTGGGGTTTCCCGTGTGAGTATTTCCAGGTATTTCCATCCCGGGGTTCGGGCATACTTCACAAACGTCAGACTGAGGAACTAGAAAGGTCACCACAAGGGGCTGTCCCAAAACCCTTTTTTGACCTCAGTGCCATGGAAATCAAAAATATTTTCCTATTTCCCCGGAAAAAATCCGACACCTGCGAGTTTAGTGCTTTCCCCTAACAACACCACTGCTATTACTACTTCTACTACTAATAATAATAATAATAATCCCATGAGTACCTTAATTACCGAGCGTGTGGTGTAGATTACCACAGATCTGGGAGCAAGTCAGTGGTAATCTTTGCATAAGACTCGAGAATTTGCTACTTGCAGTTCACGTTTACATATTTTCTCTTTCACTGATATTTAGAAATTGTAATAAAAAAATTTGAAGGAGTTGGTCTTTTGATGTAATAATATGGATTTTGTTAAAAATTCCTTTTCATTATTTTAATTACTCTGTTTAGACACGTGTGCCAGGGTCGTAAGGTGAAGAAAAAACGGCCCAGTATCAAAATTGATAAATTAGACACATGTGCAACTCTTGGGTATCTTTATTGAGGAAACGTTTCGCCACACAGTGGCTTCATCAGTCCATACGTAGGAGAAACTTGAAGAACAGGAGGAGAATGAGGTAATCAGTCCCTCAACCTTGAGTCGATGTGTTCAGTCCATCAATCTTGGGCACGACCTACTTCCACATTGAACAAATGTGACACGACCTATGACTGCTGCACCTCTCCTGCCATACGGTTTATAAGCTGCTTCTACGCTGATATGCCGTATTCTATTCAAGATTGATGGACTGAACACATCGACTCAAGGTTGAGGGACTGATTACCTCATTTTCCTCCTGTTCTTCAAGTTTCTCCTACGTATGGACTGATGAAGCCACTGTGTGGCGAAACGTTTCCTCAATAAAGATACCCAAGAGTTGCACATGTGTCTAATTTATCAACATGTCGGTTCTCTGAACCATTCATCTACAAGTATCAAAATTGATAGTCTGTTTGCTTCAAGATCTGGTGAAGAGCTCTTTACTCAGAGAATTAGAGCCCCACGAATGATGGTAATAGTAAGACTAATAATCCGTCATCTTGTCCGAATATACCTTCCTCTTTTTTGCTTGCCCGAAAAGTTTTATATAAAAAAAATAAGCACGAATGACTCGCATAGACCAGGGTCATGTTTTGAGGTTTCCTGAAACTAAAATTTTGGACACTTTTGTATGTTGGTCTCTGAAACTGTTCTCTCTCTCTCTCTCTCTCTCTCTCTCTCTCTCTCTCTCTCTCTCTCTCTCTCTCTCTCTCTCTCTTCTCTCTCTCTCTCTTTCTTTCTCTCTCTCTCTCTCTCTCCTCTCTCTCTCTCTCTCTCTCTCTCTCTCTCTCTCTCTCTCTCTCTCTCTCTCTCTCTCTCTCTCTCCTCATCTCGAGAAGGAAAAATATTTTTTATATGTATAATAGATGTTTCTTCTGGTCACTGAAGTAAAAACGTTATGGGCGACTCACAACGAGAAACTTGCTAACAGTCACTTCCCATTCATACATTCTATTGGAAATCGGTTTTCCTAAGCTGGCATGGGCGCTGACACAATTTATGGCCGACTCAGTGGAAATCTTACAAATCGGCGTGAAGAGAACGAGTATTGGGCGATCGTGTGTGTGTGTGTGTGTGTGTGTGTGTGTGTGTGTGTGTGTGTGTGTGTGTGTGTGTGCCTGTGCGTGCATGCAGTATTTTCCACCTCCAAAACAAACTCAAGTCTGATTAACCAGTTTTGCTGATTGTTTTCGAAGATATTCATACACTTGCACAGTACGTCCAGTCCCAGCCACCAGTTGCCTCCATCCACACTGATATAACACGCTCATACATACCTGTTCGGTGTAATAATGTGGTTAAAATTACCGATAATGCGATATTTTATTGTGGCATTAGTTGCACTTGTGTCCTTATACCTAAGTAAGTGTTCGGTGCTCAAGCCCTTTCCTCTCAAAGACTCCTTCACTTCCACTTTCCGGCTTTATCTTTGATTTCAATTTCACCTCATTTTATCCGCTTTATTAAACAACCTATCTTGTTCCCCCCTCTTATATGGCAAAATAAAAATTATTTCATTCCAGCACGCTCAATTTCTTCACTTCTTGTTTTATGAATAGGTATTCGGACAACGTATTGGTGTCAAATACGATAGCTCCACTACCTCCAACTTACCCAAACTAAAGCATCACTAGACTGATGCATTCTTCTATACGCATCCCTTGAGTTTTTCCTTTCAACATACCCCTCAACATTCCCTCTACTATTTTCCCCCATTATCTATTCAGTGATTAACCTCATCGTTCATACACACATCTTCTGAAACACCCAGTATCAGATATCTGAATTTGTTCACATTTTACAAACTAATTTCCAATCTTATAGTCCGTTTTCTTCAGTCCTAAACTTTCTTCTCTAATTCCATTGCTCATTTCAGCGTTCCCTTTCAACTTCCTTATGCACTACCTTCTAACTTCTAAATAAAAAAAAAAAAGACAATATAACAACTTCAGGCAAAAGGAATTTCTTACTCACAAAGATCCCATAAACTCTTGCTTAAAATTCCTGACTTGCGGTCCGCAACTTTAGACAGGTAATATGCACTGAAATCCGAAGACTCAAGAGATTAAAGATGGGATCCAGGTGAGTCTCAGCAGCAGTAAACTTGGTCTTAAGGACAGTGAATAGAGACGAGCCTTCATTGAAGGAGTCCCAGAGAGGGAGGCTGTAACACTGAAGCTGATCACCAGGATTTGAGAAGAGCTTGAATCACTGTGGAAGCAGAAGATGAAAAAAAAGGAAGATAATAAATGGAAGGGAGAAAAATAAATAGAATAATAGATAAATGAAAGTATGAAATATTGTGGACGGAAGAGGGAAAATTAAGGAGAATGATGCTGCTGCACTTATCCTCCAGCCAGTAAGAAGTTGGAAGGTCGAGTGGCGGAAAGTGTAGGTAATAAAGACACTTAGAGCGGAGGTAAACCCTCATTGGGGCAACGTTTCGCTGATGGAGAGTTCTATTAAGTCAATGATAACACTGTCGTTAAAATTTTATTCAGATTATGTTACGCACTTATGCTCTCTATTCTATAGAATGGAGTTAATGTTGAGTTTTTTTTTTAAAAATGAATCACTGATTGAATACTTTCTTTGCTTTGTGTTTATATTACCCACAGCTACAGGCTAATCGTCACACAGCTTATACTAAAAGGCGGCAACTGCTGTAACCCCTCTGCCTTATAAAATATGATGGTCCCACCGCCTCAAGCTTCTCTTGGCAAAATATTATGAAATGCTTATCCTTCCACAGCACATCAACTACCTAAAAACATATCATTGGCTTAAGCAGATCTAAAACGAATACCACCAGCATATAACCAGTGGATATAACACTACCACCTCTCCCCTTCGATCTCTCTGTTCGCCATCATTCATTATTCCTTTATTTCGTGTAATGTAGTAGCGGTCCCATACATGATACAGCGACTTATATTACCGTCTGGCGCACTGGGTAAACAAAGCATACGTACTGGTGTTTGTTCTCTTCTGAAGACGAGAGAAGGATAGGGTAGGGAAAAGTTACATAAATACTCTTAGATTTTTTTTAATTATTTACCATATTTTTTCATTTGCCTTTTTTTAAGGTTTATTGTCTTCTAAACCGTATATTTAGCTGATCTTTCACTATTTCTCTATCTCATCCTCTCTTTCCCTCTCGCTCTCTCTCACTCCTTCCCCATGGTTTTACTCACCCTCATGATATCCTACACCTTTCTCTTTCGTTCTGCACACCCTCAAGGTATCCCAAACACAATACACAAGATCACTTACTAACTACATCAGAGGGAGAGATGCACCTCACTCCTTGACCATACCATGAGTCTGTATCTCTGTTCTCTGTTTCTCTGTCTGTCTCTCTGCCTCTGTCTGTCTTTGTCTCTGTGTCTACCTCTGTCTCTGCCTCTCTTTTTCTCTTGTCTCCGTTTGTCTCTGTTTTGTTTTGTCTTTTTCTTGTCTGTCTGTCTTGTCTGTCTGTCTGTCTCTCTCTCTCTCTCTCTCTCTCTCTCCTCTTCTCTCCCTCCCTCCCTCTCATTCTCTCTCTCTGAGTATAAACACTAACGTCTTCGTGAAAATCACGACATTGCAAGTGATACGTCGAAGCAATCACTTTCAGCTAATGAAATAAGAAGAAACTAGTTTAAGATGAGGACGACCTACTTAAGACACAGTGGTGTACTCGTAGTATGATTTATCTCAACAAGGAAGCGAACAACATGGCCCAACCCATGCAACACCTTGTGACATGACTTCACCTTTCTGCTCGCCATTATAAAAGCCCTATTTTGCTATATACTGTGATGATAAAGCACCTAATGGACGAAACGTTTCCTTAAACCCTTTATCGTTCTTGAAGCTCAAAATTAACTCACCCTTTGATAATTTGGAACAAAGACCACGAAATAAATTATGATGCCTCTTGGCAGTGGTTGTAGAAGTCTCTGTCTTCTTCAGTAGCCAATCAGAGACTCACAATACCTTCCACTGCGGAATGAGGAGGTTACATGTGAAAAGGCGAATGTCTAGATTAAGAGAGGATGGTTCTCAATCGCTCGTCAGAAGTATGAATAACTGGACTCTCAAAAATTCATGAAAAAAAATTACGAAAGTTATGACAAAAGTCATGAGAGTAAAGAGGTTTAAGAAAAGGCCAATTCATAAAATAACAGAAGCACATCCAAACTCTTCATTATATCAATGAGGGAACATTAAAGAGTTTTATGAACTATATTAAATGTTATGTATTTTTTCCTTTATATTATAATTAATATTGTATTAGTAGTAGTAGTTGTTGTTGTAGTAGCAACAACAACAACAGCAGCATGAACAACAGCATCAGGAACTACAACAATATCGATGACGACAACAATTACAACAATATAAGTATTTAAGCATTTGACGCCTCTGTTTTTAAATCACCTCTGTATTTCTACAGAGTGGGTAAAGCGTCTCGTAAAACGTCACTTAGGTTTAGTTGTATTATAACATGAACTAACGTTTCTTCTCCAGCGTTTATGTTTCCCTGTATAGTGAATGTTTGACTAATCTGTTGACTGTATTTAGATTTTGAATTTTAATGTAAATAATTTAATCAGGTGTTTTAATTTTTAAAATAATGCATTTAGGGGATGGAGCACGAAGATGTGTGTGTGTACTCACCTAGTTGAGGTTGCAGGGGTTGAGTCCAAGCTCCTGGCCCCGCCTCTTCACTGGTCGCTACTAGGTCACTCTCTCTGAACCTTGAGCTTTATCGCACCTCTGCTTAAAGCTATGTATGGATCCTGCCTCCACTACATCGCTTTGCAAACTATTCCACTTCCTGACTACTCTGTGGCTGAAGAAATACTTCCTAACATCCTTGTGATTCATCTGTGTCTTCAACTTCCAACTGTGTCCCCTTGTTGCTGTGTCCAGTCTCTGGAAGATCCTGTCTTTGTCCACCTTGTCAATTCCTCTCAGTATTTTGTATGTCGTTATCATGTCCCCCCTATCTCTCCTGTCCTCCAGTGTCGTCAGGTTGATTTCCCTTAACCTCTCCTCGTAGGACATACCTCTTAGCTCTGGGACTAGTCATGTTGCAAACCTTTGCACTTTCTCTAGTTTCTTTACGTGCTTGGCTAGGTGTGGGTTCCAAACTGGTGCCGCATACTCCAATATGGGCCTAACGTACACGGTGTACAGGGTCCTGAACGGTTCATTATTAAGATGTCGGAATGCTGTTCTGAGGTTTGCTAGGCGCCCATATGCTGCAGCAGTTATTTGGTTGATGTGCGCTTCAGGAGATGTGCCTGGTGTTATACTCACCCCAAGATCTTTTTCCTTGAGTGAGGTTTGTAGTCTCTGGCCCCCTAGACTGTACTCCGTCTGCGGTCTTCTTTGCCCTTCCCCAACCTTCATGACTTTGCACTTGGTGGGATTGAAATCCAGGAGCCAATTGCTGGACCAGGCCTACAGCCTGTGTGTGTGTGTGTGTGTGTGTGTGTGTGTGTGTGTGTGTGTGTGTGTGTGTGTGTGTGTGTGTGTGTGTGTGTGTGTGTGTGTGTGTGTGTGTGTGAGAGTGTGTGTGTGTGTGTGTGTGTGTGTGTGTGTGTGTGTGTGTGTGTCTGTGTGTGTCTCTGTGTGTATGTTTTGTTTTCTGTGTCTGTGTCTGTGTGTCTGTGCCAGCGAGCGTTTAATCTTCTCATGCCTTTCATTCTGGATGTATCTTCAACAAAGACCTATTTCAACTTTCTATTCAGTTCTTGCATTACTCCCTGTCATCTTATGTTAGCTCACTTCTTCCATGAGTCTTACTACCTTGTCCCTCGCTATTCTTCACTGTTATTTGTTGTTAAATTAGACACATGTGCAACTCTTGGGTATCTTTATTGAGGAAACGTTTCGTGCACACAGTGGCTTCATCAGTCCATACTAAGGATAAACTTGAAGAACAGGAGGAGAATGAGGTAATCAGTCCCTCAGCCTTGAGTCGATGTGGTCAGTCCAACAATCTTGAATAGAATACGGCATAGGAGCGGAGAAGCAGCTTATAAACTGTATGGCAGGAGAGGTGCAGCAGTCGTAGGTGGTGACACGACTGTGGCGAAACATTTCCTCAATAAAGATACCCAAGAGTTGCACATGTGTCTAATTTAACAACATGTCGGTTATTTGAACCATTCATCTACTGTTATTTGTGCCTGTCTATTAAGTTAGATTCTGTTTAAGTTTAATCTTCAATGTCATTTTCGATTTTTTTTCCTATTGTCCTAACACAGTCATTCCCGTATCTTTTATTTAAACATTAAGTTACCCTTATTATCACGCAAATAAAATTTTCCTCCTCTTCTCTCTATTATATCTCAACTAGATTTCCTTCTTGTTCTAGCTAAATGTTGTTATATTTTGTAAAGATTACTTTTTATGTATTAATATTTTATTTCTTGCGATTCCATCTCTTTATTAATTTCATCATATGACCTCGTATATTCTTCTTTAAACTTTCATTCATTTAATTCCTTACCTAACTTTGCTTTAACTTTTTAATTGATGGTCCTCTTCCTATTCATTTTCTGCTCCTTTCTATTTTTCCTTAGTTTTTCCTCAGCTTTCCTGCTTATTCACTCTTGTTTCTGTTCATTTACACTTCGCTATATTATTCTGATCCTGTTATATCTTTTCACTTCTCTGTCACTACTTATTTTTTTGAAAGAAAAAACGAAGGTCAGTTTTGCTATGGTTTTCGCATCCTTGAGCTTTTTTATGAACATTTGTTGGTCTCATAATTTTTTATTGCTAAAAACTCTTTAAAGTATTTTTTAACTTTTCAAAGCATACCGGATGTTTACATCAAATTTAGGTAAGAAAAATAGTCCATTTTTATTTGTGTGTGTGTGTGTGTGTGTGTGTGTGTGTGTGTGGTGTGTGTGTGTGTGTGTAATTACCTGTTGGTAGCTACGAAAACATATAAGTTTTTCTTTAAATTTCTAATAGTTTTAGTACATATTACTTCCTCTTTTAACTCGTGTCATCCTGGTCACCCACACATCGCGAAGACGTATTTCCTATTATCCCTTGGCGTTCCATTCTTTTCTTTAATTTCCAACAATGATCTCTCATTTTAAATACGCTTTCATGCCTTTTAATGTAGTTATCATGTCTCCTCTTATCCTCCTATCAGCTAACATGGGTTTTCTTTAATGTTTTCAACCTATCATTAGAATTTAGTTGTTTTTAAGGTTTAGGCTCCATATCTGATGCATATTTCAATTTTGATATCAGGACACCTAGCATAAATGCATATTTATATCGCAGTGTTTTCGTAAGTTAAAACAGCAGAGGTACGTGGGTGCAACATGAGAAGGAAAGTGGCCTTCATGCAGCTTGCAAACACCACCACATCTGAGACGTAATCCATCAGAGCCCTGACTGCGTCCAAGAGCCTGTGATCGAATCAATCTTCTTTCCTCCCAAACTTTGAAAATCTTTCCCCTCGTGAAAGATCCTGTAACAGCAGAATTCAGTGAAGACATCACTGAGTGTCTTTTTTGTTTATGCGTTTGTGTGATTACTTACTTTTGTTGTGTCTCACATTCTTTCTCATAATCAATGACTGGAGGTCTTGCGCAGAGTTGTAGCTCCGAGGTAGCGCGTTCGACCCAGAAACAGAAGGACTGAGCTCAGTATTGGGTTCTGCAAGATGCTTGGGCAAGTTTTCTAACATCTGCTCGCCCCTTTTAGCCTAACTTTAAGTAGAACCATAGATGGGTGTTAGACAAATGCAGTAGGACTAATGAACCAAAACGAGACAAAAATCATACTGCGTGTTATTTTTTGGTACACTTGATTAGTAGCTCTCTGGGGTTAATAATGTGGAAAAGTATTTCTTTCCCTTCTTTATATCTTTCTTCATCCTTCCTTTTTCTTACTTCGTACTTCTTCCTTCTTCCTCTTCCTTCTATTACTGTATTATATAAGATCTTATTTCACAATAGAATCAGATATCTGGGTCCCACTAGAGTCGCAAAGCCTCGCCTCATTAGGAAATTATTACAATCATGAGGAGCGCTAAACCCGTAGGATCAGCGCCTGTGAGGAGGGGGATAGAAGGTATTCGGACTCAAATCAAGGAACTGAAGCACAGATTCAATTTCCTAGATCAAGAGCCCCTCACTAGCATCAAGGAACTTTCCTTGAGGGGCTCATTAGGAAAACTAACCATTCCAGAGCAACGAATTTGTTCCTGATCTTTGTATCATTCGCTTAACTTATTTGTTAACATAAAAAAGATCATCTGGACAAGCACTGATCCCTGTGATAACCCGATGGTGATACGTCCCTGTGAGGACATTATTCCTGTAATCACTATTTACGTTTTCCTTTCTTACATGTAATCATTCATCTATGGCAAGAATTTGTCTTTTGTTCCTCCTCCTTTATGTTGCAATTTTCGCAGCTGGTCATAGTAATTCCGAGACTCTTTGGTCTAATCACACCCATTCATGAGACTGTGAATGAAGTCTGCTTCTTCAGCAAGGTCGATCTATTTTCAAACGACCCTGAGACTAAGAAATGATTCATCTTTCTCCCGTGATTCCATGTACGTATATATATATATATATAATATATATATATAATATAATATATATATATATATATAATATATATATATATAATATATATATATATATATATATATATATAATATCGTGCCGAATATGCAAAACTGGTCAATTAGCAAGAACTCATTTAAAAATTAAGTCCTTTCTGAAATTTTCTATTATATGTTTAAAGATATATTTTTTCATTAATGTTAATGTAAAAAATTTTAATTTTGCACCAAAAGAATCTTAGAAAACTTACCTAACCTTATTATAGCAAGAGTAATTTATTTTAGCCTAACCCAACTAAAATATGTTTTAGATTTGTTTACAATAATTTAATACTAAACAAACACAGTGAAATATATTTTTTTTCCTTAGGTTCAGAATGATTTGGCGAAATTATTGCATACACAAATTTTCACTTGTCCTATATGGCAAGATGAGCGTTGCTAAAGCCGAGATCGCAAGTTCTGCCTATTCGGCACGACATATATATATATATATATATATATATATATATATATATATATATATATATATATATATATATACATATATATATATATATATATTATATATATATATAATATATATATATATATATATATATATATATATATATATATATATATAATATTTCACATAGGAGTTAACTGTGCAACGTGATCAACTTCACTATTTCACCTAGGAGCATGTGAACATGCGAGTCCAGGAACTTTTGATAGGTAATGACACCAAAAGTACGAAATTTGACGGAAAACTTACAAAATTGTATAGGCGCAAAATTAGTGGTCTCGGCGCAATTTGCGTATCGGCGATTTCGCCCACTTTGAATCCTATTTTAAATCAATTCCATTAGTCTTTTTAGCCAAATTCTTAGCTATTTCGCTCGTATACCTTCCGTTCTATTGATTAAACACTAAAACGTCCACTCAGTTATTAAAAATTACCCTGGTAATTTGGGTGGTTGTAATAATAAAATCCCAGTTTAAAAATATTATGAAAAGTAAACAGTGTTGACTTTCCTGACACTAAAATATTTTCTCTGTTCATTAGGCACGTCCTCAGGTCTCTTATATTGCACTTCCTTCCAATTTTTTAATTCACAGTTACACAAAATTAAATTTTCTCTGTTTTCCAGGTTATAAAATATAACCAGGAATGCTTTTTTTGGGGGGCTTGCGGTGTCTCATTAGTTGAATCACATCTATTAAAAACTCATAAAACAGACGGGGGAATGTACAGGGGCGGGGGATCTTACCCCTGCCCAGGAAAATCAACAGAAATTTAATATTTCGGCCACTTTGAGCCCAAAGTGTCCAAGTCATCCTATGCAAAACTGCAATGCACATAAAAGGCCCTAAGATCTGGAATTCATTGCCCGAACCGGCAAAAGGTCCCCTGTCTGCCAATCAATTTGAAGCTACTGTTAAAAATCACCAAACCAACACTTGATGCTATATCAGACAAAACCAGCTGGTCCAACTCTGTCCCTGTTCTTCCAGTGATCCTCAAACTCACATAGAAAATCACTCATCTTGTTCCATTATAATTCTACGGAAACCTAATAAACTTCCTGTTTCTTCACCATCTCTTATAATCATTCCATAACCAGGAGACAAAGACCAAGTTTGACATTGCAAGAAATACCAATTAATTTAAGATCACTGAATCAATTTTAAGTATTACTCTTGTATTAACACATACTTAAAACTGTACTATTCTTCACTTAGCTACCTCACTTTGTGTACATAAAAAAAACTCCTACTCAATAACCTATGTTTTTTCAATAGTGTTCAAGCACTAGCATTAACCTGTCTGAAATGGACCACATGTTAGTGACTTTCTTCTGTGCTTAACAATATTTTATTACATGTAAACTACATATTGTGTACTGCACAAAGAAATGAATTGTTTATTTAAAGGAAGCTTCATAAGTGAAGCTGCCAGTTATTATCACTAGTCTTATCTTCACTACTATCATCACTAGTCTTACCTTCACTACTATCATCACTAGTCTTATCTTCACTACTATCATCACTAGTCTTATCTTCACTATCATCACTAGTCTTATGTTCACTATCATCACTAGTCTTATGTTCACTATCATCACTAGTCTTATGTTCACTATCATCACTAGTCTTATGTTCACTATCATCACTAGTCTTATGTTCACTATCATCACTAGTCTTATCTTCACTTCTATCATCACTAGTCTTATCTTCACTTCTATCATCACTAGTCTTATCTTCACTACTATCATCACTAGTCTTATCTTCACTACTATCATCACTAGTCTTACTTCACTACTATCATCACTAGTCTTATCTTCACTTCATCATCACTAGTCTTATCTTCACTCTATCATCACTAGTTCTTATCTTCACTACTATCATCACTAGTCTTATCTTCACTACTATCATCACTAGTCTTATCTTCACTTCTATCATCACTAGTCTTATCTTCACTTCATCATCACTAGTCTTATCTTCACTTCTATCATCACTAGTCTTATCTTCACTACTATCATCACTAGTCTTATCTTCACTACTATCATCACTAGTCTTATCTTCACTTCTATCATCACTAGTTCTTATCTTCACTTCTATCATCACTAGTCTTATCTTCACTACTATCATCACTAGTCTTATCTTCACTACTATCATCACTATCTTATCTTCACTCTATCATCACTATCTTATCTTCACTTCTATCATCACTAGTCTTATCTTCACTACTATCATCACTAGTCTTACCTTCACTACTATCATCACTAGTCTTATCTTCACTACTATCATCACTAGTCTTATCTTCACTTCTATCATCACTAGTCTTATCTTCACTTCTATCATCACTAGTCTTATCTTCACTTCTATCATCACTAGTCTTATCTTCACTACTATCATCACTAGTCTTATCTTCACTATCATCACTAGTCTTATCTTCATCATCACTAGTCTTATCTTCACTTCTATCATCACTAGTCTTATCTTCACTTCTATCATCACTAGTCTTATCTTCACACTATCATCACTAGTCTTATCTTCACTACTATCATCACTAGTCTTATCTTCACTACTATCATCACTAGTCTTATCTTCACTTCTATCATCACTAGTCTTATCTTCACTACTATCATCACTAGTCTTATCTTCACTACTATCATCACTAGTCTTATCTTCACTACTATCATCACTAGTCTTATCTTCACTACTATCATCACTAGTCTTATCTTCACTACTATCATCACTAGTCTTATCTTCACTACTATCATCACTAGTCTTATCTTCACTACTATCATCACTAGTCTTATCTCACTACTATCATCACTAGTCTTATCTCACTACTATCATCACTAGTCTTATCTTCACTACTATCATCACTAGTCTTATCTTCACTACTATCATCACTAGTCTTATCTTCACTACTATCATCACTAGTCTTATCTTCACTACTATCATCACTAGTCTTATCTTCACTACTATCATCACTAGTCTTATCTTCACTACTATCATCACTAGTCTTATCTTCACTACTATCATCACTAGTCTTATCTTCACTATCATCACTAGTCTTATCTTCACTACTATCATCACTAGTCTTATCTTCACTACTATCATCACTAGTCTTATCTTCACTATCATCACTAGTCTTATCTTCACTACATCATACTAGTCTTATCTTCACTACTATCATCACTAGTCTTATCTTCACTACTATCATCACTAGTCTTATCTTCACTACTATCATCACTAGTCTTATCTTCACTACTATCATCACTAGTCTTATCTTCACTACTATCATCACTAGTCTTATCTTCACTATCATCACTAGGCCTCAGGATTTTTATGGCTCCTCTGTTGCTTCTTTCCTCTTATAACTTCATTTTCTTGAGCAGCTAACGTTTTCATTTTTAATTCTTTTACTTGGTTTTGAGGGAGCCAATATGGGCAAGCGACGTTTTCTAGTTGATGTTTTCTTCATGCGGGATAGACATTGCTTTAATTCGAAGCTGAGTAAGTTGTATTGCTTCTTGGTATTATTAATATCAATGTCATTTGTGTTACTCTTGCGACGGTGGTCACTTCAGGGAAGTACATCATATAAATCTTAAAGTACCGATTGACGTCCTCTGCGGTGGTGAGGCCACAACTGGTGGCCACGTCGAGGAAGGTTAGTGCGAGATATGAACATGTAGCCCCTATTTGCTAAATTCCCTCCACGATCACATATTCCTTATAATCAGGATGGGCGTCCAGGTGTGCTGTAAAGAGCTGACGGGAGGATGCGTCCAGTTGTCTATCAAAACACAGAAGGGATCCATCCAGGCATCGGTAGATAGAGACAGAATGTACCATCCCCTGCATCGGGTGTCCTAGTACTGCTATTCAACCTGTTCCAGGATCCAGAGCTGGAGCCACCTCCAGCTTGTACCAGCTCACCATTTTGCAGCACTTGCTGAAAGGGCGGGGCGTGCCATACAATATTTAGAACACCTCTTCTAGCATCATTAATCTAGTATTTTCTAGCAGGGGGTGTGAAACACGCAGGAATTCTACATCCTCGGAATCCATTGAGAAAGCGTGTACGTTTGAAGATCGCTACTCACACAAAAACGAGTGAGAAGAGCATATCAAATTCTCTTGAAAGAATAAAATCAAAATAAATGGCCATAGAAGTAAATTTAATTACCCAGGAATCACTTTAATTAGTCAAGATAATGTATACAATAAAGATGAATATCCAGTAATCACGTTAATTAGTCAAGATAATGTTGGTCTGGTCATGGACCGGGCCGTGGGGACGTTGACCCCCTCAGCACCATCTAGGTATTGCATAATAGTGTTGAGTAGTGCAATATAGTGTTGAGAGGTGTAAGAAAATGTTGAGTCGTGTAAGACAGTGTTGAATAGTTAAAGACAATGTTTAATAGTGAAATATAATGTTGAGAAGTGTAAGATAATGATGAATATTGAAGATAGTGCTGAGTAGTGTGAAATAGTGTTATGTAGCGTAAGATACGGTTAAGTAGTGGAAAACAGTGTTTAATAGTGTAAGATAGTGTTGAATAGTGTAAGATAGTGTTGAGTAGTGTAAGATAGTGTTGAGTAGCAAAAATTTTTTTGAATAATGAAGATGATGTTGAATGATGTTGAATAGTGAAGATAGTGTTGTGTTAAGATAGTGTTGAGCTGTAAGATAGTGCTGAATAGTGTAAGATAGCGTTGACTAGTGTAAGATAGTGTTGACTAGTGTAAGATAGTGTTGACTAGTGTAAGATGGTGTTGAGTAATGTAAGATGGTGTTGAGTAATGTAAGATAAAGTTGACTAGTGTAAGATAGTGTTAAGTAATGTAAGATAGCGTTGACTGAGTAGTGTAATATAGAGTTTAGTAGTGTAAAATAGTAATGAATGGTTCAGGTTAGTCTTGAGTAGTGTAAATAATCTTAACTAGTGTTGAATAGTGTTAAGCTAGTTTTTAATAGTGGAAGATGTTGTTGACTAGTGTAGATAGTGTTGAATTGTATAAAAAAGTGTTGAGTAATGGAAGACAGAGTTGAGTAGTGTAAGGTAGTGTTGAGTAATATAAAATGATGTTGAATAGTGTAAGATAATGTTGTTTAGTGTAAGATAATGTTGTTTAGTGTAAGATAGAGCTGAATTTCGTAAGATAGTGTTGAATAGTACGAGATAGTGTGGAGTAGTGAAGATAGTGTTGAGTAATGATGATAGTGCTGAGCAGTGAAGATGTTGAATAGTGATAGTGTTCACTAGAAAAGACAGTGTTAAGTAGCATAAGATAGTGTTGAGTAAGACCCATACAGATTTAGCACATGTTTTTGCTAAGGATAGGTGTAATAATAATAATAAAACACAGATCATGGAAATTATTGGTAGTCTAAAGAAAGATACAAAAAATAAAGGAAACGTGAGACTGCCATCATCTCAGCTCTCTACTGAACAACACAAAGATCATGCGATAAAAATTGTCTAAAATAAAGAAATAAAAGTTGTCGTATATAGCAGATATATTGACTCCCATGTTAGATCACAGTCATCAATGGAATACTTCAAATCATGTGTAAAATCACAGGTGATTTCAAATTCTATGGTAAGTCTGAGCGCATCATGAATTATATGCTCGTATATGTTTTTAAAGGGAACGTAAGTTCTCCCGTCTTCTAAAAACATTTTTTATTTTCCCCCCTATAATCTATCTTGTCCATAATTACTATCTGCATTTGATTTGTCTCTTTCGTAAGGTGAAGTCTAGGATCTTTCCTTAATTCATGGTATAACTTAAAAATCTTTGTTGTAGAGGGAAGCTCAGACCTCTACAACACTATTCTCCTCTCCTACAACTACACAGGTTGACATCTAGCTCTTGTCCCTTCAAAGTCACTGCCAGTGTAATCAGAAAAACAGTAATGAACGACAGTAATTAAATTCACATAAAAAGTTGTTTAAATTAAAATTGATTAAACTTTTAATCATTTTTTTCCCCTTTTTCTTCTTTCCCTCTTAATTATTTAATTTTTCTAGCGTCTCCTTCGTAAAGTGAGAGCAGAGCATCGTGTTGTCCTGAGCAGCATCAGCGTCTCACACGACTCGAGTACATACACACCTGAAAAGCTGTTTGAAGTCACTCTAATGTCATTATAATTGTGCTTTGCACTTTCGGAGCCACACTAGAGTACTATCAACATCCTTGTGTGCTTAGGCTATTCCCCCCCCTCTCTCTCTCTCTCACTCTCGCGCTCTCTCTCTCTCTCTCTCTCTCTCTCTCTCTCTCTCTCTCTCTCTCTCTCTCTCTCTCTCTCTCTCTCTCTCTCTCTCTCCTCTTCTCTCTCTCTCTCTCTCTTTCTCTCTCTCTCTCATTCGCCAAGAACCAGTTATCACCAGGCAAACACTAAGGTGATACCAAGTCTTTTGGACTTGCCTATATAAATCACAGTCAATCAATAATTAATAAGCGTTGAAACCATGTGGGTCATTCAGCGCAAGACGAGGTGGAGGCTTGAACCTCCGTGCGCTGAGCGCCACACAAACCCGCTTCCTATCTGTACTAGCTTAGTTGTACACACCCTCGCAGCTCCCTTGTCGGAGTTCACAGATTCGAACCTAAATCCTACATCTACGAATCTGTGAATGTTCATACTTAAGAGATTGGCCAATTCCACTGGGTCCGAATGCATTCCAAAAATAAGGACTGAATCACTTGATGTGTCCATTGCTTTAGTTATGCGGAAATGAGTGTGTGTGTGTGTGTGTGTGTGTGTGTGTGTGTGTGTGTGTGTGTGTGTGTGTGTTTACATAAAATTTGTTTTATTATCGCTGTTTTTCACGGTAATCTGAGCCAAATGACAGAACCTTTGTGCTGGTGGTACAATGTACTAGCTACCATGAAATACACTAAATCACAAAGTAATTGCACATAAACTTCATTTAACGATTTGTTTTATGTCAATAAACTGAATCACAAAAGTGAGTGCACCGGCCACCTATATTGCATTATTGAATCATCTTACTTTAAATAAAATTTTTTTCTTTTCTTTTTGTAAATCTAGATTTTTTTCTCCAGTGTAAAGAATTAGTTTAATATTGGCTGTATTGTCGCTTATGGGAAATTTACTCTTTTTTGCATTTCACTGATCTCCACTTATTTACATTCTGTTTATTTTTTTACCCCGTCAGTCAGGTTTTTTTTTTTTTTTTTTACTGACTAGAGCTTCAGTATGTTGTAATACAACTTTGGTTCTCATTGAGCAAACAGTGTGGTTATGGGTTTGAGCCGTCACTGGTGGATCCACCACACACTTCACGCGTCTGATTACTTATTGATTGGCGCTGATTACATCAAACTCCCACCATTCATTTCTCAGATTTACCTCTCTATTTTATTCTCAGCTCCTGCTGACTAGCATTTACTAAGTGCTCTAGCTGTCTTTTCTTATTACTATTAATTTTTCTATTATCAAATTAAAAAATAAACACTATGTGCAATTTATATATATACAGTTCTACAAGTTATATGCAAGCGATTTAAATTTGTATGTGATTTGCATCCATACGACTTCCAAATTTTGAAAATAAATTGATTACAACTAGAGCAAGTTATATTTTTCCGGGTACGTATTTACGTCTGATTACGTTAATGCAGTTCCCGTTGCTTCACTCTTCCTGGAAAAATGACGTTTCGCTGGCAGTTATGAAGACAAAGACATTGTGTTGACAAAGTGTTTCCCTTTGTAAATCTTTTTAAAGTCATCTCTAATTTGTGGGTGTTCTTTATTTTGCAGTTTTCGTTGCACGATATCAGAGAGAGAAAGAGAGAGGGAAAGATACAGACAGACAGACACACAGATAGACAGACACTGTTAGTCAATAATATAGTTTTGTTGTAGCCAGAAACAAATGAGAGACTCAGTAAATGCTTGAGCATTATTTTCGTTAGGTTAAATTCATTTTAGTAAATTTTCTCAATTATAACATTCATTAGAAACCTATTAATTAGAACTATACCACGGGTGGGGATTGAACTCGTGGCGGTGAGTCGTAAAACTCCAGGACAGCGCGTAAGACACTGGGCCAGCTGGCTACAATACAATTTGTGGCCACAGTGGGACCTGTGCTAATTTCTGTATAGTGTATAAATATACCTAACTGGATGAATCTTATTGTAGCCAGCTGGCCCAGTAGCTTATGAGCTGTCCTAGAGTTTTATGACTTTCTCGCCACGAGTTCAATCCCCGCCCGTGGTATGGTTTTAATTAATAGGTTTCTAATGAATGTTATAATTGAGTAAATTTACTAAAATGAATTTAACCTAACGAAAATAGTGTATATGGAAAAACGTGCCCAAGCATTTACAGAGTCTCTCATTGTGTGGTATGGTTTGTTTGCAATCGTGTCATTACGATTTCGTGAGTCGTATGCATTACGAAAACGGAGGACCACATACAAGAGTGAGGAAGCATAAAAACCAGATTACCGAAGTTAATAATTTAGTGTCACAGTCGCAGCACCAATTGTTTGAGCCACAGTAAAAAAAAAAATGTCGATGTTCGTATATGAGGATGTGTTGAGCTGAGAAAGTGAAGCCTCTTTCAGAAGTCTCGCAAACTACGTCTGTTATGCTGGAATAAATAAAATAAAATTATTTTGAGGAACGCGCATGGGAGGTACTTGGCGTGTCAGCGTATTGCAGGTCTCCACACCCTAAGTGCTCTGAAGAGCCTTTCGAGGTGGCTGCTTGCAACACGAACTGATGATTGGAACCCTCGTATACTTGAAGGTTTAGAGGACCTTCCAGGTGACGAAGGTTCAAGCTCGAGAGGCTTACCTGGAACCAACGGTGACTCCACTATCCATCCAGCTTTAAATATTAATTTATACTGAGATTTAGCTGAGCCAACACGTAACGCGCACCATCTATCACACTGATAGACTTAACACCACTGCGATTTAATTTAGTTTATATAAATTTATTTGGTATGGGTTGTTGACGGTATAGTAGCGTTAGAGCGGATGTTCCTTTTTTTGTGGAAAACTTCCCCTACGTGAATGTCCTTCCCATTCATGTTAACCTGCAATGGTACGCAGGATATTGGGATTATTTGTACACGCTACTGCGTCCCAGGTAGATGTGCCCAACTTCCATAAACATAACATGATATAAAACTATTGCTCAACCCATTTCGGGATAACCTGAATTTATTAACCTGTGTGTTTTCATTTATTTCGAGAGCTTATCCTTGCTTATTAGATCTCTAGGAAATATGACACCTTTCCTGCCTCATGTAAGCAGGAGCCACACTTGACATCTCAGCTCCCAGAAATAACACAAGGAGGCTGGAAGTTTACCTCTCGTTAGTAAAGCTTCGACGAGGAGACTGCTGTATGAATCGATAGACATTCTGGGTTCTCGAACACAAAATAATAGAATCATTAAACAACGAATGCTTCGAGATCCAGAGAAGCATGCAAGCTACATATTTAAAAACTGTGGGCATCATTTAGCACAAGGAGGTTGAAGTGCGTCATCATATACGTGACATTAACATTATCTAGTCTTCCGCACTGTTATTAAATTATATTTATATTAAAATCGTTGGGCCTACATATAAAGACCATGGATTGAATGCCTGTCGATTCTTCTGTTTATTCATTGACAGTCTTTTATTTCGAATTATCTTGAATTTATATTATACATATATCATAAAATAAAAATCATATTAAACGTGGATCATCCAAACTGGAAATTCCAGATAATAATCGCTTGGGGAAGCGGTTCCCAACCACATGAAAAAATATACATGTATAGTCTGTGATGGTGACAACGAACTGACCCCAGAGTCGAGAAACACAACCTGTCAGTAAACAAAATCTGAGTAAGCTTTTTGCCTCTGTTACTTTCGAATCTGGAATATTTATGATCTCTTAAAAGAAAATGAAGGTTTCCCTTTCTCGAATCAACCCTTATTGCCTTCCATACCCCTGGCATTGAATAATCCCTTGGGGTTTAGCGTTTCCCCATAATTATATTGATAATAAAAATCTAAGTGGAGAGCCAAGTGATATGAAAAGTTCATGGTCCCCCCCCCACCCAGGACACCCACCCTCCGACCACACAAAACAGGACACCCACCCTCCGACCACACAAAACAGGACACCCACCCTCCACCTACACAACCTAGGACACCCACTCTTCGCCCACAAAATCCAGAACATCCACCCTCCGACAACACAACCCAGGACACCCTCCCTCCGACCACACTACCCGGGACACCTTCCCTCATACCACGCAACCCAGGACATCCACCCTCCGTCTATACAGCCCAGGACACCCTCTCCCCTGCGTTGGTAGCAGCTATAAGTGAGGAACCTGGCCAATAGTCAGGGTGGCAGGAGTGGTCCTGTCAACCATTCCTACCCGAGGTGGCCGCCCACATTGCCTGATGGGTGAGAGACGTGTAGAAGTGAGGAAAGGTTTGGAAGGAAAGGAAGTGAGTATGAAAGGGAGAAAAGACAGGGTGGGGGGAAGGGGAGGATAGAGGTGTGGTAGATGGAGAAGTCATGAAAGGGAACGGAAGAGAAAGTCCGAGGGAGAGGAGGAGAGGGAGAAGGAAGACTGGGAGAGAGAGATTCGATGGAGGGAAAGGAAGAGAGAGACAATAAAGAGTAAGAGAGCTTAGAGGAGGGTAGTGGTAAAGAGGTGAGAGAGGGATAAATAAAAGAGAGTTGAGAGATTGACGGGAAGAGAGAAATGTGAGAGGCAAAAGAGAAAGGGCTCTTGATTCAAAGAATTTAATGTACTCTTGCCCGCCTTGGATAAAACCTTACTGCCTCTTATTCCCTAAGTACTGTGGATTTAACCCCTTTCCTGTATAATAACATATAAAATGGAATTTACAATACTAAATGTTACCGTGAGAATGACATACTGATACCCAGATTCACGAATTTCTAAAGGAAAAAATATGACTAATTGATAAAATGTCCCGTTTTTTAAAGCGAAAAAAACATATTTTACCACCTGAGGACTAGAAAAAAAAATCTTCAGTTATTAGTAAGGCCGACAAATTCTTGTATTTGAGAGGTCTCTAATTTTTAATCCCTTCGCAGGTTATATAAAAAAAAAATGGGTGAAATTTTTAATGAAGGAGGAAGAGCTCGCGGGAATATATTCACATACCAAGACTTCGATTTAAACTCGATCTGTGAAATTGTAAACCTGGTTAAAGCGAAGTCAGATATGGAGAGATGATGTTGGAATCATACTAAGAGAGAACCCGTCATATTTGCAGGTACTTACCGTTCCATCATGAGTAAGTATTCAATTCAATTCAATTCAAAGTTTATTCTCTATAAGGATTACAATGCTGTGTTTACAGAATTTGGTTATTGTGTGGTTTACGTGTAGTAAAGTACTAATTACAGAGGGTGCCACTAGAACACCTAGCATGGCTAGGCATTTCGGGATCATACCATGGGCGGGTATGAAACATAGTACTGAGAGTATAAATGGGTGAAGACGAATCATAACACGGGTACGAATCACAGCACGGTGGGTACGCATCGTGTCCACCGTGTACGCAAGTACATGTACAAGGTATGAAGTCCTAGCTGACATCAATGACATACTACTATATAGAAAGCACCTTATTATGCAAAGCATTTCGGGCAAATTTGGTCAATTTTGTCCCAGGATGCGACCCACACTGGTCGACTAACACCCAGGTACCTGTTTTACTCATGGGTGAACATGAACAGCAAATATCATAAGGAAACACGTTCTAATGTTTCTACCCCTTCAGGGGATCGAACCCCAGACTTCAGTGTATGAGCTGAGTGCGCTAGCAGCCGAGCTACGGGACACCTCGTGGATACGGAACATTCGATTAGAGATGCCGCAACTTTTCTTCATAGCCAAAACATACACATGACCTATAAAAATTCATATATATGCAAAAAAACACTTGCACATTAAAAATGAACTAAGTAATCGTATGCGCACTAAAAATAAATGCACACCAAATAAACACTTTAAAAACACACACAAAAACAGACATTCATTATTATAACTTTTCATTAGTAAAATAATTGGCTAAGTTTAAATCTTATCAACTGCAGCTGGGTCATTAAGTAGCTGCAGTTCACATGTACAATATACATATACATACATAAATATATATATATATATATATTATATATATATATATATATATATATATATATATATATATATATATATATATATATATATATATATATATGTAAATATATATACTAATGCTTCAAAGATGAGGATTAATAGATTAATGGATACAGTTCAAGTACATAATTGCTATGCTTGTCAAAGGTTACAATGTGTATTTAAAGGGATCATGGTAATGCTTAATTTATATACTATAATATGGTAACATGCTCCCTGGAGTTTGCTGCTTCTGTGATATTACTAAATTTAATAAGGAAACTCACCTAAAAACATCACTAAAAACATTAACGTCAGCCAACTAAGCGGAGCAGCACAAAGACACGACCCCAGAATAGCAGGGCCAAACACTCCAAAACTTTGTTCTAAGGCTCCAAAAGCTTTCCAAGACATGGTTTAGTGTACTCTTACGGTTAAGTACACACGCATACGCGTACACACACGCACACGCACGTACGCACGTTTTAAGATACGACGCACGTTTTAAGATATGCTATATCCCATTTCACAAACCTGCTGAAAATCTGTGATGGAATAACAAAAGTAACAATATGTGTATGGGAAGACATGAGGGGACTCCATATTTTCAGGTAAGAAGGAAGCATGTGCCACTACACGGCTAAAAGGATTAGGCCAAAAATCTAGAAGAGAATGCAGTGATAACAGGAAAGGTATTACAGTGGATCAAGTAATACCTAAATGAGACAAAGAGGAGGTATTAGAATGAACAAGTGGGGTTCCACAAGAATCAGTGCTGTGATTGGTATTACATGTGAACGACGTATCAATGAAAGATCCTTCATTGCCATTAATGTGAATTTAATTAGAAGATTCAGGCCCATGATTGTGATGGAAAGACTGTAACACGAGCTGAACAAATTGTAGAGATGGTAAAGCAAAAGTTTTTGAACAGTGAAAATCTTTTATTTAAGAACGTCTTTCTCCACCGAAAGCCAAAGATCTATTCATGTATTTTTCACCATTTTCTGGGTTCTTCCCGTGTCACAAACCGTAGAGTTATCCAGACGAAGCACCGGATAATAACGCCTAACTGAGTGCTTGAGAGGAACAAGGCGAGCTTCGAGGATATCAAAGCCGACACGAAATTTGATAAGTTTCTTCAAGCAGTTGCTGATCAGCCGAGCTATAGTGCCTTCGTCTAATCGGCTGACACACTTGGGTTCAATGTAAGACATGACTCCCACAATGGGGAAAAACAAGCAACGTGTTACGTAGTGTTCGGTTGATTTGCAAAATGATAAAATCTGAAATTATATCATGCATAGTGTGAGAACAGTTGGAATAAAATAGAGAAACACAATCCTTAAATGGACTCAAGAGAGGCAACAGAATACAGATACGATATCTCAGAGAGGCAACAAGAGGAAAACGAAAGATAGCCAGAACTGTAAACAACAACGTAACAATAACAAGTAAAATCCCTTTCATTGTTCTTTGCTTCAGAAATACGGAGGTTGAACCGATCACTGCCACAACCGCTACAGAGAAACTTCATAAAGCAAACCTTGAAGTAATTAAACCACCGGAATTAAAGTCATGTCATCAGTGACAGAGCGTTCAAATCACTACCGGGAGGACCTAACTACTAGACCCGGAGGAAAGGGGCTGGAACTCAACGTACCTAGCAGCAAGTTTTCCTACACCTACTACCGATGTTTATCTAGCAGTAAATAGGTACTTGGGAATTAGTCAGCTACTATGTGACGCATCCTAGGAAAGTCTGACCCCATCAAAAAAAACTTTACACTTTAGCTTGTTGTTAGGCTTTTCTGGTCTACGAACCCTCCAAGGACAAACAGCAATTTTCTTTGGATTAGACGATAATTTTAATGGTAAGGGAATGGGTTGGAGAAGTTACAGCAGCAATAAAGGTTCTGGGTAGACAGAAATTAAGAAAGGCTGAAGGGGCCTAACCACTTTGGTTGAGTTTTAAGATGTTTATTATGATTATATGGTGAGTCTTTCCATCTAACCTTGCTGGCTGGAAGAGTAGCGCATCTGTCTCGAGATTAAAAGACTAAAGATCGAGCATCCACCACTCCTTACGCTGAATGATCCACATCGGTGTAGCGTTATATAGTGACGATTTTTATGTGGAAAAATGCTGCCTTTCCTTTGTCATACGGAAGCACTGAACCTTTACGGTTCATACAGCGCCTGGGAATGGTGGGCAATAAGGACTGACCCTAGGAAAGGAACATATCTCCAGTACTTTTAATCAAGAGCTCTTCACCAGCATAAAGAGATTCCCCTGAAGGGACCCAGGGACTGTAGACGATGGAAGACCACGCCCAGGTCCCAAGAGCTGACCGTCTCAGCCCGGGGGAAAGAGACAGGCATTCTGAAAGAGTTTTTAATGTGGGTCATTTAATTAAGTTTATGACTCTTTCTTTCGGGAAATGGCACTTTGGGGAGTGGGAGATTGTGGGAGATAGTATTTGGGCGGATCGGGACTGCAAATGGGAGAAGATGGGGAGTTTAATAATAGGGAGAGGCAGGAACAGGGACGAGAACAAGAGCAAGAGGAGGGTGCTGAGAATAATAAAGGAGAATTGTTTGTTGGGGAGACGAATAGGTGAGGGTGGGCAGAAGTACAAGACAGATCATTACAACAAAAATAGCAATAGCAGCCGCCGCCGTCGCAGTCGCCGCCGCCGCCGCCCATCACCACCGCCGCTGCCCACTACCACCGCCGCCGCCGCTGCTCCCCACCACCACCACCGACCAGTGCCGCCGCCGCTCATTCCAAAACTGTCCCAACTTCTAGCAAAATCACCACCGAAACAACCACGCATTCTCCCTCCTCCTCCTCCTTTGCTTCCTCTTCCACCTCCTACACTTCCTCCTTCACGTCTGAAGTGTAACAAATGCGTAGATGCAGACACAAAACTCGACGTCTGAACCTTATAATTCGTGGCCACGAGTGTTACCACCCCGCGTCATTCGTCACTTGTGGCCACGAGTGTTACCACCCCGCGTCATTCGTCACTTGTGGCCACGAGTGTTACCACCCCGCGTCATTCGTCACTTGTGGCCACGAGTGTTACCACCCCGCGTCATTCGTCACTTGTGGCCACGAGTGTTACCATCCCGCGTCATTCGTCACTTGCACATTATACTATACTTTTTCGACATGTTGTGACCATCGAGATATTCTCGAGTGACAGTGTTCCTTTAGTTTATATACATTTGTGGGTGTTGGAGCTCGTGTTTTTCTGAGTGATTAGTTGGGTTCTTTCGCATGTACTTGTGAATCAAGGTGCGGCGGGGCGGTCTTTACTATGTTGACCTCATTAAAACCCTTCACCTCATGTGCACTTAAACACTTTCCAACATTTGAATGGTTAGTTTGGGCTCGTTATTTCCATCCGTGTCACCTCATTCGGATCCCGCCTACTCAGAAGAGTTTGTTACTATCTACCTTTATGATATTCCTTTGCACTTAGCACGTCGTGATAAAATCTCCCCTGGATCATCTCTTTTCCAATAAATAAATCACGGGACGGGTGGGGCTTGAATCCATGGCAAGTGAGTCTTAATACTCGACATCTTTGGCTAGCTAGATACACAAAAAAAGAAAGATAAAATTAGACCTGTAGGTGTGTTAAATCTCATGAGTACAGACCTCTTGCAGGCTCCTCCTCCGAGCTCGCTATATTTTGGCTTACTGCTAATGAGACCTTCGAGTCTGGGTACTGAGCGCCTTAGAAACAAAGCTGATTAACTTCTTGATC
>NC_069415.1:20670478-20685478 GCF_026875155.1 Cherax quadricarinatus | reverse complement strand
ATATATATATATATATATATATATATATATATATATATATATATATATATTAAGCAAACCGATTAATAAACCAATAAATGAAGAAAAAAATGTTTTTAAGAAGAGTAATTGAATTTTGTTCAGGTTTTCCGAAGAAAATGAAGACTCTGTTGATACTGCTAATAAATTTTGCCCATGTCAACAGTGAAAGTTGATGTTTTCACAAGTGGAGAGGATGATGCGAGGGTTGACCCATGACAGAGAAAAGTATCTCCGAATCCATGCATTACGAGACCTGCATTTGCATGACATGCTCATCGAAGGGAACGTCATGCTGAAAGCTAATGACTTTAAACCAAGAAAGTGCAATTAGGTTGCGCTTGTGTCTAGCGCCTAGCAGACCAGATGCTGAGCATCCACCACTTCTCGTGCTGAGTGACCCACACGAGTTTAGCGCGTTGAACAAATATAATAAATATTCAAAATAAAGCAATAATAATAATGATTATACTGCTGCTGTTAATATAATAATAATAATGATAATCATTGTAAGGGTTTCTCTCAGAGGATGTTTATACATGAATGTGTCGAACATTTGTTGAATTAAGGTTATTGGTCCCTTCACATTAGGTGCCTTGATGCTGATCATAGTTTTTTGCTTAAGAAAATTTGTGGCTACCCTCCCCATCCTCAGATCAACCATGATAATCCGCCATTCCCCAGGCGCTGTGTCACCCATACGTGTTTATCTCTTCCCCATGAATATAATAATGAGGATAATGATGCGGATAATGAGGGATATTGACCGTGGTGATGAATAATGATAACCCGCGTAATGAGAAATTGATGTATGCCCATGACGGACGGTAATGGTAGTGCGTGTCGCGTTAATACTTTGTTGCGTTATCAGGGCCATTACCAGGTGTCCTCTGGGATGGGAAGTATTGACGCAGGTGTACGCCTGCCGTTTGCGTAATGTATATTTCACTGAACCACGTGAATATAAGAAACAACGCTAATGCCCTCAGGGTAACTCGAAATTCCTCTTAGAATGTTGTTTACAGGGAAGGAAGGAAGGAGGGATAAGTTGTCTGTAGCTTAGTCGTTTGAGCTGTTCTTTCACAGATGAAATATGTCTCGTTCGAATGCGCAGCAGTTTTTATTTCCAATTGGTGGGTTTGTTGTCATTTATTTTACTCCACGATGTTGTGGCTTATTTTACTCCACGATATTATGGTTTGTCTTACCCCAGTGTATTCTGGGATATTTTACTCCATTCCTCTTACTCAGCTCCCTCCCCCCCCCCCGTAAAGAGGCCAGATAGAACCGGTGAGCAGAACCCTGAAAGGCCACACCTTCTCTAAAGGTCATTTTGTGAAAGAGAGAACGGTCCTTAATAAAGGTCACCGGAAGAGCTGCTGAAAGCCCTGGAGAAGAGGTTCCGGCAGCAGAGAGAACTGCTGAAGGTCCTCCTCTAGAAAAGGGAATGTCATCTGAGCTCCTTATTTGACGTCGCGCGACGTCTTACGGCAAGAAAATCGAACATGTTTTTTCTCTGTCAAGGACTGAAGTCTCGTCACGAAGCTCACATCTGCCAGCCAGTCGATTTGTATTCATCACCCGCTATTTATTTTTCGTTCCCCTAAACTTTTTGGTTAGTTTAGTTTGTCTCGTTGTTGCTTCAGCTCGCGTCTTCCTTTGTTGCTGAGGCATTTTCTTTTTTGCTTCTTGATTGTGTGTTTGTGTTTGTGTGTGTGTGTGTGTGTGTGTGTGGTGTGTGTGTGTGTGTGTGTTTGGATATTCCTGTTGAATTGATGCAGGTGAGGGGCACGTGATCTGTATAATTAGAGGTACCCGCCTCTATCTTGACTCAAACCTGAGTTCGCGAAGGTAAAAAATGAGAAAAATCTTATTATAAGACATGAAAAGCTACGAAATTTCGCAATATTTCATGTTTTTTTTTTAAGGATCTTACAGCATTTTCAGAAAATTTCAGTTTCTCCATTACAATTAAGATTATTATTGTTATAAGGCTTTAAAGCGCTAAATGACTCTTACAAGCTAAGAGAACCCAATGAATATACATGTTATAAAAAAAATAATCCCTAGTCTCATACTGAAAAGGTTCCACATTTTTATTATTCCTAAATTCGTACTTTTTTGACTTATTCGGTATTTTCACTTACAATTCGTTGTCTTTCCTACAGTCCGAGTAATGTCACATGTCAGTCAACTGCGTCGTGTATACTGACTGAAAAAAAAGCTCCTATCGGCATTTCTCCGGTGAGTGACGTGTGGTGTGGAGAGTTTGCACTTTGACGCTGTTTGTGCTCTAAATTTACTCTCTCTGCCCAGTGTATGTGTCTTGCATTTATTTGTGTATTGTGCCTGTATATTTAATCGTATCACCTGAACCAAACACAGGAGTGTAATAAGCTCTGGTCACTTGTACACAGATACCAACATGGAGACAATAAATAAAAGGGAAATTAAATATGCTGAATATTTCGTCACATTATCATTATGTTTTTTCAACAAACCGGCCGTATCCCACCAAAGCAGGGTGACCCAAAAAGAAAAACGAAAGGTTTTCTTTTTAAATTTAGTAATTTGTACAGGAGAAGGGGTTACTAGCCCCTTGCTCCCGGCATTTTAGTCGCCTCTTACAACACGAATCGCTTACGGAGGAAGAATTCTTTTCCACTTCCCCATGGAGATAAAAGGAAATAAACTAGAACAAGCACTAGAAAGAAAATAGAAGAAAACCCATAGGGGTGTGTATATATATGCCTGTATACATGTATGTGTAGTGTGACCTAAGTGTAAAGAAGTCCCCACTAAAGAGGACCTCAGTGTGAGAATGATATGCAAACTAAACTGTTGTGTTACTATCTCCCTGCAGGCTTGTGCGTATTGCTATATGCAACAGTCGAATTAAAGTACATTTTAAAAACTCTTAGTTGATTGTATTGTACATCCTACAATGTTAAGCCCGTGTGGATCATTCAGCCCAAGGTGTGGTGGAGGCTTGGCCTCCCTGTCCGCTAATCGCGGCCATTTCTTATCACTAAGGCTTTAATAACCACTGCGTAGAGCTTCAGGTCAATAGAGGGAATACTGTCTCAGTAGGAACTTGTTTTTCAAGTTGTTTTTGTTTTCATATGCCAGACTTAAAGCATAGTCACCCTGTATTTATTATACCAATTATTAATTGGTATAATAAACTCTCAATGGAGAGAACAGACTCTCAGGGAATGATACCACTGATGTTATTGTAGGTTTGTTGGCAATTAACTGGTTGACTAGTAAGGGTGGTAATAGTCGAAGTCGGGGCTAGACTAATAGGCAAGTCTTCTTTCACCTCCTGCCCTTCGTTTACCTAGTAATAAAAGGTATCTGGGTGATAGTCAACTGACGAGGGTCGCATCCTGGGAAGCATAGGAAGGTAAAAATGTGATGAACTCACGTAGATGTTGTTGACCGTTTAAGGAATGAACTACAAGAAACTTTATGGGTAAGTTGTGAGCCCAAGAATCCGGAATTAGACGCTTTTATAGTGCGAACTTCGGAAATGACCTGAAACTCTTATTATTAACATAGGGTCCGTCTCTCCTCCCAGTTCTCCTTGTATTCCTCTCTTTCCCTCCTTCCTTCCCTAACATCCTCCTCCCCTCCACCTCCCCATTCCCCTCCCAGTGTAGTGGAGACGAACACCAGACCTCCCTAATGAACCTACAGCCCGAACACAAACTTGCTGTCGCATCAATCAGGGAATATGAGGCAAGTTAGAACTCTCTAAATTTTCCTAGGTGTAATACCACAAACTTCTGGGTTAATACTCCACGCTGGCTATTTGATAAAGTTCCTGTATACGCAGGAACGTTATCAAATTAACGACTTTATTAAGTAAATGACTATATACAGCTACACACAGAACGAAATGTCTTCTGTAGAAAAAATGGCAGGCTATTTATCAAGTGTCTGTCTACCATTTTCGTCGGCAGAAAATTCTATTATACACTCTACTTCATTCTTCCGTTTCTCCTCCTCCTGATAATTCCTCTTTCGAACTTCTCCAGACAACCCTTAGACATTCCCAGATAGTATAAAGGATAATGAAATTGATGTCCTGGAGTGAAATAGTGACGGGGGTTGATATAAATGATCGGGCTCATATTTGGGGCAAAGTTAATATCGTTGATGGCCAAGACCGAAGTAGTGATGAGATTGGTTATATCATTGATGACTCGGTCTTAGAAAATGGTAAGCTTGAAGAAATCTTTGATGACCAGTCAAAATTTACGAGATATGAACGTCTCAGACCAGCACAAATTTCTCATCCCATTCCAAGGAGATATACTTATATCTCGCCTTTTTACAAGTATCTACTAAAATCTCCCTAGCAAGTATGAATAATCTATATCCCATTTCTTTGCAAGTATCTATACGATATATCTCTTGTTCTTTCTATCTGGACACTAACAAACGACTGGAAATAATCTAATGTGTCTAATATTTAATATTCCTAACGGGAATATTAAACAGCTGAGGTATATTACAATTAGCTCCTCAGTAGGTAAGGTCCTCTGCTATCCTCCCTTCCCATTGTCTCCCCTCCCATAAATCTCACACCATGCCCAATTTCTCAATACACTTCCCCCTTCCCCTCTTCCAATATCTCACTCTAAATGTCGTTAATAACACCGTTGATGACTTTTATATTGACGACCCGAAGATGCTAAACTAACAGGGAACCTCTTCAATGTCAAAATTGATTGCCCTCACGAAAAAGGGTCATTAACCCCCATCAGAGTCGTTGATGAGGTAAGCTACAGTGGCCTAATGGGGCAGACTGACCCATTTCCTTGATGTCCAGCTCGCCTTGTTACACCCAGGGCCCAAATGAATGCTGTCAGGGAGAGTAATTGATGAAGAGTAGGGAAGGGAGCAAGAGGAAGATGGAAGGGAGGAAGACGAGGAAAGAACGAAGAGGAAGGGAGAAAGACGAGGAAGGGTGGGAGGGGAATGGAAAAAGATAAGGAGAGAGAGAGAGAGAGAGAGAGAGAGAGAGAGAGAGAGAGAGAGAGAGAGAGAGAGATTTTGCTGGTGAGACATCACATTAACCATTGAAGTGCGTTTTTTATTCACAATATGCCAAACGTTTTTTCTTCTTTCATTTTAATGCTGCTGCTGTTATTCGTGCTTCCGCTGCCGTTGCTGGTGCTACTTCTCGTACTGCCGCTGCTGTTACTAATCCTTCTGCCGTTGCAGCTGCTGTTGCTGTTAATGATCCTATTACTAATTCTACTACTGCTGCTATCACTGCTCCTATTTCGATTATTGCTTCTATTTCTGCTATTGCCCTTGATGCTGTTGATGCTACTACTACTTTTACTCTACTACTACTACTACTACTACTACTACTATTACTACTACTACTACTACTACTACTACTACTACTACTACTGCAGCTGCTGTTGCTGTTGTTGCTGCTGCTGCTGCTGCTGCTGCTGCTGCTGCTGCTGCCAGCGGTGTTGCGAGTGAGTTACATTTCCATACAATGGATAGTGACAAATGGCTGGCACTATTTTCATGAATCTATTTTCGGTTAGAGAGAAGAGAGAGAGAGAGAGAGAGAGAGAGAGAGAGAGAGAGAGAGAGAGAGAGAGAGAGAGAGAGAGAGAGAGAGAGAGAGAGAGAGAGAGAGAGTGAGTGAGTAGTAGAAATTAGTTTTGAAAGGAATTTATTTCGATCTGATATTTCCAGTTTCTTGGCAGGATAGTGCATCATCAAGGAAAAACATAATGGAATTTTTTGCTCTTCTAGGGAGTAACTTACAACGTGAACACATTGGCTAATGAAGTTCTCAATCTTTCTTTTAAGTTATAAGCTCATCTTGCGGGTCTAATTGACGTGCTGATAAGACTCGTAGTAGTACAAGCTTCAGCTGGGACGTTTCATTCTGTGTAGAGCTCTGTCACGCATGCTGTCATGACATGACAAACCTCTGCAAAGAATAGCATTAAAACTAAAGTTTTTCCTAAAACGTGTCTCTTTTCTTCATATGGATTTTAGCGTTTGCTTTAGATGTTGATAAAAGTAAATGGTGAACATGTAGTTAACCTAATGGACTCTTTCTTGAACATAATCCATTTAACAATCTGTTTAAAGACAGAGAGCGAATACTGACCCTTTATTTAACCAAAAAATGTGTAAGAGAACACTGTTGCGTGTTTAGAAATGAATGGTATGACATATATGGCTTGGTTTTTATTTCGTGCCATCTGTGTGCTGCTCAGTATGTGTATGGAGTCGTTTGTGAGTGTGCTCAATTATCTGGGGTGCCAACAAACAGAAATAACCTGAAGGTTCTCAGACAGGCGTTTTGTGTGTATGTGTGTGTGTTTGTGTGTGTATGTGTGTGTGTGTGTGTGTGTGTGTGTGTGTACTCGACCGTGTGTGCGTGTCTGCGTGTGAGTTGATTGTGCACACGAACCTGCGTGAGCTCTTATGTATGTGCGCAAACTCACTGGTATATCTGAAGCCATTATCTTGCCAGAGATATTCAAATCGGCCTACTACATATTCCATCCTGTTGAGACAAGCAGCAGTGGTCTCCCTTTATTGCCCCGAGGAACAGATATACCTATGCCAGTATATGTATATATATATATATATATATATATATATATATATATATATATATATATATATATTATATATATTATATATGTATATATATATGATATATATATATATATATATATATATAATATATATATTATAAATATATATTATATATATATATATATATATATAATATATATATATATATATATATATATATATATATATATATATATATATATATATATATATATATATATATATATATATATATATATACATATATTATGTATATATGATGTCGTGCCGAATAGGCAGAACTTGCGATCTCGGCTTAAATAGCAACGCTCATCTTCCCATATAGGACAAGTGAAAATTTGTGTATGCAATAATTTCGCCAAAATCATTCTGAACCTAACGAAAAAAATATATTTCACTGTGTTTGTTTAGTATTGAATTATTTTAAACAAATCTAAAATATATTTAGTTGGGTTAGGTAAGTTTTCTAAGATTCTTTTGATGCAAAATTATAAATTTTTACGTTAACATTAATGAAAAAAATATATCTTTAAACGTATAAGAGAAATTTTTAGAAAGGACTTAATTTTAAATGAGTTCTTGCTAATTGACCAGTTTTACATATTCGGCACGACATATATATATACATATATATATATAATATATATATATATATGTATATATATATAATATATATATATATATATATATATATATATATATATATATATATATATATATATTTTTTTTTTTTTTTTTTTTTTTTTTTTTTTTCAACAAACTGGCCGCATTCCACCGAGGCGGGGTGGCCCAAAAAGAAAAAAACGAAAGTTTCTCATTTTAAATTTAGTAATTTATACAGGAGAAGGGGTTACTAGCCCCTTGCCCCCGGCATTTTAGTCGCCTCTTACAACACGCATGGCTTACGGAGGAAGAATTCTGTTCCACTTCCCCATGGAGATAAGAGGAAATAAACAAGAACAAGAACTAGAAAGAAAGTAGAAGAAAATCCAGAGGGGTGTGTATATATATGCTTGTACATGTATGTGTAGTGTGACCTAAGTGTAAGTAGAAGTAGCAAGACGTACCTGAAATCTTGCATGTTTATGAGACAGAAAGAAGACACAAGCAATCCTACCATCATGTAAAACAATTACAGGCTTTCGTTTTACACTCACTTGGCAGGACGGTAGTACCTCCCTGGGTGGTTGCTGTCTACCAACCTACTACCTTATATATATATATATATTATATAATATATATATATATATATATATATATATATATATATATATATATATATATATATATATATATATTTTATATGTCGTGCCGAATAGGCAGAACTTCAACATTCAACACTTTCACCTCACTCACACATAATCACTGTTTTTGCAGAGGTGCTCAGAACGCAACAGTGTAGAAATATATACGTATAAACATACACAACATATACCTCCAAACTGCCAATATCCCGAACCCCTCCTTTAGAGTGCAGGCATTGTACCTCCCATTTACAGGACTCAAGTCCGGCTATATAAAAATAACCGGTTTTCTTTAATCCCTTCACTAAATATTACCCTGCTTACACTCCAACAGATCGTCAGGTCCCAAATGCCATTCGTCTCCATTCACTCCTATGGAACACGCTCATGTACGCCTGCTGGAAGTCCAAGCCCCTCGCCCACAAAACCTCCATTACCCCTTCCTTACAACCTTTTCGAGGAAGACCCCTACCCCTCCTTCCTTCCCCTACAGATTTAAATGCTCTTCATGTCATTCTACTTTGATCCATTCTCTCTGAATGACCAAACCACCTCAACAACCCCTCTTCGACCCTCTGACTAACACTTTTATTAACTCCACACCTTCTCCTAATTTCCATACTCCGAATTTTCTGCATAATATTTATACCACACATTGCCCTTAGACAGGGCATCTCCACTGCCTCCAACCGCCTCCTCGCTGCTGCATTCACAACCCAAGCTTCATACCCATATAGGAGTGTTGGTACTACTATACTTTCATTCATTCCCTTCTTTGCCTCCATAGATAACTTTTTTTTGTCTCCACAAATACCTCAATGCACCACTCACCTTTTTTTCCCTCATCAGTTCTATGATTAACCTCATCCTTCATAAGTATCTGAAAACATTCACTTCTTCCGTACTCCTCCTCCCCAATTTGATATCCAATTTTTCTTTATCTAAATCATTTGATACCCTCATCACCTTACTCTTTTCTATGTTTGCTTTCAACTTTCTACCTTTACACACACTCCCAAACTCATCCACTAACCTTTGCAATTTTTCTTTAGAATCTTCCATAAGCACAGTATCATCAGCAAAAAGCAACTGTGTCAATTCCCATTTTGTAATTGATTCCCCATAATTTAATCCCACCCCTCCCCCGAACACCCTAGCACTTACTTCTTTTACAACCCCATCAGTAAATATATTAAACAACCATTGAGGCATTACACATCCCTGTCTAAGACCTACTTTTACCGGGAAGTAGTCTCTCTCTCTTCTACACACCCTTACCTGAGCCTCACTATCCTCATAAAAACTCTTTACAGCATTTAGTAACTTACCACCTAGTCCATATACTTGCAACATCTGCCACATTGTTCCCCTATCCGCTCTATCATATGCCTTTTCTAAATCCATAAATGCAATAAAAACTTCCCTACCTTTATCTAAATACTATTCACATATATGCTTCAATGTAAACACTTGATATACACATCCCCCTACCCACTCTAAAACCTTCTTGCTCATCCGCAATCCTACATTCTGTCTTACCTCTAATTCTTTCAATTATAACCCTACCGTACACTTTCCTGGTATACTCAGTAAACTTATTCCTCTATAATTTTTACAATCTCTTTTGTCCCCTTTCCTTTTATATAAAGGGACTATACACGCTCTCCGCCAATTCCTAGGTACCTTCCCCTCTTTCATACATTTATTAAACAAAAATACCAACCACTCCAACACTATATCCCCCCCCTGCTTTTAACATTTCTGTCATGATCCCGTCAGTTCCAGGTGCTCTACCCCCTTTCATTCTACGTAATGTCTCACGCATCTCCCCCACACTCACATCCTGTTCTTCTTCACTCCTAAAAGATGGTATACCTCCCTGGCCAGTGCATGAAATTACCGCTTCCCTTTCTTCGTCGACATTTAAAAGTTCCTCAAAATATTCTCGCCATCTACCCAAAACCTCCATCTCCCCATCTACTAACTCCCCTACTCTGTTTTTAACTGACGAATCCATTTGTTCTCGAGGCTTTCTTAACTTGTTTAACTCACTCCAAATTTTTTTCTTATTTTCATTAAAATTTCTTGACAGTGCCTCTACCACTCTATCATCTGCTCTCCTTTTGCACTCTCTCACCACTCTCTTTACCTTTTTTTTACTCTCCATATTCTCTACTCTTCTTATAACACTTCTGCTTTGTAAAAATCTCTCATAAGCTAACTTTTTCTCTTTTATCACACCCTTTACTTCATCATTCCACCAATCACTCCTCTTTCCTCCTGCACCCACCCTCCTATAACCACAAACTTCTGCCTCACATTCTAATACTGCATTTTTAAAACTATTCCAACCCTCTTCAACCCCCCACTACTCATAATTACACCAGCCCACCTTTCTGCCAATAGTTGCTTATATCTCACGCGAACTTCCTCCTCCCTTAGTTTATACACTTTCACCTCCTTCTTGCTTGTTGTTGCCATTTTCCTCTTTTCCTATCTACCTCTTACTCTAACTGTAGCTATAACTAAATAATGATCCGATATATCAGTTGCCCCTCTATAAACATGTACATGCTGGAGCCTACCCATTAACCTTTTATCCACCAATACATAATCTAACAAACTACTTTCATTACGTGTTACATCTCACCTTGTATATTTATTTATCCTCTTTTTCATAAAATATGTATTACTTATTACCAAATCTCTGTCTACACATAGCTCAATTAAAGGCTCCCCATTTACATTTACCCCTGGCACCCCAAATTTACCTACTACTCCCTCCACAACATTTTTACCCACTTTAGCATTGAAATCCCCAACCACCATTGCTCTCACACTTGGTTCAAAACTCCCCACGCATTCACTCAACATTTCCCAAAATTTCTCTTTCTCCTCTACACTTCTCTCTTCTCCAGGTGCATATACGCTTACTATAACCCACTTTTCACATCCAACCTTTATTTTACTCCACATAATCCTTGAATTAATGCATTTATAGTCCCTCTTTTCCTGCCATAACTTATCCTTCAACATTATTGCTACTCCTTCTTTAGCTCTAACTCTATTTGAAACCCCTGACCTAATCCCATTTATTCCTCTCCACTGAAACTCTCCCACCCCCTTCAGCTTTGTTTCACTTAAAGCCAGGACATCCAGCTTCTTCTCATTCATAACATCCACAATCATCTCTTTCTTATCATTTGCACAACATCCACGCACATTCGGACTTCCCACTTTGACAATTTTCTTCTTCTCATTCTTTTTAGTAATTATTACAGGAAAAGGTGTTACTAGCCCATTGTTCCCGGCGTTTTAGTTGACTTTTACAACACGCATGGCTTACGGAGGAAAGATTCTTATTCCACTTCCCCATGGATATAAAAGACCAAGAACTGTTAAGATAAAATCAAAGAAAATTCAGATCAGTGTGTATAAATAACATGTACATGTATGTGTAGTGTGACCTAAGTGTAAGTAAAAGTAGAAAGACGTACCTGTAATCTTGCATATTTATGACACAGACAAAAGACACCAGCAATCTTACCATCATGTAAAACAATTACAGGCTTTCGTTTTACAACTACTAGCCTAGTATCTGGTAGTTTGTCTACCAATACTATATATATATATATATATATATATATATATATAATATATATATATATATATATATATATATATATATATATATATACATACTGAGAGTTTACAATTTAATTCCTAGTTTAGGTAATCAAATATTCCTGACTGTGGGTGAACATGATACATACAGCGTTAATGACCCTAGTTTCATCGACTGGCTTTAAATCGTATTAACTAGCCAATCAACTATCATGAGTCGAAAATGTGCAAGTAAGTGGCCAGGAAATGCATCTCTCTCTGTCTCTCTTTCTCTCTCTCTCTCTCTCTCTCTCTCTCTCTCCTCTCTCTCTCTCTCTCTCATGTGCTTTACCAGCTCTTCCACATTCATCACAATTTATCTTGTCACAGCAATTTATTAAATGATTGTTCCTCGGACTTTTAGTAAAATCTTGACTCATCTGCAGCGCTCACGGAGACAAATTTTCGTTTCTGTAGTTGTGTTAAATAGTGAAATATACATCTTTATGTTTCTTTAAAAATAAATCTCCTTTTCGTGACATCTTTTGAGGATACTTTTTACGTTTTTCTTATATTTCTCGCATTCTTTTCGTTTTTTCTTAAATTTCGGAAAGTTTTCATTGTGCCGCCTGTCAAGGGACATCCCTTGATGCCGGTGAAGGGCTCTTGATATCAAATATTTAACTCAGTCGTAGTAAGACCTTTATAGGTTAAGGGCTTCAGAAATATCAGTATATTTCTGAAGTATATTTATGTAGGGTCTCAGTATATTTTTAAGCTATTTTCTTCCACATTTTTTGCAGCCATTCAAGGAAGGTGTTTAGACAACGGATAAATTTATAATATACCCGTGATTTATAAACATTTTATATCGTTACATTTTTAAAACCAAAAGGTACAATATATCCAGAGTTATAAGAGTGAGGCTCCCGAAACTTACATCAGTGTGTGTCTGAACCTTGCCACTTGCAGCAGCAACACTTAACAACAACAGCAATATATCTATAATGATTTCATACTTAATACAACTTATCCATTAAATTCATTTGCAATTTGATATAAGTCAGTGTCTTCCCAACACCGCCTTATATCAAACCTGATTGTCCAAGTGTTTCCTGTTCACCAGGCGTTGTATGACCCGTGATTAATAATAATAATAATAATAATAATAATAATAATAATAATAATAATAATAATAATAATAATAATAATAATAATAATAATAAATATATTATTATAATAATAATAATAATAATAATAAAAATTAATAATCAAACAAATACAACTGTTCTGACAATGTTACATGACTTTATCACTTAAAAGGTTTACTTTCATTAACTGAATCATTATCAAGGCAGTGATCAGGTTTTCGTCTCAAGTAAAATTAATTTCGAACTTTAGTTTACTGGACTTTAAGTGAAAAGTTATAAATTGGAAAACTAATGTCTATATAATATGTAACAAAAATTAAGTTTACACAGTTAAACACTTGCGTGTATGTGTTTGTGATTATATATATATATATATATATATATATATATATATATATATATTATATATATATATATATATATTATATATATATATATATATATTATATAAATCCGGTACTCAGTGAATCTGCATCAATTCTTCTCACCGAGTTAGGAACTTTCGTCAACAATTGCCTGGCTGGGCGAATCCCAGAAGAAATTAAATCTTTCTTTTTTGGAGCCTCACTATGTGCTTTGAAGAAGAGGAATGGGGAAATCAGACCCATTGCGGTTGGAAACACTCTTCGCCGTCTCGTTGCCAAAGCAGCAGTAAGAAACATTCGCCTAGAAGCTGCCACTTTACTCCAGCCACACCAACTGGGCTTAGGGGTCTCCCAAGGCAGTGAAGCCGCAGCTCATGCCGCAAGTGCCTACATCAGGGACCTACCAGAAGACAAGCCCATAGTCAAACTTGATTTTAGAAATGCCTTTAATATGGTGAAGAGAGATGCTGTCTTGCCAGCTGTTCGGGATCGGTTCCCCAGTCTTTTTTCCTTCACTTCAGCCGGCTACAGCAAACCCTCAATTCTTTTGTTTGGAGAACATGAAATTCAATCATCAGAGGGTGTTCAGCAGGGTGACCCACTCGCTCCATTTCTCTTCTGCTTGGCAGTAAGAGAACTAACTTCCAGCCTACGCAGTGAGCTCAGTATCTGGTACCTGAATGACGGCACTCTGGCAGGTACTGAAGAGTCCCTGGTGGAGGACCTACAACTGGTAAAAACACAGGAAGAAGACTTGGGACTCATCCTCAATCCCTCCAAGTGTGAAATCATCACAGCAAACCAGGAAATAATCAATGCTGTGCGAAGAATTCTCCCGGAAGTCTCTACTACCACTCCGTCCAACAGTACCCTCATGTAAAGTAAAAGGACACAAGTGCAACTAATGTGACATTAGTTGCACTTGTGTCATTTTACTTTACATATTGTCGGTAATTCTACCAACTTTATTACAGTACCCTCATGGGAGCACCCCTGGGTCACCAGGTCATCGACACTGTCCTCAGGGACAAATTGAATGACCTGATGAGAATGAAGAAGAGAATAAGCTATCTTGATGCCCATGATGCTCTGTATCTCCTCACAAGGTGTCTTACTATGCCAAGACTCACTTCCTGAGGTGTGCACCCTCTTTTGACAACCCAACACTCGATGAATACGACGCACACCTGAGATCAACTTTTAAGAAGGCACTGAACCTGTCACTAGAGGATGAGCAATGGGATCAGGCAACCCTCCCAGTGCGACTGGGAGGTATAGGGGTGCGCAAAGCTAAGCATGTTGCTTTACCTGCGTTTCTGTCTTCGTGTTTGGCTTCCAGTGCATTAGTCAAGAAGATATTTCCCGAACGCTTGAGAGACGTGGTAGGAGCTCAAGACCCCAGGTTTACTGAAGCAGCGATTCGGTGGGACACCCTTACAGACTCCTCCAGTAGACCAGTTCCTCCCAAACAGCACAAACAGTCCCACTGGGACAAACCGATCATGGAAAAAATCGCCAACACGGTGCTCTCCAATGCTTCAGGAAAGGATATAGCTCGTCTCCTGGCAGTGAAGGCACCACACTCAGGAGATTTCCTGTTAGCTGTTCCCAATTCCTCCCTGGGAACAGCTTCAGGAAAGGACATAACTCGTCTTCTGGCAGTGAAGGCACCACACTCAGGAGATTTCGTGTTAGCTGTTCCCAATTCCTCCCTGGGCACCCGTCTCGACCCACAGGCCATTCGGATTGGTGTTGCTCTTCGCCTGGCCTCCCCATCCTCACCGAACATAGGTGTATTTGCGGCAGGCGACAGCTGATCAATTCGGACTTCATGGTCTCGTGTGTCACACAGCAGAAGGGAAGTATGCCAGGCATGAGGAGGTCAATGACATCATAAAGAGAAGCCTCGCCACAGCACGTTGCCCAGCTCAACGGGAACCCAAAGTACAGAGGTCTGATGGAAGTCAAAAGCCTCTTGATGGAGCCACTATG
>NC_069415.1:20645478-20665478 GCF_026875155.1 Cherax quadricarinatus | reverse complement strand
ATGGGAATCTTTATTCAGGAAACGTTTCGCCACACAGTGGCTTCATCAGTCCAATACAAAGAGGAAGGCGTAAGGAGAGGAGGAGTATGAGGTAATCAGTCCCTCAGCCTAGAGTCGATGTGTTCAGTCCATCAATCTTGTAGAATGTACAGCATAGGGCCGTAGACGTGGCTTATATACTGTAGTGAGGTGAGGTGAAGCAGGCGGAGGCGGGGTCATAGTAGTACCATCCACTAGTCGAAGTAGGTCTTCGTCCAAAGGTTGAACAAGTGTTGAAGAATTCTTTGTAACAAGATCCCATGATGCTGCAGTGTCTGACAGTTGTGATGAATGGTTTGAAAAACCGACAAGTTGAAGATTGAGACACTTATGCAGCATATGGGAATCTTTATTCAGGAAACGTTTCGCCACACAGTGGCTTCATCAGTCCAATACAAAGATGAAGCCACTGTGTGGCGAAACGTTTCCTGAATAAAGATTCCCATATGCTGCATAAGTGTCTCAATCTTCAACTTGTCGGTTTTTCAAACCATTCATCACACATTTCCTGAGATACCCCACTGGGTGTTTTTATCTTGTAAAGAAAAGCTAATGCGATAAAATGTCACCTTACAAATACCTCTCGTCCTCAAGAGGAGGAGAGGTAATTTTAAGGTGTTCAGTCTCTTAGCCTTGAAGAGTTGTCTTCAGTCTCTTAGTCTTGATTCAGGGACGGAACACTTTTAAGTAAAACTAAGGGACTGAACACCTTTAAGTAAAGTTAAAGGATTGAACTCGTATCTAATCTTCAAGACTAAGGAGTTTGAACATTTTAAAATTAATTATGCACTCTCAACTGAATTTGATGCTCTCATCAAACATTAATTCAAATCACTCTGATGCTCTTTGATGTAATTAGAATAAATTTCTCAGCATAATTATCAGCTAACTTTCTTATATTGTTATTTACTCCCTCATTTATGTGCATTAGAAAATACTGTGAACGTGAGGCGGGTCGACAGTGACCTCTGCAAAAATTCAGTCGGCAATTTTACCCCCTTAGCCTTTGGGCAAAATGCATATTACAGGAATTCGACCTTTTTTCTTAATCTTTTTCAATGGCTTATTTATATTTATTTAGGAAAGTCTCATTTCTAATCTTCCTGATAGTAGTTCCCACTTGGAATCAAGAAACAAGATTTTTTTTTCCCCTTCCTGAGAGACTATTACTCATTCTGTCGACAAAACCTTTTATTCTGGAGGCTGGAAGATAATCTTATTACAGAATGCAAGACCAATGCATCCCACTCGCAAATCAGAAGCAACGAGAATACTTTAATTTTTTTTACGTTTTTTTTTCATTTCTAAGTTAACTTTACAACCGAAATAGTGTTTCTACACTATTTCCTGCATACCTCCTTCATAAACTCGCCAAGAACCACAGCGAACAAGATGCAGATTTCTAATCCAACATTTCATTCCTCTTAATTTGGATTCTCTCTTTACCTGTCCACAGACTACCGTTTTCCTGAAGCTTCTTCTGTATTTACGTATGGGTGGTTGTGAATCACTTTCAATCTCTGTAAAAATAAGATACTTAGAACTAAAGGAGACCTTTATTAGAACGACGTTTAACCTACTTGTGGGTTTATCGTGTTGATAAAACTTTTTCCTTTGTGTTGCTTTTACCACTTCTCGGCCACGGTATCTATATACTTCTGAAAGCTCTATCTCTCCTAGTTTCGTAAATCTGTGATAATAAATTTATTATAAGCACAAAGAAAAGATCATTGTTGGTCATTCACTAGCCACAAGGTGCCTCTCACTGTCTGCTGCATCCAGCCTCCTCAGCTCTGGAGAAAATCTGGATTATCTTCGTTTTCAGTTTTATCTTCTGGTCAGGCATCCCACGTCCCCGAGATTTGCCCACAGACTTGGCATCCTGCTTAATTGGACTCGCCGATTACTCCCCAGAATTTTGTGCACGCTTTGCTCTTCTTCATTGTGATGTAGGTCGATTTACTAATTCTTTATAAGTGTTTATTAGAAGTAGGATTATTCTGTTTTTTTTTATATATTATTACTGTATATTTTTATGAGGCCAAGGACATAAGCAATGTGAACAAGATAAGAGGCGAGAGGTCAGCCAAGAGATGGGATAGTTGACTCAGTCAACACAACACAGCAATGCTTAGCTTGGATGAATGCAACATGAAGAGAAAGACAAACACACACACACACACACACACGCACACACACACACACACACGCACACACACACACACACACACACACACACACACACACACACACACACAACGACTGTCAGTGAATAAACAGAAGAATGGACGGGTACTTCCCAGTTTGCCATGCATTGCATCGACACAACAAAAGGAGAAAACCTCATGTGATCATGTATAAGCTCCAATGCACTTTGATAGCGCTTTAAATATACTCCAGAGTGGTGCTGTATATTTTGTCTTAAAATTTACAAAAAGGTCTCTTGTACTATATTAAATGTCTTTTTGAAGCAAGCTAAGAGCAAGAATAATTAATTGACAAAACAATAATGAGATAAATACAGTAACCAAAACAGTCCTAAATGATATAAGATGATGCAGTGGTCGGAGAAGTGGCAGATGCAGTTTAATATAGACAAATGCAAAGTTCTAAATATTGGACAAGAAAATATCCATGCCACATATAAACTAAATAATGTAGATCTTAATATTACGGATTGCAATAAGGATTTGGGAGTTCTGGTTAGCAGTAATCTATAGCCAAGACAACAGTGCACAAGTGTTTTCAATAAAACGAACAGAATCCTTGGCTTTATATCAAGGAGCATAAATAATAGGAGTCCTCAGTTTGTTCTTTAACTCTATATATCTTTGGTCAGGCCTTATTTAGATTATGCTGCACATTCTAGTCACCGTATTACAGATGGATATAAATATACAAAGGAAGATAGCAAAGTTGATCCCATGTATCAGAAATCTTCCCTTAAGGCGTCATGAATTTTCGCCCACCATGAGGCAGGCCAAAGCAGCATGGGTTCGAGCCCTTGGCTTGTTGCAGTGTTATTATACGTAAATACTGATTGAGGTAATGATAAAAACTTTTCTGCCTCAAAGTCAAAGCCAAAATGTACAATATTAATAACAATTCAACGGGAAAAGTTCAGTCTCCTGTGCGTGGTAATAAGGAATCCTTTCCCAGCGAAATTCTGTCTAATTCTTGGCTCCTCGTCGACCTGACTATCTCGTGACTCGATTAGTCATGTTGAATAGAATCTAATTACGAACTTTTCTGTGGAAGTTTTTCGCTTCAAAAGTCATTATTATGTTTTTTTTTTTTTACATCCCGATAATATTACCAGAAACTTTTGAAATTTTTTTCTTCCACTATATTTCAATTATTTGTTTTTCCCTGGATTTAATTTTTTTTAAAACTTTATTTGAAAAATGGTAAATATCAGATGCATGCGGATATTACGTCGTACTCGTGAAAGATATAGAATACGTAACATAATGACCAGGTTGATAGGTTTGAAACCTATCGACTGTCAATTGTATTTCTTTAAATGGAAAATGAAAGATATCTTTGTTTTTTCTTTCCTGTTTTATTTGTCTGTCCAACGAGTTTTTTCACCATTTATCGAATAATTATCAAGATATTTTTTATCGAAAGATATTAAAATGTAGTGTAAATATTTCTCAGCATATAAACTCTCAGAGATATACACTTATTTATATATAATTGTATATACATTGTGACGAACTTTTACCTGGGGATTACATTCAAATGATTTCAGATGTTAATGAATTCTGATGGATGGCCTGATCAACCAGGCTGTTGGTCCTAACCCTACGCTGTCCATCGTATGCCCCACAAACTGACTGATCCCACTTGAAGATAGCCAGGGGGAGTCTGTTGATAATTCCCCAATAACTGTAGTCTTAGTATAACTAATTTGATAATAACAATGATTATATGAAGTTGGCTGCATAATTTCTCAGTAAAATTACTATTAACAACATACGAACATAAGGAAGAAGAAACACTGTAGCAGGCCTACTGGCCCATGCGAGGCAAGTCCAAGTCACCTCCCGGTTTAAACCAATGACCCTAAACCTAGTCAGGTCAGGTCATATCCACTTAAGGAAGGAGCATGGCATCAGACCTATCAGCACAAGCTAGTCAGGTCCAACTCACACCCACCCACACCCATTCATGTATTTATCCAACGTATTATTAAAACTACACAGCGTCCTAGCTTCTATGACGGTACTCGGGAGTTTGTTCCACTCATCCACAACTCTGTTACCAAACCAGTGCTTTCCTATATCCTTCCTGAATCTATTTTTTTCCAACTTAAAACCATTACTTCGAGTCCTGTTTTCTTTACCTTCATTTATTCCTGTTTTCATTTATACACCTCGATCATATCCCCGCTAATGCTACGCCTTTCTAGAGAGTGCAGATTCAGGGCCCTCAGTCTGTCCTTAATCCACTGGTCCATACAATCCAGGCGTCATGAGTTTTCGCCCACCATGAAGCAGGCTAAAGCAGCATGGGTTCGAGTCCTTGGCTAGTCGCAGTGTTGTTATTGATCAATACCACTCGTTCGTGGTCACAATAATATATATATATATATATATATATATATATATTATATATATATATATATATATATATATATATTATATATATATATATATATATATTATTGTTTAGAATTCACCGAACAGGCGAAATATTCACAAACACTAATATCAGGTCGAATGATATTCGAACGTATTAACCTTGAAACAAGGTACGTAGTACTCTACCACCGTACCACACTGGTCCAATACCTTCACGCCCAGCTAACGTCTAGCGTCAGCTGGAAGCCAAACTGTTGGACCAGTGTGGTACGGTGGTAGAGCGCTGCGTACCTTGTTCCAAGGATCATAGGTTCGACTCTCCTTCGACCTGAGATTAGTGTTCGTATATATATATATATATATATATATATATATATATATATATATATATATATATATATATATATATATGTCGTGCCGAATATGTAAAACTGGTCAATTAGCAAGAACTCCTTTAAAATTAAGTCCTTTCGAAAATTTTCTCTTATACACTTAAAGATATATTTTTTTCATTAATGATAATGTAAAAATTTATAATTTTGCACCAAAAGTATCTTAGAAAACTTACCTAACCTTATTATAACAAGAACAATTTATTTTAGCCTAACCCAACTAAATATATTTTAGATACGTTTACAATAATTTAATACTAAACAAACACAGTGAAATATATTTTTTTCGTTAGGTTCAGAATGATTTTGGCGACATTATTGTATACACAAATTTTCACTTGTCCTATATGGCAAGATGAGCGTTGCTATTTAAGCCAAGATCGCAAGTTCTGCCTATTCGGCACGACATATAAATATATATATATATATATATATATTATATATATATATATATATATATATATATATTATATATATATATGTGTGTGTGTGTGTGTGTGTGTGTGTGTGTGTGTGTCGTGCCGAATATGTAAAACTGGTCAGTTAGCAAGAACTCATTTAAAATTAAGTCCTTTCTAAAATTTTCTCTTATACGTTTAAAGATATATTTTTTTCATTAATGTTGAAGTAAAAATTTATAGTTTTGCACCAAAAGGAACTTAGAAAACTTACCTAACCTTATTATAACAAGCACAATTTATTTTAGCCTAACCCAACTTAATATATTTTAGATTTGTTTACAATAATTTAATACTAAACAAACACAGTGAAATATATTTTTTTCGTTAGGTTCAGAATGATTTTGGCGAAATTATTGCATACTCAAATTTTCACTTGTCCCATATAGCAAGATGAGCGTTGCTATTTAAGCCAAGATCGCAAGTTCTGCCTATTCGGCACGACATATATATATATATATATTTTTATATATATATATTTATATATATATATATATATATATATATATATATATATATATATATATATGTATATATATATATATATATATATATATATATATATATATATATTATATATATATACATATATATATATATATATATATATATATATATATATATATATATATATATATATATATATATATATATATATATATATATATAATATATATATAATATGCAAAACAACCACTCTGAAAGAATAGAGAAATTCCAAGCGCTTTCGTGACTACTCACATTATCAAGGAACTATGAAAGTAAAGCATCCAAGGAAGCTATATAAGGGGTCTGGCCGGCCAGACCCCTTATATAGCTTCCTTGGATGTTTTACTTTCATAGTTCCTTGATAATGTGAGTAGTCACGAAAGCGCTTGGAATTTCTCTATTCTTTCAGAGTGGTTGTTTTGCATATTCTGAAATCACCTGTTTACTGTGATCTTATTGCATATATATATATATATATATATATATATATATATATATATATATATATATATATATATATATATATATATATATATATATATATATATATATATATATATATAGATATAGATATATATGTCGTGCCCAGTAGGTAAAACTTGCGATTTTGGCTTAAGCAGCAATGCTCTTCTTGCCGAATAAGGCAAACTAAACTTTGTGTATGGAATAATCTCGCAAAAATCATTCTGAACCTAACGAAAAAAAATATTTCATTGTGTTTCTTTATTATTGAATTATTGTAAACTTAATATAAAATATATATAGCTGGATTAGGCTTAATTAAATTGCACTTCTTATAATAAGGTTAGGTAAGTTTTTTAAGGCTCTTTTGGTACAAAATTATAATTTTTTACAAAAACATAAATGAAAAAAAAATATCCTTAAACGTATAAGAGAAAATTTCGGAAAGGACTTAATTTTAAATAAGTTCTGATTAAAAATATATAATTACTCTGCTTGCTTTTTTATCATCCTGTTTCCATGTTTGTGTCAAGGCATGATTTAGTGACCAGTATTACATTACTGAAATGGCTTACTGCCCAGTGTTACATTACTGAAATGGTTTATTGCCCAGTGTTACATTACTGAAATAGCTTACTGCCCAGTGTTACATTACTGAAATGGCTTACTGCCCAGTGTTATATTACTGAAATGGTTTACTTCCCAGTGCTACATTAGTGAAATTGCTTTCTGCCAAGTGCTACACTACTGACCTGATTTACTGCCCAGTGCTACATTATTGGTCTGACTTGCTGCCCTTAGCGATGGACACAAAGGTAATTGGAGGCTGACATTATGGGTACGTTGCATCAGTTTAAGTCAATAAGTCGTAGAGGTAATATTCACTGAAGGTGGAAGATATAGATTAAAGACAACTGCCTGATCACCAGGCTGATGTTTACTGGGATTACTTTTATGAAGCTTTCACTGGGAAAATAAGAACATCACAGTCAACTATAAGAACACACACACACAACACACAAACACACACACACCACACACAAACACACACACACACTACACACAACACACACACGCACACACATAAACATACACACACACACACACACACACACACACACACACACACACACACACACACACACACACACATACACACACACACACACACACACCTGACAATATATATGTACTATTAATACATGTTCCCATATTTCACACCAGGTGTTTCACCCCTGGTAACGTGTCAATGCTGCAGTATTGCTTGATTTTTCACCTTCTACATCCACGTTATTGTAAAATATTCGTTTGTACCGACAAGGTCGCTAGCGCCCAATGGACCATAGTACCAGGCAGCAGAATGAGTGGTGGCAGTGGTACCAGTGATACTAGTGGTAGCGTTTAAACAACATTATCATTAGCATTTATAATAATGGCAGCAACAACATAACAAATAACAAACATACAGTAACCAGCAAACAAGGTTAAGGAGGAAAAACTTCGAAACCACAAAGATAAGACAACATGGGTCTCAAAACACCTCGGAAGAAAGACCATTATCTGGTTTTCTGAGTTTTTACGAGTACTGTGAAGAACATTTTCATTCGCTCCGACCATGAATGACTTGCATGACGACCTCAGTTCTAAAGTTTTACATTCTTGATGTACGTCTTGGGAATGAATTATAAATGTCTTCTCTTGAGTTTCTACCGTATTTTGGTATAGCAGACACACTTTTTCATGTCCTTAACAGGAGTAATGCATGCAGCTAGGAATTTGCTTCCTAAAAGACCAGTGTCAGATGCTTCTTCCCTCTGACATTCTCAACAGGAGTAGAAGATGCAACTAAGCAGTTGGCTTTATTCAAAACCAGTGTCAGCCCTCCTGTTCTCAACTCTCAGATGTTCCTTTCTGTCATCCTTCAACAGGTGTAGCGTCTGCAGCCAGGAGCCTGCTTCATCAGGAGCCAGTGTCAGCTCTCCTCTTCTCAACTCCCAGATGTTCCTTCCTCCTATCATCCTCAATGAGGGCAAGGGAAGGATGGAAGGGTGAAACGGAAGGGAGTAAAGAAAAATAGGAGGGAGCGGGATAAAAATTTAATGGGGAGGAAGAAAAACGTAAAGAGGAGGGAAAAGGTAGAATAACAGGTAGAGGAGAACACATTAAAATCAGGTAAAAAATAATGTCAAGATATCTTGAAATATAACAAGATTATTATGCTGTTTATCTCTACATTCCTCAATAAGCAGACAATCAGGAACAAGTGTTTAAGAAAGTGGCTTTATGGACACTTTCTTGAGCACGTTCTCCTTAATTCTCTACTTATAGAAGAATACAGAGACAGTCAGCATAATAATCTACGTTATCTTAATAACATAATCTACGTTATCTTATTAACAATGATCACGAAAAAGAAAACATGCGAACAAAATCGTAAGGAAGCGTGGAAATACAAAGCAAAATAGAGAGAAGAAGTGGGTTCAGAACCTTGGGATTAGATCATTGTTTCAGATTACGCAAGTGATCTAAACCCGTGATTGACAAGAAGACAACAGGTTGAATAGCTCTTATCGCTACAGGATTGCTGAAGCGGTATACGCCGGCTTATCTTTTAACGAAAAGGCCATTTGGGCAGGAAACACGGAGATAACCACTCACTTCCCATGGATCGTCATTGCACCTCCATTTCACAGTAATTGTGGCCATTACCTCCGGAATTACAGGGACAAATAGTACTGCGAGGGAGAAGGGTTGGCCATGCTGGCAACATTGCTGGCCCTGCTGGCAACACTGTTGGCAGTTCTGGCAACGCTGCTGCTGCTAGTGTTGGCAGTCCTGGCAACGCTGCTGATGCTAGTGTTGGCAGTCCTGGCAACGCTGCTGCTGCTAGTGTTGACAGTCCTGGCAACGCTGCTGCTGCTAGTGTTGACAGTCCTGGCAACGCTGCTGCTGCTAGTGTTGACAGTCCTGGCAACGCTGCTGCTGCTAGTGTTGACAGTCCTGGCAACGCTGCTGCTGCTAGTGTTGACAGTCCTGGCAACGCTGCTGCTGCTAATGTTGGCAATCCTGGCAATGTTGCTGCTGATAATGTTGATATTCCTTACCACGCTGCTGCTGTTAGTGTTGGCACTCCTGACAACATTGAAGCTGCTGGTGTTGGCACTCCTGGTAACTCTGCTGGTGTTGGCACCCCTGGTAACTCTGCGGGTGTTGGCACTCCTGGTAACTCTGTTGGTGTTGGCATCCCTGGTAAATCATTCTCAGAAATATAAACAAACTCTTCACTTACTTCCGACGTGACAGTAGAACTACATCAACATTGTACTGGAGATCCATGCAAGTTTTACAGGAAAAAAAAAGGGGGAGGAGAAATTAATCAGTAAGTCAGCGATTTCCAAAATTTGGTTTGTCTCCCACTTGACTAGGCCATCTAAATGACAGTCTGACTTTCAAAAACTTATTTGATATCATCTGAACCTGACGTCACTGGCTCTAGAATTTTTCATATTTTGACGTGCATTTCTGTATATTATTCTGAATCAAAATATTTATTTTTCTAGTGGAATTAAGTCGTAGCATTTTTGACCACTTGCTAGAGAATCGTTGGTTTTTCTCTCTGAAGGAAGTGTTAATACACTCACTTGGACGTGCATATCTTTACAGAGGTTGAGATATCTTTAATTTGATGTTGACGCCTGGAGTAGCCTTTCAGACTTGTATAATCTCAAGAATAAATTCTTTCCATTTTCTACCCTGTCTTCTCTGTTAGTCTTCCACACTTCTCAATTTTCTAACCTCTCAGTCTTCTACATTTTCAATTTTTTTTAACGTTCCTGTCTTCAATCCTCTCATTTTTAACTCGTTCTTCAAGCCTCTCATTCTTCAAGCCTCTCATTCTTCAAGCCTCTCATTCTTCAAGCCTCTCATTCTTCAAGCCTCTCATTCTTCAAGCCTCTCATTCTTCGAGCCTCTCATTCTTCCAGCCTCTCATTCTTCCAGCCTTTCATTCTTCAAGCCTCTCATTCTTCGAGCCTCTCATTCTTCGAGCCTCTCATTCTTCGAGCCTCTCATTCTTCGAGCCTCTCATTCTTCGAGCCTTTCATTCTTCAAGCCTCTCATTCTTCAAGCCTCTCATTCTTCAAGCCTCTCATTCTTCAAGCCTCTCATTCTTCGAGCCTCTCATTCTTCCAGCCTCCCCATTCTTCCAGCCTCTCATTCTTCCAGCCCTCATTCCCTTTAAGCCTCTCATTCTTCGAGCCTTCATTCTTCGAGCCTCTCATTCTTCGAGCCTCTCATTCTTTGAGCCTCTCATTCTTCGAGCCTCTCATTCTTCGAGCCCTTTTATTCTTTCAAGCCTCTCATTCTTCAAGCCCCCTCATTCTTCGAGCCTCTCATTCTTCGAGCCTCTAATTCTTCGAGGGCCCCTCATTCTTCAAGCCTCTCATTCTTCAAGCCTCTCATTCTTCAAGTCTCTCATTCTTCGAGCCTCTCATTCTTCGAGCCTCTCATTCTTCAAGCCTCTCAATCTTCGAGCCTCTCATTCTTCGAGCCTTTCATTCTTCAAGCCTCTCATTCTTCAATCCTCTCATTTTTTCAAGCCTCTCATTCTTCAAACCTCTCATTCTTCCCAGCCTCTCATTTTTCCCAAACCTCTCATTCTTCAAGCCTCTCATTCTTCGAGCCTCTCATTCTTCGAGTCTCTCATTCTTCAATCCTCTCATTCTTCAAGCCTCTCATTCTTCGGGCCTCTCATTCTTCAAGCCTCTCATTCTTCGAGCCTCTAATTTTTCAAGCCTCTCATTCTTCGAGCCTCTCATTCTTCGAGCCTCTCATTTTTCAAGCCTCTCTTCTTCAGCCTTCATTCTCGGGCCTCTCATTCTTCAAGCCTCTCATTCTTCGAGCCTCTCATTCTTCAAGCCTCTCATTCTTCAAGCCTCTCATTCTTCGAGCCTCTCATTCTTCAAGCCTCTTTATTCTTCAAGCCTCTCATTTCTTCAAGCCTCTCATTCTTCCAAACCTCTCATTCTTCAAGCCTCTCATTCTTCAAGCCTCTCATTCTTCGAGCCTCTCATTCTTCAAGCCTCTCATTCTTCAAGCCTCTCATTCTTCGAGCCTTTCATTCTTCAAGCCTCTCATTCTTCAAGCCTCTCATTCTTCGAGCCTCTCATTCTTCGAGCCTCTCATTCTCCAAGCCTTTCATTCTTCAAGCCTCTCATTCTTCGAGTCTCTCATTCTTCAAGCCTCTCATTCTTCGAGCCTATCATTCTTCAAGCCTCTCATTCTTTGAGCCTCTCATTTTTCAAGCCTCTCATTCTTCAAGCCTCTCATTCTTCGAGCCTCTCATTCTTCGAGTCTCTCATTCTTCATTCCTCTCATTCTTCAAGCCTCTCATTCTTCGGGCCTCTCATTCTTCAAGCCTCTCATTCTTCAAGCCTCTCATTCTTCAAGCCTCTCATTCTTCGAGCCTCTCATTCTTCAAGCCTCTCATTCTTCAAGCCTCTCATTCTTCAAGCCTCTCATTTCTTCTAGCCTCTCATTTTTCAAGCCTCTCATTCTTCGAGCCTCTCATTCTTCGAGCCTCTCATTCTTCAAGCCTCTCATTCTTCAAGCCTCTCATTCTTCGGGCCTCTCATTCTTCAAGCCTCTCATTCTTCGAGCCTCTCATTCTTCAAGCCTCTCATTCTTCAAGCCTCTCATTCTTCAACCCTCTCATTCTTCAACCCTCTCATTCTTCAACCCTCTCATTCTTCAAACCTCTCAAACTTCTATCATCTCAATCTTCTGTTCTCTCAATCTTCCACTTTCTCAGTCTATTTAAGTCACAATCATCAACCATCTTACTCGTCTATCCTCTCAATCTTCAACCCTCTCAATCATCTTCCCCCTCCATCATCTTCCCCCAACGCTTCATACATAATTCTGGTGTCGAGTACACTAATTTCACTTACCTCTCTGACTGATCTTATACTTTTGCTCGTTTCTTTTAGCTTTTATTTTCTACTGCACATGGATTTTATTTACTGTATATTAAATATTTATTATTATTATTATTATTATTATTATTATTATTATTATTATTATTATTATTATTATTGCTGTTAATATTATTACAATTTTATATAGTAATACTAGAATTATTCTTTCTACAGTTACTGTTGCTCCTCCAACTAGTACTACTATTTTGCTGCTATTACTACTGCTACTACTACTACTACTACGTTACTATTTCAAATTATTACTTTTTATTTTTTATTACATTATACCTAGTAAATGTTATCTTGAATTTAATTAGTATTACCATCTATGTTATTATAATTTGGCTCCTTCACTCTCCTAGTTCATGTAACACAGCCCAGTTATCTTCTCACTGTTGAATCCTGACTACATCCAATAACGAAGTACGGGTGAAAACGAAATAGTTATCTCAGCGTTTCCGGCCTTAACGACCTTCCTTAATTACCCGTTCATTAATAGGGGAAGTGTCAGCAATACGAAATACGACGCTTTAAGTTTACTGGGTGTAGTGTATTGTGTGTGTGTGTATTGTGTATGTGTGTGTGTACTCACCTAGTTGAGGCTGCAGGGGTCGAGTCCAAGCTCCTGGCCCCGCCTCTTCACTGGACGCTACTAGGTCACTCTCCCTGAACCGTGAACTTTATCATACCTCTGCTTAAAGCTATGTATGGATCCTGCCTCCACTACATCGCTTCCCAAACTATTCCACTTCCTGACTACTCTGTGGCTGAAGAAATACTTCCTAACATCTCTGTGATTCATCTGTGTCTTCAACTTCCATCTGTGTCCCCTTGTTACTGTGTCCCATCTCTGGAACATCCTGTCTTTGTCCACCTTGTCAATTCCTCTCAGTATTTTGCATGTCGTTATCATGTCCCCCCTAGTGTTGTCAGGTCGATTTCCCTTAACCTCTCCTCGTAGGACATACCTCTTAGCTCTGGGACTAGTCTTGTTGCAAACGTTTGCACTTTCTCTAGTTTCTTTACGTGCTTGGCTAGGTGTGGGTTCCAGACTGGTGCCGCATACTCCAATATGGGCCTAACGTACACGGTGTACAGGGTCCTGAACGATTCCTTATTAAGATGTCGGAATGTTGTTCTGAGGTTTGCTAGGCGCTCATATGCTGCAGCAGTCATTTGGTTGATGTGCGCTTCAAGAGATGTGCCTGGTGTTATACTCACCCCAAGATCTTTTTCCTTGAGTGAGGTTTGTAGTCTCTGACCCCCTAGACTGTATTCCGTCTGCGGTCTTCTTTCCCCTTCTCCAATCTTCATGGCTTTGCACTTGTGTGGTGGAACTCCAGGAGCCAATTGCTGGACCAGATCTGCAGCCTGTCCAGATCCCTTTTTAGTTCTGCCTGGTCTTCGATCGAATGAATTCTTCTCATCAACTTCACGTCATCTACAAACAGGGACAGTTTGGAGTCTATTCCTTCCGTCATGTCGTTCACAAATACCAGAAACAGCACTGGTCCTAGGACTGACCCCTGTGGGACCCCGCTGGTCACAGGTGCCCACTCTGACACCTCGCCACGTACCATGACTCGCTGCTGTCTTCCTGACAAGTATTCCCTGATCCATTGTAGTGCCTTCCCTGTTATCCCTGATTGGTCCTCCAGTTTTTGCACTAATCTCTTGTGTGGAACTGTGTCAAGCGCCTTCTTGCAATCAAAGAAAATGCAATCCACCCACCCCTCTCTCTCTTGTCTTACTGCTGCCACCATGTCATAGAACTCCAGTAGGTTTGTGACACAGGATTTCCCGTCCCTGAAACCATGTTGGCTGCTGTTGATGAGATCATTCCTTTCTAGGTGTTCCACCACTCATCTCCTGATAATCTTGTCCTTGACTTTGCATACTATTCATGTCAGTGACACTGGTCTGTAGTTTAGTGCTTAATGTCTGTCTCCTTTTTTAAAGATTGGGACTACATTTGCTGTCTTCCATACCTCAGGCAATCTCCCTGTTTCGATAGATGTATTGAATATTGTTGTTAGGGGTACACATAGTGCCTCTGATCCCTCTCTCATGACCTATGGAGAGATGTTATCCGGCCCCATTGCCTTTGAGGTATCTAGCTCACTCAGAAGCCTCTTCACTTCTTCCTCGGTTGTGTGTACTGTGTCCAGCACTTGGTGGTGTACCCCACCTCTCCGTCTTTCTGGAGCTTCTTCTGTCTCCTTTGTGAACATTTCTTTGAATCTCTTGTTGAGTTCCTCACATACTTCACGGTCATTTCTTGTTGTCTCTCCTCCTTCCTTCCTTAGCCTGATTACCTGGTCCTTGACTGTTGTTTTCCTCCTGATGTGGCTGTATAACAGGTTCGGGTCAGATTTGGCTTTCGCTGCTATGTCGTTTTCATATTGCCGTTGGGCCTCCCTTCTTATCTGTGCATATTCATTTCTGGCTCTACGACTGTTCTCCTTATTCTCCTGGATCCTTTGCCTTCTATATTTCTTCCATTCCCTAGCACACTTGGTTTTGGCCTCCCTGCATCTATGGGTGAACCATGGGCTTTTTCATTATCCCTGTTACCCTTGGGTACAAACCTCTCCTCAGCCTCCTTGCACATGGTTGTTACATATTCCATCATCTCATTAACTGGCTTCCCTGCCAGTTCTCTGTCCCACTGAAACCCGTTCAGGAAGTTCCTCATTCCCGTGTAGTCCCCTTTCTTGTAGTTTGGCTTCATTCGCCCTGGCCTTCCTGCTTCCCCCTCCACTTGTAGCTCTACTGTGTATTCGAAGCTTAAAACCACATGATCGCTGGCCCCAAGGGGTCTTTCATATGTGATGTCCTCAATATCTGCACAACTCAAGGTGAATACTAGGTCCAGTCTTGCTGGTTCCTCCTCTCCTCTCTCTCTTGTAGCGTCCCTTACGTGTTGGTACATGAAGTTTTCCAGTATCACCTCCATTATCTTGGCTCTCCATGTATCTTGGCCCCCATGTGGCTCCAAGTTCTCCCAATCGATTTCCTTGTGGTTAAAGTCACCCATGATCAGGAGCTTTGCCCTGCATGCATGAGCTCTTCTGGCCACTGCAGCCAGTGTGTCAACCATCGCTCTATTGCTCTCATCATACTCTTGCCTTGGCCTCCTGCTGTTCTGTGGTGGGTTATGCATCACTGCAATTACCACTCTGGGACGTCAAGAGTGAAGCGGTCCTGCTATGTAATCGCTTGCTTCTCCACTGTCTCCTCTCTCCAGTTCATCAAAATTCCATCGGTTTTTGATCAGCAGTGCCACTCCTCCTCCAACATCCCTGTTCCCTCTGTCTTTCCTCAGGATCTGGTATCCCGTTGGAAAGATGGCATCTGTTATCATACCTGTAAGCTTGGTTTCTGTGATCGCTATGATGTCTGGTGATGCCTCTTTGACTCTCTCGTGCCACTCCTCCCACTTGTTTGTTATTCCATCAGCGTTTGTGTACCATACCTTCAGAGTCCTCTCCAACACTGTGGTTTGGGGGGCTTGTGAGGGTGGGAGACCTGGTAGCGTACTGTGGGATTCTATAGCTGGGTGTTGGGTGGAAGCTGTGAGTATGGATTGTAGATTGTAGTGTTGGGATGGTGTGATAGGTTGTGGGGTTCCGAGGATGGTTCTGTGTGTGCTTGCCCTTGCTGATCTGTCCTGCTCTGATTGATCTCTGCTGGTTCCGTCCTTGTCTCCTTTCCTAGCTCCTTTCGCTTTTTGTCCTCTCCCTCAGCTGCTGTCGTTCTGTTTGTGTTCTGTCTCTGTCTAGAAACACCCTCTTGTACTCTTCCGAGTACTTCAACCGTGGTTTCTCTTGGAGGATCCTGTTCTGCACTGTTTCTATCCTGAGAATCAGCTTGATCGGTCGTTTTCTCCCTTTCAAGTACCCTTCGATTCTCTGAAAATTTACAATCTCGTGTGTGTGTGTGTGTGTGTGTGTGCCGATAACACCGGACTAAGAAATATGAAATTCTGTTTCACGCTCTTTTTAGATTATACGAGAAAGCACATGAGTTAAAGCTGAATGTGCAGAACTCTCTGCCGGCATTTTTCTTGACTGCCATAAAGCATTTAATATTGTACCACTGTAAAGGTTTGTCCAAAAATCGGAGAAAGAATAACGAAACTGAGTCGGTGAGTTCCTCAGAAAAAAGAATATAATCATAGTGCTTAAACGACGACATTTATTAAATGTCGCCTGTTTAAGCACATTTTACCTTGATATATGTCGATCTCTCACACTTCACACAAGGAAAAAGTGTTACGAGTGGCAGGGAGCATCAACAGAATTTCAGTGGCATATGCCTTCTGAAATCTTAATGAAGAGTCCTTTAGGGACCAATACGGATCAAATGCCAGGCCAATTGCATCACAGGATGGCACCCACACATTTTATCAAGCACTCGCGTATATAATAAAATGTCCTGAGGTTTGCATCGAGAGCAATCATAAAGCCGAAAGTACTGACCTACGAAAAGAGACTGCCAAAATTGCACTTGATCTATGAAAACATGAGAAGCAGCTGTGATTTGATCACGACGTACGAATTATTCAGTGATCGTGACTAGATGCATGGAAAAGAGAAGAATTAGGGACGAGGGAACATAACTGCTGATCCAAGACGAAAATATCCCTCAGAGATGATTAGGACTAATTTCTTTAGAATCAGGATGGCTAAGCAGTGGATGAGATATTAACGGAGGTAGTAACATTCAGTAACTTTAAATCCAGAGCCTAAACACTTAAAATCAAGAAGCTGTATGTCTTAGCTAGGAGCTAAGAAATACACACAACCTACGACAAACACTACTACTTGAGTACGACTGATTACACTGAATGAGAATGGATACGTACTGCATGTGGGAGCACTCAAGTAACGAAGATCTACAGTACGTGGCAGGAGACAGGAGAAATACTGGACTGCTGGACAGCAGCAACTGCAGTGCCAATATTCAAGGGGAGAGGCAGGGAGCTCCAGACCAGTATCCCTGACAGGAATATTCAATAACGTGTTGGAGGAAACTCTTAGAGAACGGAAGGGCAGACCACCTGGAGAACATCGGCTCTACACGGGCCATAACAAACACGAGTTTAGAGTAGGGTAATCAGGCCTCACTACACTAATAGCCAATGATATGACAAAAGGAAGTGAGGCTGGAAAAGGAATGTTTGTAGAATGCATGTTCTTGAAGCTCTTTGAAGAGGAGGAAGGTATCTTGATGCTCGTAGAGACCTCTTGATCTAAGGAAATGCAACTATTTTTCCCTTTCTTGATTCAAACCTGATAACACCCCCTTTTCACCAGAAGTGCATAGGTCTTACTGTGATAATAATAATAATAATAATAATAATAATAATAATAATAATAATAATAATAATAATAATAATAATAATAATAATAATAATAATAATAATAATCTATGAACGATAATTCACGAGTTACTAATATTCATATCACACAGTCATCCATCCGATTACATGCAGGAGCAAATAGTGATTAACCTAACTAAATGATCCGTTTGATGGATACATGAAGTCTAAAGTATATATACACATACCACACAGCAAAGCACACGACGAGGAAAAATTCTGAAAGGCATACCTGCATCCACTACACCACCCAGCACAAAATTCTAACAGGTATACGTGCATCCACTATGGCACCCGGCACAAAATACATCGAGGGAAAAAAACATATGATAATAACATAGGCACACGTCCATTACGATGGTGGGGAAACAGTATCATGTTTGCCATTACTGCCACTCACACAGTGAGAGTCGATACCTGATCTGTTCCAGCCCAAGTGGAGCTGTCGCTCTCGCTCTGGCTCTCTCTGTTGCACTTTCGCTCTACCGCTCTTGCTCTCGCTCTCTCGCTCTGCCGCTCTTACTGGCTCTATTGCTGTCTTTCACGGGTTAATAGACAGTGAGTCTCGGATCAGTGAGGAGTTCGTAGTTGCTTCCTCCAGACTGAAGTGATACAGATAATCATGAATTATTTCTTCATGAGTCTCCAGCTTAAGAGTTTATTATAGATTTGGACGCTGGTGCTGGAAGAAAGAGAGAGTTATACCGTATATTTAGAGTAATATGTACTATGATTGTCATCCTGGGTGTGTAGGAGAGATCACTTCAGTTACAAAAAAAAAAAAGCTTCTAGATGTTGTGTAAAAAGCTAAACCCGTGCAGGATATTTTTTATTTGTTCATAGAAATGATCGAAGAAAAGCATTTACACCCAGATTTTATACAAGAGACCTTAATACTGATTTCTAAAATTTTTACTATTCTCATTGTCTTTACTTCATTTTTCCATGAAATACATATGAAATAACGATATTTGTGCCTTCACTATGCTCTTCTTTGTGCTGAAGGTGTATCAGGAGTCTTGCTAAGATCCATCACACTCAAGCTGGATCCCTGAGTGAGCGAGTAAGTTTTGAGACGAGACATAAATCTGGAACACATATGGATCAGTCCCCTCGAGTGTCTCAGTTGTCCCGAGTTCGTCCTGGTGAAGAATAGTCGCTCACACATGAATAAGATCACCAACTTCTGGGAATTCTGTCGCGTGATCTTTCAGGCTCGACAATTTATCTCTGCGTCCTACGATGAATAAGCATTCCATGATGTAAGATGAATGGAGGCGAGGACACACCGAGTTTGGCAGCCAGTACAGACATCTGAGCAAAGTTTCAAGTCACTTCTTCCCGGATGTCACTTCTTGTGCGACTTTGCTAGAAGCTCTTGACAATTCCGTCTCTTCCTGTTGTCTCCCCAACATATCAGACATGGCGGAGTCGGGATATTTTTCCATCCCTTAGCATTACTTCGTCTCCTGAAAGTAAAGAGAATTGCAACTAATTCTGCGGAAGCCATGCAACATATATATACATAAGACATACAACATGCAGCATACAACATATAAGGAATACAATGCTTCCTTTAAATTATAATCAACACATGAAAAAAAGAGTGGAAAAAGATTTGTATTTTTAGGCCTTAGAGAACTCTTAGCAGATTTCTTGTACACTTATTCTATGAAGCAGTAAATTCAAATGGACCATCTATCCCTGTCTAATCTAAATTTCATCAGACAATAACATACTTTCATGATACTAACATTTGTGCAACTATAATAACTACGTACTTTACAAATTATTATGCATGCTGCCACTTATTCAAGCTACCATACATTCAACTACCATGCTGCCATACTGGTTAGGGACGTAACATAACATATTCGTATACAAGCAACTAAACAGTTTATAGTTCTTTGATGCAGTAAACTGACAAGTTGATAATTTAGATACATGTACAACACTTGGGTATCTTTAGTATAGAAACATTTTGCCAGACAGTGGCTTCACCAGTATAATACAAAGGTTGAGGGACTGATTACTTCAAACTCCTTCTGATCTTCACCATTCTTCTTTCTACTGGACTAATGAGGCCACTGTGTGGCGAAACGTGCAATTTTGTTTGAAACATTTCACCATTTGTCGTGTATCCTCAATGTTAGTGTTGGTATTTATATACACATCTGCTCTCATCTCAGCATATTTTGTCAGACACAGCCAATGTA
>NC_069415.1:20627978-20642978 GCF_026875155.1 Cherax quadricarinatus | reverse complement strand
ATATATATATATATATATATATATATATATATATATATATATATATATATATATATATATATATATGAATGTGTGTGTGATATAGAAGTATACCATTTCCAAATGGTATCTTCCAAATCATCATCTTGCGCCTCTCTTTGTTTTTCCCCTAGCCATCACTCTTCCATTCCATATCTCACTCCAGCACTCACTCTCACAGCCCATACATCAATCCACCTCTCTGTCTCCCAGTCCATATCTCCCTCCACCTGTGCTCTCTCTGTCTCTCTCTCACTCTCTATCTATCTATCTATCTATCTGTCTATCTATCTATCTGTCTATCTACCTATCTATATCTCCTTCCAGCTTTCACCCTCCCAGCACTTACGTCCTCCTCCCTCTTCTCCCTTTGATATCTTCCACCGACTCCACTTTTCTCACTCCAGCTTTTCCTGATATATATATTCTCCCTTTAATAAATATTTATATTAGGACCAGAGGCAGACCAGACGCTGTTGAAAACGTTTTTCCTCTTGCTCGGCCGCACTTGCAAGGGACCGTTTTTTTTACCTCCGCAGTTAAAAAATCAAACATTTTTGAGGGAATGAGATCAAACTGGCCTCGAGGATCGCCTCTGTAAACAAACTTTCTCGCGGGAAACTCCAGAACTTCAGAGATAGCCTTTGGTGCCGGAGACATATTGGGTCACCTCTGGGAGGGAGGGTAAAGGATAGCGGAGGGGATGATAGGAAAATGGTAGGGGATGGGGTGGTGATGGGAGGAGAGTGGAAGAAGGGGGCGGAAAGGAAGGAAAAGGTGAGGAAAAGTCGACTCTTACATATATAGATTAGATTAGATTAAATTCATACTGACTGGTGGCTTAATAATGGTTCAGAACGGACCACTCGTGGCATGACGAGTAGTCTAGGACCAATCATTCGTGACTTAACAATGGACCAGGACCGACCAAAATGCCATATAGTGTTAATTTCTGTGGATTAGTTGTGGGAATGACAAGCTGAAATGTTTGCCACATCGTACCTCTATTTAACTAATTACAAATTTATGTAAACATTACCACTAATAGGAAATTTGCAAAATATAATTGTGTTACATTTTACTACACGAGACTAATTATAAAAGTTAATAAGTCGCTCAATGAATTATAGGCTTTTTTAACGTGACCTCAAAGTCCGATGGGGTAATTTTCCACCTGAATGACAAACGTCACTATTAACACGTTGAGTCTCACTCACCTGCGGCTGACGTCTCTCTTTTACTCGCCTCTTGCAAAATTTATACACAAATTTTTGTTATTAATACAAGTCCTTGATGATGGCGAAGAATTGTGTACCTAAGAATTTGCAGCGTTCCTCCCTATCCTTGGAACAGAAGTGATTGCCTTCCATTACCAATGAGCTGATTGGCCTCTGCGTACTCACTCATTCACTCACTCAAAAAATACACACACGCACCTAAAAACATTTTCATAAATAAGTTAATATTAATAATTATTAGTGTTATTATTAGCAATAACAACAATTACCTAACACCATTAACATAACCTGCATCATGTGTACAATTACCTAAAATAATATACATGCAAATTGGAGTCGATTAATACTTTCTCTTGAAAAATTAGTTATAATTTTTTTGCACGTGTCTTTCCCCCCCAAAAAAATCATCCCCACGATAGCTAATAAACTGAGGATGATTTTTAGTACTGTCAGTTAATGAAATTCACTCAATGTGCATCAAATTTGTTATGCATAACACCCATTTTTTGTGGCTCTTAGTGAGGATGTTGCGTTAATTGTACATTCTATACATCTCTGTATACACCTGTACTGTACGTCACATCTGCAGCTATACATTAAAACATATACATACACCACATATATAAAACTATATATGCTGCTTTGCCTAATAACAAAAACACTAGATATGCATATATGCAGATATAGTGTATATAGAATATACACCAGATGTATACATTATATCGACAGCTATATATATAGCTTTATTTATAATATACAAAAAACTGAAGCCCTGAAGAAGTACACATCTGATACACCTAATACATCACGGCATACAGAAACTGTAAAATACTAACATCGTATTAATCCATCCGCAAAATCCGCCTTATGATGTGACGACAGAGGAGTCAGTATTCGATTGAAGCGACAACAATAGCAAATACAACAGCTAATAACTAACATAATTAAACAAAACATATGCTAGCATCAGCAGTGTAAAAAAATATTAACAAAATGATAAGAATAACACTGCCACTAATAGCATCAATAATACCAATAACATTAATAGCAATAGCAATAGCAACCGACTAACAATAAGACCAAACCAATTACAATAGTAATGACAGCTGACTAACAATAACGATAACATTTGACTAACAACAATAAAGGTCTGACAGTAATAATAACAATCGACTAACAACAGTAACAGCACTCGACTAACATCAGTAACAACAACAATCTACTCGCAGTAACAACAATCGACTAACAGTAACAGCAATCGGCTAACAATAACAACAGACTAACAATAACGACAACAGACTAACAATAACAACAACAGACTAATAATAAAAACAATCAACTAACAATAATAACAACCGACTAACAAAAGCAAAAAAAATATCGACAAACACTGGAAACAACACTCGATTTACACATATACTGTCTTCACGAACCAGCTGCAGCAGCACTAAGAATACAGCAGAAACCAGCTGCAGCAGCACTAAGAACTCAGCACACACCAGCTGAACCAGACATGTTGTACAAACAGTCACCATTTACACTGGTGATGGAAAGGCTGATACCTCTGCAAAGGATCGAATACCAACATTGGCCACATTTCAGTACTTTGTTAAACGCCAAAACTAGTTGTTATTGCTCGTTCAAGCGTTCATTTTCACAACTCAGCAGTCCTACATGAGTTGTGTGGTCCGCAGGGTAACGAATGCAAATAATCCGCACTTAGGAGAGAGGAGCTTCTCTCCTGTCAGTTAGTGTGACTTTGTAAATGGTCCAAGTCGGACCGAAACGTCGTCGTCTAAATGCGGGTTATTTGTGTATTGTTCCAGTCACGGTATTGTGCCTTTTTGTTTTTAGGCAACGTATGAGATCCCCAGGGCAAGTAGCTTGTCGGGGTCCCAGGGCAAGCAACTTATGGGAGTCCCAGGGCAAGCAAATTATGGGAGTCTAATTGCAAGCAGCTTATGGGAGTTCCAGGGCAAGCAATTTATAGGAATCCCAGGGCAAGCAATTTATTGGAGTCTTAGAGCAAGCAACTTATAGGAGTCCCAGGGCAAGTAATTTATGGGAGTCCCAGGGCAAGCAATTTATAGGAGTCCCAGGTCAGGACATACTGGCTCATTGCTGAACGAGTCTGTCATAGCTGCAAATATTTTTCCTAAAAATTACATTAACTTATCTCAAAAGCGTCACATTTTTGCCCCAGAATATGTAGAACCGTTTTGGAAAAGGAGAATCCCTATCGAGTTGAGGCCCATTCGTATGAAGACCCCTGTTATTTGGTTGCTCTTTTCATTTCGGGCCCCTTTCATGTAGGGATCCCCTTTGCTGTAGGATCCCCGAGTTATTCGCTAATATCCTTGCTTGTTGCTGAGTGATTTGTAATGTATGTTGTCTGGGTCATTTGCTATTTGTTGTAAACTTCCTTGTGTGTGTGTGTGTACCCACCTATTTGTACTCACCTATTTGTGGTTGCTGGGGTCGAGTCACAGCTCCTGGCCCCGCCTCCTCGCTGATTGCTACTAGGTCCTCTCTCTCCCTGCCCTATGAGCTCTATCATACCTCGCCTTAAAACTATGTATGGTTCCTGCCTCCACTACATCACTTTCTAGGCTATTCCATGGCCTGACTACTCTATGACTGAAGAAATACCTCCTAACATCCCTTTGATTCATCTGAGTCTTCAACTTCCAATTGTGACCTCTTGTGTCTGTGTCCCATCTCTGGAACATCCCGTCTTTGTCCACCTCGTCTATTCCGCGCAGTATTTTATATGTCGTTATCATGTCTCCCCTGAACCTCCTGTCCTCCAGTGTCGTCAGGCCGATTTCCCTCAACCTTTCTTCATAGGACAATCCCCGTAGCTCTGGGACTAGTCTTGTTGCAAACCTTTGCACTTTCTCTAATTTCTTGACGTGCTTGACTAGGTGTGGATTCCAAACTGGTGCTGCATACTCCAGTATGGGCCTGACGTAGATGGTATACAGAGTCTTAAACGAATCCTTACTGAGGTATCGGAAAGCTATCCGTAGGTTTGCCAGGCGCCCGTATGCTGCAGCAGTTATCTGATTGATGTGCGCCTCAGGAGATATGCTCGGTGTTATACTCACCCCCAGATCTTTTTCCTTGAGTGAGGTTTGCAGTCTTTGGCCATCTAAACTATATTGTGTCTGCGGTCTTCTTTGTCCTTCCCCAATCTTCATGACTTTGCATTTGGCAGGGCTAAATTCAAGGAGCCAGTTGCTGGACCAGGCTTGTAGCCTGTCCAGGTCACTTTGTAGTCCTGCCTGATCCTCGTCCGATTTGATTCTTCTCATTAACTTCACATCGTCTGCAAACAAGGACACTTCTGAGTCTATCCCTTCCGTTATGTCGTTCATATATACCAAGAACAGCACAGGTCCTAGGACTGACCCCTGTGGAACCCCGCTTGTCACAGGCGCCCACTCTGACACCTCGTCGCGTACCATGACTCGTTGTTGCCTCCCTGTCAGATATTCTCTGATCCATTGCAGTGCCTTTCCTGTTATGTGTGCCTGGTCCTCTAGCTTTTGCAGTAACCTCTTGTGAGGAACTGTGTCGAAGGCCTTATTGCAGTCCAAAAATACGCAGTCGATCACCCCTCTCTCTCTTGTCTTACTTCTGTCACCTTGTCATAAAAACTCTAGTAGGTTTGTGACACAGGATTTTCCTTCCCTGAAACCGTGCTGGTTGTCAATTATACACTTGTTTCTTTCCAGGTGCCCTACCACTCTCCTCCTGATGATCTTCTCCATGACCTTGCATACTATACACGTTAGTGATACAGGTCTGTAGTTTAGTGCCTCATGTCTGTCTCCTTTTTAAAAATTGGGACTACATTTGCCATTTTCCATACCTCAGGGAGTTGCCCAGTTTCAAATGATGTGTTGAAGATCTTTGTTAATGGCTCACACAATATCTCTGCTCCCTCTTTAAGGACCCATGGAGAGATGTTGTCTGGTCCCACCGCCTTTGAGGTGTCAAGTTCGCATAGCAGCTTCTTCACCTCCTCCTTGGTTATATGTACCTCATCCAGCACTTGCTGGTGTGCCCCCCTGTTCTGATTTCTTGGAGTCCTACTGGTTTCCACTGTAAATACCTCTTTAAATCTTGTGTTGAGCTCCTGACATACCTCCGGTCGTTTCTTGTGAATTCCCCATCACCCTTCCTCAGTCTGATTACCTGGTCCTTGACTGTTGTTTTCCTCCTCATGTGGGTGTACAACAGCTTCGGGTCAGTCTTTACTTTTGATGCTATGTCATTTTCATATTGTCTCTGAGCCTCCCTTCTTGTCTTTGCATATTCGTTTCTGGCTCTTCGGCTGATTTCTTTATTTTCCTGAGTTCTCTGTCTTCTGTACCTTTTCCATTCTCTAGTACACCTAGTTTTTGCCTCCCTACACCTTTGGGTGAACCAAGGACTCGTTCTGTTCTTCCCATTATTTCTGTTTCCCTTGGGAACCTCTCCTCTGCCTCCTTGCATTTTCTTGCTACATAGTCCAGTCATTTCTTGTATTTGGTTTTCCTGTCAGTTCCCTCTCCCACTGAATGTCTTGAAGGAAGTTCCTCATGCCTGAGTAGTTCCCCTTTTGTAGTTTGGTTTTTCCCAGCCTATTCCTGCTACTCTCTCCACTTGGAGCTCAACTATGTAGTCGAAGCACAGAACCACATCATCACTAGCTCCCAGGGGCCTTTCATACATGATACCCTCGATGTCCGAACTACTCATGGTGAATACAAGGTCCAACCTTGCTGGTTCATCATCTCCTACCCTCTCTGGTAGTGTCTCTAACATGTTGATGCATGAGGTTTTCCAGTACCACATCATCACTTGGCTCTCCATGTTTCGGGACCCCCATGGGGCTCCAGGTTTTCCCAGTCAATCTCCTTGTGATTGAAATCACCCATAACTAGTAACTTTGCTCCCCCCATGTGTGCTCTCCTGGCCACCTCGCTAGTGTGTCGATCATTGCTCTGTTTGCTCTCATCGTATTCTTCTCTTGGCCTCCTGCAGTTCTGTGGTGGGTTGTACATTACTGCAATTATCCCCTTATGTCCTCAGACTGGATTGTTCCTACTAAGTAGTCCCTTTCGCCCGTGCCATCCATTCCTTCCATTTTCTCAAAACCCCACTGGTTTTTAATGAGCAGTGCAACTCCTCCTCCCCCTCTTCTCCCTCTGTCTTTCCTGAGGATTTGATATCCGGATGGAAAGATTGAATCTGTTATTATTCTGGTGAGTTTTGTTTCTGTGAGTGCTATTATGTCTGGGGATCTCTCTTTGATTCTTTCGTGCCACTCCTCATACTTGTTTGTTATTCCATTTGCATTTGTATACCACACCTTCAACTTCTTTTCTAAGACTGTGGTCTGGGAGGTATATTGGGGTTGGGAAGTGGGGAGACCCAGGGAAGGAACTATGGGTTGTTGCTGTGGGGGTGGAGTTTGTAATGTAGTGGGTGGGGGGATTGGATGTGGCATGGGTGTTTTGATTTAGAGTGTTTGGTTGCACTGGGGTTGACCTGGTTGGGAGGCTTCTATAGGAAGTTGTGAGGGAGGCTGTATTTGATCTTCTTCCTGGGTCTGGGATCTCCTGTCTGTCTTCTCCATCCCCTCTCTTTCCTCCTTTCGCCTTTTTCCATCTCTCTCAGTTTCTTCCTTTCTTCTTGTGTTCTGTCACGGTCGAGATACACCTTCCTGTATGCCGTCATGTCCCTTAATCGTGCTTTCTCCTGCAGGATCCTGGTCCGAGTCGCTTCTGCCTTGAAGGTCACTCTCACTGGCCGGGTTCTTTTTTTTACAAACCCCCTATTTTTCGAAAATTTTCCAGCTGGGTCATATCGTCTTCTCTATTGCTTTTATGATGCTTTCAATTGCTTTTTTTTCCCCTTGTTTTCTTGCTTCATATGTTTTCCCCTTCGACTTCCTGGAGCCCATACACAAAGACTGACCTCACCCTTTCATTCTCCCACTGAATATCCCTGTGTTTTCCCCTCATTTAATTTGGTTTCCTCCACTGCAGCTTTCCTTTCATCAGTTTCACTGGCTAATGTACTTGGGCTCAGTGGCCTGTCATTTTCCCTTCTTGGCTTTCCTTGGCTCTGTTGTTGTCTGTTAGGGCCTCCACATAAAGCTTAGCTCTTTCATTTGCTACAGTCTCCTCTGATAGAGTTCTCCATGCAGTTGTGCCCCTTCTTTCCCTACAGTCCCTTATTTGTGGCTGAGGTAGCAGTTTCTGTTGTCAATCCCAAAATGTTCTTTAGTTCTTTAGGCTATTTCATGATTTTTCAATTCCTCTTCTAAACTCTGTATCCTAGCTTCTGCTGCTTTGACATGCACCTCCCACTTCCTGCTTTCCATATCTATCCTCTCTTCCATTCTCATGCTAAGTTCTTCTAGTTTCTTTTCCCATTCATGATCCCTTTTTATGAGCTCTGCTGCCCAATCTTCCTTTGCAGTTTCCTCGTCCTGTCCCTTGGTTTTTCTTGTTGCTCTCTGGCAACCCATTTTTGTTTTATCCTGATTGCCTCAGAGTGGGAAACCTATGTAGTTCTGGATGTTAGGTTAGTAGTATGTATGTCAGAGTGTGGGGGGGAAGTAGTGGAGGAACTGTGGCTATGTGGGAGTGGAGTGGGGAGGGGTGGGGAGGGTTTAGGGTGAACGGGGGAGGGGAGGGGGATTCGAGGGAGGGGAGGGATCAGGGGAAGTAGTGAGATGTCGGTGGTGTGTGTGTTTGTTGTGTGTTTGTGTATTTTGTGTGTAAAGTGTGTGCGTGTGAGTTTGTGAGTTTAGGGGTTGTGTTTGTGCGTGTGTGTGTGTGTGGTGTGTGGGGATGTACCCCCTTTTGTATCACCTATTTTTGGTTTCAGGGGGCGGTACAGCTCCGGGGCCCCCCTTTCGCTGATTCTACTAGGTCCTCCTCTCCCCGCCCCCCGGCTTATCAACCCCGCCCTTAAAAATATGATGGTTCCTGCCCCCCACCACATCACTTTTAGGTATTCCTGGTTGACTACTCTTACTGAAGAAATATTCCTACATCCCCTTTTAATCACTGAGTCTTCAACTTCCAAATTTTGACCTCTTGTGTCTGTCCCATTCTGGAACACCCTCCTTTTTCCACCTCGTCTATTCCGCGCAGTATTTTTTATGTCGTTATATGCTCCCCTACCCCCCTGGCCCCCAGTGTCGCAGGCCGATTTCCCCCAACCTTTCTTCATAGGACAACCCCGTACTCGGGGTAGTCTTGTTGAAAAAACCTTTGCACTTTCTCTAATTTCTTGACGTGCTTGACTAGGTGTGGTTCCAAACTGGTGCTGCATACTCCAGTATGGGCCTGACGTGGGATGGTGTACAGAGTCTTAAACGAATCCTTACTGAGGTATCGGAACGCTACCCGTAGGTTTGCAGGCGCCCGTATGCTGCAGCGTTATTGATTGATGTGCGCCTCAGGAGATATGCTCGGTGTTATACTCACCCCCGATCTTTTTCCTTGAGTGAGGTTTGCAGTTTTTGGCCCATCTAAACTATATTGTGTCTGCGGTCTTCTTTGCCCTTCCCCCAAACTTCATGGACTTTGCATTTGGCAGGGTTAAATTCAAGGAGCCAGTTGCTGGACCAGGCTTGTAGCTGTCCAGATCTCTTTGTAGTCCTGCCCGATCCTGTCCGATTCGATTCTTCTCATTAACTTCACATGTCTGCAAACAAGGACACTTCTGAGTCTATCCCTTCCGTTATGTCGTTCACGTATACCAAGAACAGCACAGGTCTAGGACTAAACCCCTGTGGAACCCGCTTGTCACAGGCGCCCACTCTGACACCTCGTCGCGTACCATGACTCGTTGTTTCCTACCCTGTCAGATATTCTCTGATCATTGCAGTGCCTTTCCTGTTATGTGTGCCTGGTCTCTAGCTTTTGCAGTAACCTCTTGTGAGGAACTTGTCGAAAGCCTTCTTGCAGTCCAAAAATACGCAGTCGATCCACCCTCTCTCTCTTGTCTTACTTCTGTCACCTTGTCATAAACTCTAGTAGGTTTGTGACACAGGATGTGTGTGTGTGTGTGTTTTGTGTGTGTGTGTGTGTTGTGTGTGTGTGTGTGTGTGTGTTGTGTGTGTGTGTGGTGTGGTGTGTGTGTGTGTGTGTGTGTGTGTGTGTGTGTGTAATTTTGTGTGTAATTTTGTGTTGGAATTATGTGTGGGTTTATTATGTACTGAAAGGTAGGTGGCTTGTGCGTTTAATGTAAGTCTCAGTGGTCCTTGGCTGCCCACACCTTCTTGTGACCTGACCCCCAACCTCCTGGGACTTCCCGGCACTTACTATGTGTGTTGTGTGTGTGTGTGTGTGTGTGTGTGTGTGTGTGTGTGTTTGTGTGTGTGTGTGTGTGTATGTATGTTGTGTTGTGGTGTTGTGTGTGTGTGTGTGTGTGTTTGTGTGTGTGTGTTGTGTGTGTGTGTGTGTGTGTGTGTGTGTGTGTGTGTGTGTGGGGTGTGTGTGTGTGTGTGGGGTGGTTGCACATGTGTGTGTGTGTGTGTGTGTGTAATCATGTGTCGAATTATGTGTGGGTTTATTATGTGTCTGAAAAGTAGGTTGGCTTGTGCTTAGAGTGTATGTAGATTCTCAGTTGTCGCTTGTGTCCACAACCTCTTGTGACCTGACTCCCACCCTTACAGTGTTGCCTATATCGACCTGCTTATAGTGAGTTAATCGCCTTGTTCATTGGATTACCATTTGCTAAACCTTATTGAATACTTGAGTGCCTATTCTTTATCGTGCTTTGAGAGTTAGACCATTCACATTCAGCTTGGCGGTTTAAATTTGGGAACCTGGAACCCACACCCAAGCAACCACTCATAGGTGATACAGTACTTGCAGTGCAGCTGTAGCACTGTAGATTGTCCAGCTCGATGTGACGTCCTGGCGTAGATCCACCTCAATTTCTTCTCGTTAATAATGTACCCTATTCACTGTATTTCTTTCACTGGTCACACGATTGTTTCACTTTATTATCTTTCTTGGGTGACACTTGACAACGTCGCCTTACCACCACACTAGCCTGAACACTCTGCGCCACAACGTTTTTATTTTCCGATCACTTACAAACTTGTGGCTCTCCCCACACTTATGTGGCTCAGGCAGATTAAAAATCACTTCTAGGATTGTTCACTACCCTGACACACTTAGCAACCCTTGCAGAACACTTAGGTAGCCCTCAAAAACACTTATATTCCAGGAGCACGGAAGGCGTGACTAGCGCGCTCGCTGTCCCTACTGTGTGTGTGTGTGTGTGGTGTGTGTGTGTGTGTGTGTGTGTGTGTGTGTGTGTGTGTGTTTTTGTTTGTTTGTTTGTTTGTTTGTTTGTTTGTGTGTGTGTGTGTGTGGTGTTGTGTGTGTGTGTGTGTGTGTGTGTGTATTTTGTGTGTGTGTGTGTGTGTGGGGCGTGTGTGTGGGCGTGTGCATGTGAGCGTCCATGTGCGCGTTTATGTGTGCCCAGGCTCTCACCTGTATATACTAAGGCGAAGCTTCTTGTCCAGCCTGTCATCTTTCCGCTTGCTTCATATTCTCTTCTAGCCTCTTGTGCCATGTCATAGTTACTTTTAAAACTATGTATGAAGTCTGCCTCCACCAATATTTCGTCTAGGTTATTCCACTTCCCAGCCATTCTGTAGCTGAAGAAATACTTCCTGATATCCCTGTGATTCCCCTGTCATTAATTTTCAGTTATGCTTCTTCCCCCCTCCCCCTTCCCCGAGTACCTGTTTCCTGTCTTTTAAATAGACTGTCCCATGTCTGAATATTTTGTATGTTACCATACCTTCCCTGGTCTATCTCTCCTCCAGGGTCATTAGATTCAGTTCCTTTAGCCTTTCCTCGTAGCTCATGCCTTTTAACTCTGGAACTAGTTTCGCTGCATACGTTTACACTTTATCCAGTTTCTTAATATGCTTTCTCAGGAATGGGTCCCATAGTGGTGCTGCGTACTCTAAAGATGGTCCTGACATATGTTGTGTCAAGCATCCGGAATGAGTCTTTGTTGAGATTCCTGAAAATCGCTCTCAGATTTCTCAAGTTAGCATTGGCTGTAGAGGTTATTCGGTTGATACGAGCCACTGGTGATATGGTAGGCACTATGCTTACTCCCAGGTCCTTCTCTTTAAATGTACTCTGCAGCCTCTCCTCCTCCTTCGAATCTATACTCTGTTTCCGGTTTTCTGCACTCTTCCCATTCTTTATAAATTTGCATTTGCTGGAGTTGATTTCAAACAACCACTTGTCTGACTAATCCTGAAGTTTATCCTAAACTTTTTTGCAAGCTTTTTCCCGTCCTCATCTGTATGCATTTTTCTCGTTACTTTTACATCACCAGCGAATTGATACATGTAGCTCAATTGCATCCGGTACGTCGTTCACATAAACCAGAAAAAGAGAGAAAGATAAGTATGGTGCCAATCATCACGAATACAACGGTTGTCACTATTCAGAACTGTGCTCAAACTGATTTATGTTATGGGTAATCCGGTAACTGTGTTATATGCATATTGAAAAAATATGCGAGTAATTCGGCAAATTAAAACTGAAAACTCATTTCCTGTTGCATCAGACACACTCACGCAGACACAGACACGGCTCATCCCCTATACACACACACACACTGTACACACACACACACACACACACACACACACACACAACACACACACACACACACACACACACACACACACACACACACACACACACACACACACACACACACACACACACACACATACACACACACACACACACAACACACAGTGGGCGCCTGTGACAAGCTGGGTTCCACAGGGGTTAGTCCTAAGACCAGTGCTATTTTTGGTATATGTAAATTACATGACGGAACAGATAGAATCAGAAGTATCCCTGTTTGAAGATGATATGAAGTTAATGAGAAGAATTAAATCGGATGAGGATCAGGCAGTACTACAAAGAGGCCTGGACAGGCTGGACACGTGGTCTAACAACTTGCTCCTCGCCAGATGCAAAGTCATGAAGATCGGGGAAGGGCAAAGAAGACCGCAGACAGACAGGCTAGGTGGTCAAAGGTTGCAAGCCTCACTCAAGGAAAAGGATATTCGGGTGAGTATTATACCGAGCACATCTCCTGAGGCGGACATCAACCAGATAACTACTGCAGCATATGGGCGCCAGGCAAACCTGAGAATAGCGATCCGATACCTCAGTAAGGAATCGTTCAAGACTCTGTACACCTCATACGTTAGGTTCATACTGGAGTATGCAGCACCAGTTTGGAATCCACACCTTTCAAGCACGTCAAGAAATTGGAAAAAGTGCAAAAGTTTGCAACAAGGCTAGTTTTAGAGCTAAGGTGCATCTCATACGAAGAACGGTTAAGGGATATCGGCCTGTCCGACATTGGAGGACATGATAGCAACATACAAAATACTGCGAGAAATTGACAAGGTCGACAAAGACAGGATGTCCCAAAGATGGGACACACAAACAAGGGGTCACAATTGGAAGGTGAAGACTCAGATGAGTCAAAGAGATGTTAGTAAGTATTTCTTTAGTCATAGAGTTTTCAGGAAGTGGAATAGTCTGCCAAGTGGCGCAGTGGAAGCAGGAGGCATACATAGTATTAAGACGACGTATGATATAGCTCATGGAGCAGAGATAGTGAGGACCTAGTAACGATCAGTGAAGAAGCGGGACAAGGAGCTATGTCACGACCTCTGCAACCACAAATAGGTGAGTACACACATTTCAACTTAGAAGGGATGCTGCTCTCCAGTCAGTTTCTAGACTCTTCCCTTCCCTCTATCCCTTCATATAATCGTGTTGTAGTGTGACTTCTAAACTATTGTTTAGGGACATGAAATTGACTCGTGAGAGGGTGTGCAACAGGGGGACCCTCTCGCCCTCTTTCTATTCTGTTTGGTCATCAAGGAAATCACAGAAGCACTCTCTAGTGAGCTCAGTATCTGGTCTTTGGATGATGGTACCCTAGCTGGCACTACAGAATCTCTCCTAGAGAACATCAGAAAAATTAAAGACATGGGAGAACGCCTGGGCCTTTCTTTAAACTCCACCAAATGTGAAATAGTTTCTACCAATCGACGGATGATCCAGAATATTAGTGCTGTTTTAGCAGGAGCACGAGACATTGATCCAGCCAAAAGCACTCTCCTTGGTGCTCCTCTTGGATCCAATGCCATCGATTTGATTATTGAAAAAAAAGACTCAGACCTCAGGACGATGGAAGGCAGGATGAAAGACATCGATACCTTCTACCTACTCACCAGGTGCCTGTCAATCCCAAAACTTACCTACTTTTTGAGATGCTCTCCAGCCTTCAGCAGTCCAAAACTCAAGGAATATGACTCTCTCCTTAAGACCATGCTAGAGAGTGTATTGAATATTTCCCTCGCAGATGGTCAGTGGTTGCAAGCCTCACTTTCAGTCAGGCTTGGGGCGGGGGCTGGGAGTACGCAGATCCTCCCACATTTCCCTACCAGCTTTCCTATCCTCTTCCATAGCATCAAACGAATTAATAAGACAAATTCTTCTGGACAACCTCAGAGACTCGGCAGGAATACAGGACCCTAACTATGCCAGTGCCATCACTGAATGGGAGACTCTTGCTGCTCTATTACCAAACCCTAGTGCAGCACTGGCCTACAAACAGATGGCCCCATCGCTGAAAAGGTGCTTGCCAACATGCTCAAGGCTGTAACATCAGACAGGGAGACTGCCCGTCTCCAAGCTGTGAGCGCACCTCACCCCGGGGACTTTCTCCAAACAGATCCCATTTTGGCAAGGGGAACGCTCCTCGATCCTAAGACCCTCCGTATTGCAGTGGCTCTGCGTCTTGCTGCCCCAATCACACGGAATATACGTGTATTTGCGGCGATGCACAAGCCGACCAATATGGTCTACATGGTCTTAACTGTTCCAAAACCAAGGGCTGGCAGGCAAGACACAATGAGGTCAACGACATCGTAAAGAGAACCCTTGCTACAGCTGAATGCCCAGCCGAGAGGGAGCCCCGATCACTAGCAGCCAACAATACCCACAACCCAGCAAACCGCCGCTATGGGATCACCATCTACCCTTGAAAGAATGGCAAGCTCTTAGCATGGGACTATACCTGTGTGTCCACACTGGCTGACACCTATATCCATCACAGTATCGGGCGACAGGGAGGAGCTGCTGACCACAGGGAGGAGTACAAGATCAGCAAGTACAGGGACATAAGCCAACAGTATCAATTTATCCCAGTGGGATCAGAGACCTTGGGATCATGGAGAAAAAATGGCACACGTTTCCTTAAAGAACTGGGTTCCAGACCCATCGACTCCACCAGGGACCCAAGGGCAGCCACTTTCATGTTCTAGCGCCTCAGCGTGGCCATCCAGAGGGAAAATGCATGCTGCATACTGGGCTCGCGTCCGGCTTCGGAGGAGCTGGAGGAAATTCATAACCTTTGATATATTATACCAATGTATTCATGTTTGTGTTTTCTATCAAATTATTCTGTCTATTAATAAAGTTAGCATGTACCATAAAAATATAGAGGGTGGTAGAAGAAAATATTCAAACAGCTCCGGGGAGAACCTTCAGTTGTCGCTGAGGGACGTTTATTGTCTTCTCTGAGGATGAGGGTCCCCAGTAAATTTCTAGAGGTGGTACCTCCCTATATATGTCGTGCCGAATAGTTAAAACTGCCGATTTTG
>NC_069415.1:20600478-20622978 GCF_026875155.1 Cherax quadricarinatus | reverse complement strand
GGGAATATACCAACAAGTGTTGGATGACATACGAACAACTGAGGAGGAGTGAAGAAGCTCTTAAGTGACCTTGACACCTCAAAGGCGATGGGACCGGACAACATCTCCCCATGGGTCCTTAGAGAAGGAGCAGAGATGCTGTGTGTGCCTCTAACCACAATCTTCAACACATCCCTTGAAACTGGGCAACTACCTGAGAAATGGAAAACAGCTAATGTAGTCCCCATATTAAGAAAGGAAACAGAAACGATGCACTAAACTACAGACCGTGTCTCTGACATTATTGTGTGCAAAGTCATGGAGAAGATTATCAGGAGAGTGGTCGAACACCTGGAAAGGAACAAGATTAAAAAATGAAAACCAGCATGGGTTCATGGAAGGCAAATCTTGTATCACAAACCTCCTGGAGTTTTATGACAAGGTAACAGAAGTAAGACACGAGAGAGAGGGTTGGGTAGATTGCGTTTTCCTAGACTGCAGAAGGCCTTGACACAGTTCCCCACAAGAGATTAGTGCAGAAGCTGGAGATCAGGCACACGTAAAAGGAAGAGCACTGCAATGGATAAGGGAATACCTGACAGGGAGGCAGCAACGAGTCATGGTACGTGAAGAGGTATCACAGTGGGCGCCTGTTACGAGCGGGGTCCCACAGGGGTCAGTTCTAGGACCAGTGCTATTTTTGATATATGTGAACGACATGATGGAAGGAATAGACTCTGAAGTGTCCCTGTTCGCAGATGACGTGAAGTTGATGAGAAGAATTAAATCGGACGAGGATGAGGCAGGACTGCAAAGAGACCTGGAGAGGCTGGACATGTGGTCCAGTAACTGGCTTCTCGAATTCAATCCAGCCAAATGCAAAGTCATGAAGATTGGGTAGGGCAAAGAAGACCGCAGACAGAGTATAGGCTAGGTGGACAAAGACTACAGACCTCACTCAGGGAGAAAGACCTTGGGGTGACCATAACACCGAGCACATCACCGAGGCACACATCAACCAAATAACCGCTGCAGCATACGGGCGCCTGGCAAACCTGAGAATAGCGTTCCGATACCTTAATAAGGAATCCGTTCAAGACACTGTACACTGTGTATGTTAGGCCCATACTGGAGTATGCAGCACCAGTCTGGAACCCACACCTGGTCAAGCACGTCAAGAAGTTAGAGAAAGTACAAAGGTTTGCAACAAGGCTAGTCCCAGAGCTCAAGGAATGTCGTACGAGGAAAGGTTAAGGGAAATCGGACTGACGACACTGGAGGACAGAAGGGTCGGGGGAGACATGATAACGACATACAAGATACTGCGGGGAATAGACAAGGTGGACAGAGATAGGATGTTCCAGAGAGGGGACACAGGGACAAGGGGTCACAACTGGAAGCTGAAGACTCAGACGAGTCACAGGGACGTTAGGAAGTATTTCTTCAGTCATAGAGTTGTCAGCAAGTGGAATAGCCTAGCAAGTGAAGTAGTGGAGGCAGGAACCATACATAGTTTTAAGAAGAGGTATGACAAAGCTCAGGAAGCAGAGAGAGAGAGGATCCAGTAGCGATCAGTGAAGAGGCGGGGCAGGAGCTGAGTCCTGCAACCACAATTAGGTGAGTACAATTAGGTGAGTACACGTGTATGTGTATGCGGGCACGTTTAAATTACTGATAACAACTACCATATAAGTAACATAAGTTTTTCAGACATTCTTGTTTCTCTTTTATCAGTCAAAAATAAACGAGCTTAGTCCTTTCTCTTAATTACTCTTGTCTCAACTATATCAGCTAGAACTCAAAAATCAGCAGAGTTAAAAATTATATCTTCAAAACTATATCAAAAAATTATTAGTATTTACAAAAAAAGGCCATATAATCACTATTTAATCTTAATATCATTATTATTATTTTTATGTGAAGCGTCAAATCCGTGAGGATCATTCAGTACAAGGATTGGCGAAGGTTCGCTGACTCGCCTACTAATCGCGAGAGGAAATAGATACACTATCAGCCAGGCTGCCGCTATTCCTCATATAAACACATTTCCTCGTGATTGACTCAGCACTCCAGCAACGTCTGCTTCCTGGGCGTGTTTGTCTCCTTGGTGGCCACACAAAGCTGACGGTCGCACCTGGTATTTGTTCAGGGATCGAACTCTCACTCGGGAGACCATCTCTAGCCCTTGACTGTTTCGACGGAAACCCCAGGGAGTTGTTGTTGCAGAGTGAAGAGCGCCTCTCTCCCTGACGAAGGTGTTGAGGGTGTGTGCAAGATGCTCCCTGGAGCCATCGGAAAAAAGAAAGACGTTTGAAAAAAACCCAAATTCCAGAAGGGTAACATAAATGTGTGAGAATATCCCTAGGTTGAGAAAGTGAAGATGAAAGCACGAAAGTGGCCAGTGTCTTGAAGGCGATGATAATGGTGTGTGTGTGAGAGAGAGAGGGAGAGAGAGAGAGAGAGAGAGAGAGAGAGAGAGAGAGAGAGAGAGAGAGAGAGAGAGAGAGAGAGAGAAGAGAGAGAAAAGAGAGAGAGAGAGAGGGAGAGAGAGAGAGAGAGAGAGAGAGAGAGAGGGAGAGAGAGAGAGAGAGCGTCCCTAGTGCTGGAAGGTGAAGATGAAAGCACGAGTGAGAGAAAGATAAAAAAAAGGCTGTTTTAATTCGTCACGTGTGACAGATAAAACAGGAGTCAGTAAACAAAATGGCTTAAAGCTCATAAACCAGATTTTTACACCTGTAATAATACCAAGGCAAAAAAATGTATTTCGATTCAGACCTGAAAAGGAAGAAAATGTAGGTATTGATTTCGCTGTGTGTGTCTTTGAATCAGTGAGAAAGAGAAAATGCATGTGTGCGTGTGTGTGTATATATATATATGTGTGCGTGTGCGTGTGCGTGTGTGTGTGTGTGTGTGTGTGTGCGTGTGTGTGTGTGTGTGTGTGTGTGTGTGTGTGTGTGTGTGTGTGTGTGTGTGTGTGTGTGTGTATTCGCGTTTGCAAGCGCGCGTCTGCGCTGTAAGAGAGAATACTAGGAAAAGACGTTCACAGAAGTGCAGTTAGGAATTGAGCGAATATAATTAATTGTTACTCAATGTCCTCTTCTCCCTTATTCGTGTTCTCTCAATACTGGAGTGAGTGTGGAGGAGCGTGTTTCCCAGGCGTACATGGTTACAAGCTTCTAAAGTTGCCATGGTATTCTCAAGCCACGGAATAACACGTTTACGTACAGCTGTAAGTGCCTTGTCTCAATCAGCGATGCTATTGCAAGATCCCGTGTACAAGGGAACAGGAATACTAGATTACAAGGCTATATCGTAACAAGACTCTGGGTCAAGCTTTCATGCTAGGGATATATCGTTCTAGCTTATAAGATAACATTTCAAGAATATAAATTTACGCATAGAAACGTTTCTTGGTGAGTGAAGAGTCAGTAACTCTAATTTCTGCTTTGTTCATATAAGATTATATCTAATCACAAAAGAGCAATAAACAGATAAGTTTGCATCTAAACACAAACGTAAAATAAGCACTGGTCAGTAACACAAGCACACGAACAATGAGGACAAGCACAAGAATAGAATAGAATTACATATTTCGGCGTACAAAAAAAAGCTGCCCTCTGCTGAGAAGAACATCAGTGGGAAGCTGGGATATAGTGTTCTTATGTAACAACTTTACATGAAGCAAGTGATATCTTGACAAGAAACTTGACTTCAGTCATACTTAGTTAACTTTCAAACGCTTTCATGATGTTAAAGACTCGGTTCTTCGAGAATATGATTGAGTAATCAAGAAAGCGCTTCTAAGTAAATTATCTTTCAGGTTGGTTAAGTTGCATAGGAATAATAGTAGCTTTTTTTTTCCTTTGGGGTTTTTAGTGTCATAAGAATTCTCTACTGAAAAATAGAGCATTATATAACAATAATAATAAGGTAACACAAGCTATTAACATCTATCACCATTAAGTCTAATCAGCAAAAAGAGCGTCCAAAAAATTAAAACGTTTGCCAAGTTTCCTCATTCAGTCAAGGTTAAAAAAAATATTCAAGGCACATAACTTACCAGCCAATTAACTCTTCAGACCAATTTACTGATGCGATTGTTTGTAAGGTGGGCAAGAAAGTCAGAGAATGATAATATGAATGATAAGCATGTCTTGACTTCTTTTCATTTTTCTGTGTCTCTCTTATCCTTCAGAAATTTTGCTCAAGCCGATTATGGAAAAATTAGGTTTGAATAATGACTGTCGATACTGAAAAAAATATATATTAAAATACATATTAACATAGCTACATGGGCTACATAATTTTCTAGCACCCGGAAGCATAAAGACATGGAACTTTATATTCTAATATGTCACTGGTTAAATAATATATTCTTATTGACTACCAGGATATTTAAAGTTATATTATACCTTCTTTTAAATATTAATATATATTTCAGTATCGAGCAGAGCTAAGGAACAAAAATTCTTAATGTACATACAGTGGCAAAGCCTTGCTAGAATATATGTTTTTGATGACAAGATCACCCACACACTCACTCCTCTCTTATTCAGGATATATATAAAAAAAAACAAGATATTAACATTGGGGAGGAAGAAACAAGGCTTCTCTCTCTCTTCAGTCATATAGTCAGAGAAGAAATTAGCTTTGCGCACAATACAAGAAGACCCCTGGAGCATATCGCCGAAAGCGAATATAATTCTCATGCTTTGAACAGTATATACATAATTTACTAATAAAAGAACAGCCTCCAGGAAATGAAAACATTAGGGCTTTATACAAGTTGCTAGGTTTCTCTTTGAGTATCGAGCGCCAGCATAGAACCTGCACTTGACCAAGTACGTGAAATAATTACGGATCTAATGGTTTGCAATGAGAATGATGCTTAATTACAAGAAAAGAGTTAAGGAAATCACATCAACACCTCTGGAAGAGACGAACGGGAGGGACATAGATATGACGTACCAAATACCAATGGTACAATACAGAATGGAAGAAGACAGGCAAACTGAGGTGTTGGAAGGAGACAGGAGGTAAAAAAATGGAAGTATCAAACGTCGAGGAGACACCTGAAATAAAATGTCGATAATGCAGCATGTGTCTGACAGAATGTACATCACTGATAAAATATAAACCGCATATTATTTTATTCACATACTTGCAGATATATTTTACCATTGATATACAATACGTGAAATGACCAAGATGAAGAGGTAGCGGAGGCAAACACCATATATAATTTTAAGAGTATATGCGATCCTGCCCTGAGGCCATGAATGACTACAGCTGATCAATAAATATCAAGAAGCTATGACAGGAGCTATGTTCGACCCGGGGCTTTGTGTAGCTAAGCGCGGGTGTGCATGAACGTATGCACACACACACACACAAACACACACACCATACAATAGGAATAGTTACAAATGGTTCTGGACAAGCTGCAGGATGAAACTGACAAGTAGCTTCCAGAATTTTACAATGGAAAGACAAAATTATAAAATCGGAGAAGGGCAAAAGATGCCCGGAAACAGTGTACAAGTTGTAAACCTTTTTGAAAGAGAAGGACCTTGGGGTGAGCATAGTTCCGAACATTTCGCCTGAGACACACACCATCCGAATAAACGTTTTATCAAATATAAGACTGGCAGCTTTCAGGAACATCAGTATGGAGGCATTCGCAAACTTATACACGGCATGTCAGGCCCATCTTGGAATATGCAGCGCCATTATCAAACCCACATCTGGCTAAGTATGTAAAGAAGCTGGAAAAAGCGCAAAGGTTTGCAACTAAACTAGTCCCAGAGTTGAGGGGTATGGCATATGAAAGGCTAAACCTGACGACACTAGAGGATACATGAATCAGAGGTGATATGTAGTAGAAAATATTTAGAGGCAATGGCAGGGGGGACAGGGAGAGTCTGTTTAAGAGGCGGGTCACTGGTACACGAGGTCACAGCTGGAAGTTGAAAGCACAGATGAGGCACAGGGATGTTAGGAAATACTTCTTTAGCCTTAGAGTGGTTAGGAAGTAGAACGGCCTAGACAGAGAAGTGGTAGAGGCACAATACATACATAGGTATGATAGCGCTCACGCAACCAGGAAAGAACTATACCATCACCTACCAGCATAGAGTCGGAGCCAGAAGATGAGACTCAATCCCTGCAACAATAATTAGGTGAGTACAATCAGGTGAATACACAAACACACAAACACTCAATTCAAGAGAAAGTATAAGACAAGCCTTACAATCAACACTTGTCAATTCGAGAACAGAACTTTTTTTTTGACAACAAACCATATTATATTTTGCCTTAGTACTTTCGGTGAATTATTATTAAGGTTATATATTAATTAAGCCACAACCGCATTTTCTAAAGGAAAGGGGACGGTAGAAAACTTTAGTGGCCATGATTAAAAAACTAATTTGACCATCATTCAAGATTAAAGCTTGGAAAAAATTACATGGAATATATGTAGCGTGAGTTGTAGCCGTTCTCTCACCCAGCTCCCACGAAGCTGAAATGGCTAATGGAAGGCGAAAATAAAGTTTTTTTCAACTTTAGTAAGAGCTAAATTAACAGAAATATTATTATCGAACCCGAATCCGGTGAACACCAGACATATGAAGAAAAGTGAGAATCTGTTTGAGATGAAAAAATGAAATGTGTAAAAAAGATCCGTATATTTCTGACTGGGAGAATTTCTTCTCCAAATGAAGGTTTGTCCCTAAGGTCGAAATATACAGATGTATTTATCCTGTGTTTAACATATACAAGATGTGGATTCTCACTTTTTGGTCTTTAAATGCCTATGGCACTCTAAAGTAACGAGGGAAACTAGTCCCTCGGGTATTCACCACAGACAAGTAACTGAATTAATGCGCAGGTCTCTTGTACACAGTGATCTGCAGGTTTTGTTTTGATATTATGTTAAAGAAAATGAGTAGCTTCCTTTCTTTTCACTTTTTTCCTCGTTGCAGCAAGCATTTTGTAGGTGCAAAAGAAAAGTAATGGATTAAAATTTTACTGCAGCTGTTCCGACTTTTAACATCTCACAGAAACAGTGGAAATCTGACGCTATCAAGGCTATCGCAGCGGGATGTTTTCACTTTTTTTGTTGTGCTCTTTTTGCACCGAGTTCTTAACTTGTGTATTATAGTTTGCTTGTGATAGCTGGTGACTTGTCAGGTCAGGCTGTGACCTGACAGGTCAGAGCACTCTATAAATCTTGCAACATCTATGCTATAATTGCCCCGAGCTCACCTGTCAGCCGTAACACTTGCTCCTCATACTCATATCCTCTCACAGATTGCTCAGTCTTCATGAAGAGAATCTCAAAAGGAGCAACGAAATATATAGATATTACTTCATAAATCACTAATAGAAAATACCAGTAAGTTAAAGAATACAAAATGTATATAACACTTTAACATCGTTATTGAAGAAATGTTTCGGGTGCTAAGGATTTTTTTCATTTATCATGCTTTTTTAATGTAGCATTTCTTATTTCAAGTTTTGATTGCCAAATTGTTCATTTAAATTGGAATTCACTGGTGTGCTACGACACTTTGTGTCGCTTCCCTCACGTGTTGGTTCATAAAATTTTCCATTGCTGCCTCCGTTTACTCTGCACTATACTCTTCTGATCTCCCATGCGGGTCCCAGATTTCGCAATCAGTTTCTGTGTTTGAAACTGCTTTATTTAGTAACGTTATATCTTTACTGCTGCTCTGTGCTACTGTCTCCAACATTTTTTATTTTGATAACTTGGTGAGTATTTCTCAGCAGACAGTGTTTGTGGGGGTAAAGACTCAGGAAAAAATCCAGTGTTCTGTGACTTTCACAAACGCCCTCCGAAAGTGTATTTTTCAAGCATGCACTGCAAATTATATTCTACAGAAACAACACTTGCAAAAAAGTATAATGCATCACAGTCTGTATGTAAAAGTTGGGCTAGAGCATAAGTTACCTAAGTGAAAGAGAGAAAGAGAGAGAGAGAGAGAGAAAGACAAAAATGAGACAAAGCATCAGATATTCTAAGGTCATCATATATACTCGTGTTGCAGGCAGATTTGACGGTCTATGTAAATCTTGTGTAATTGGCCTCCTCGCCTGACAAAATTCCACAAAATTTGAAATTCATGACCTCAGCAGAAACGAGCTGTGAGGCTTGTGTGTGTGTGTGTGTGTGTGTGTGTACTCACCTAGTTGTACTCACCTAGTTGAGGTTGCGGGGGTCGAGTCCGAGCTCCTGGCCCCGCCTCTTCACTGATCGCTACTAGGTCACTCTCCCTGAGCCGTGAGCTTTATCATACCTCTGCTTAAAGCTATGTATGGATCCTGCCTCCACTACATCGCTTCCCAAACTATTCCACTTACTGACTACTCTGTGGCTGAAGAAATACTTCCTAACATCCCTGTGATTCATCTGTGTCTTCAGCTTCCAACTGTGTCCCCTTGTTACTGTGTCCAATCTCTGGAACATCCTGTCGCTGTCCACCTTGTCAATTCCTCTCAGTATTTTGTATGTCGTTATCATGTCCCCCCTATCTCTCCTGTCCTCCAGTGTCGTCAGGTTGATTTCCCTTAACCTCTCCTCGTAGGACATACCTCTTAGCTCTGGGACTAGTCTTGTTGCAAACCTTTGCACTTTCTCTAGTTTCTTTACGTGCTTGGCTAGGTGTGGGTTCCAAACTGGTGCCGCATACTCCAATATGGGCCTAACGTACACGGTTGTACAGGGTCCTGAATGATTCCTTATTAAGATGTCGGAATGCTGTTCTGAGGTTTGCTAGGCGCCCATATGCTGCAGCAGTTATTTGGTTGATGTGCGCTTCAGGAGATGTGCCTGGTGTTATACTCACCCCAAGATCTTTTTCCTTGAGTGAGGTTTGTAGTCTCTGGCCCCCTAGACTGTACTCCGTCTGCGGTCTTCTTTGCCCTTCCCCAATCTTCATGACTTTGCACTTGGTGGGATTGAACTCCAGGAGCCAATTGCTGGACCAGGTCTGCAGCCTGTCCAGATCCCTTTGTAGTTCTGCCTGGTCTTCGATCGAGTGAATTCTTCTCATCAACTTCACGTCATGTGTGTGTGTGTGTGTGTGTGGTGTGTGTGTGTGTGTGTGTGTGTGTGTTGTGTGTGTGTGTGTGTGTGTTATGTGTGTGTGTGTGTATGCGTGTGTGTGTGTGCGTGTGTGTGTGTGTGCGTGTGTGTGTGTGTGTGTGCGTGTGTATGTGTATGAGTGTGTGTGTGTGTGTGTGTGTGTGTGTGTGTGTGTGTGTGTGTGTGTGTGTGTGCGTATGTGTGTGTTTGTTTGTGTGTATGTGTGTGTGTGTGTGTGTGTGTGTGTATGTGTGTGTGTGTGTGTGTGTGTGTGTGTGTACTCACCTAATTGTAGTTGCAGGGGTCGAGACTCAGCTCCCGACACCGCCTTGTTTCTGTGTCCCCTCTATATGTGTGTGTGTGTGTGTGTACTCACGTAATTGTAGTTGCACGGGTCGAGTCATAACTCCTGGCCCCGTCTCTTCACTGGTGTGTGTGTGTGTATGCTTGCGTGAATGAGTGCGTGACGAGGGAGTGATCGCATGAGCATTTTTCTAGTTCGAGATTAAATCTACGGAGAATTCCATGCACATTTCACTATGTAATTCTCTAAGCGGCTATGGCTCGAGCGTAGGAAAAGTATTTGAAGATTATCCAAAATTTTGTCCTCCACTTGGTTGGAATTCAGTTATATTAAAATATACTTTAGTGTATCCAACATACGTAAGTGAAATACGTTTTATGGAAAATAGACCTAAATGAATGAAATACATTTACATTAAAACACAACTAAACTACAGTTCCAATTTATTTAGTGTGTCCTACACTGTCTCTGCGGAATGAAGCCGTACTATACCTGGGATGGACTATAGTAGACTATAGTAGACTATACCTGGGATACAGTTGCATTAGCCTACACCTGGGATACAGCTGAATTAGCCTACACCTGGGATACATTTGCATTAGACTACACCTGGGATACAGTTGCATTAGCCTAAACCTGGGATAAAGTTGCATTAGACTATAGCTGGGATACAGTTGCATTAGACTACACCTGGGATACAATTGCATTAGCCTACGCCTGGGATACAGTTACATTAGCCTTCACCTGGGACACAGTTGCATTAGCCAAAACCTCATGTCTGTTACTAGAAAATACTTAGTGATGAGTGAAAAATTGATGGATACATCATTCAACGAGCAACACAAAATGGTGTGGATCTTAACATTTATTTAGCGTTTCTGGCTGGCCTGGTAGCGTGACAGATTCTACTCCTGAATATCAATTTGCAAAGTATGGTGAAGTTGAAGTTAGAAATGTAGAGCTGGACTAATACACGAGTGAAGGAATTTTTCTTGGAAATTAAATAAAATAAGAGAGGTAGTTCTTGCTGTCACAGAATACAAAACACTTAGTTACAATTATTATTATTATTATTATTATTATTATTATTATTATTATTATTATTATTATTATTATTATTATTATTATTATTATTATTATTATTATATTCATTGAAAATATAACAGAATATACCCTTCATGACCTTAAGGGTTATGGGAGGTAATCAGATTTAATTATAAAGCTCTTCCCCAGTATCAAGGCACCCCTCCCTCCCTCCTTCCCTCTCTTTTTCCCTCCCTCCTTCTCTCCCTCCCTCCCTCCCTCCCTCCCTCCCTCCCTCTCTTGAGATGCTCACGTTAGTGGCGTCAGACTAACCCAGGAGAGAGAAGCATTTTTCATGGTGTAATTTAAACATGACTGATAAAGATATTTTTTAGTCTATGTCACCCGGACGTTAACTTCCTCCTTCACTTATTCGCGTGATAAATGTTTTTTTTTCCGCGCTCTTATCGTTTTTATGGAAGTATTCTTCATGTAAAGTTTTATATTTTTTTTCATTTTTAGGCAGTGATACGTTAGTAAATAATAATATATACTGGTTAGTTAAACTGAATTGTGAGTCGTAGCTGCGCCTTGCTCTTTAACTCAAAAGTAGGTTCAGCATGCAAGCTCAGGAGTAGATACAAGCAAACATGCGATTATATAAGCATACACATACACTCACACACTCGTGCACTCAGTCAGACATATTCACACACTCATACATATACTCACACAGATATACACACATTCACACACTCACACACGCTCTTACACAGAGACACTCTCCTACACACACACACACACACACACACACACACACACACACACACACACACACACACACGTTCCTAAACATACGAAAACTGTTTCTCGTAATCATTTTTCATCTTAAATACACAGTAAGATGGGTCGACCGACTCCCTTGTTACTCATTCTCTCTTCATTCAGAGAAGCGATTGAAGTGCATCACGTTGTTTAGCAACGATGCTTCTCGATGTAAAACCCATTTTATATTCACGTATAAGAGGCACTGTACAAGTGAAGTCCAGACATAGGCAAAAAAAATCTTGCTTCCTTGCAAGGAAAATGTAAATCATGATACGTTACATTTACTTCAAACAATAAATTGTCAGGAAATCTTAACTTGCTAAATTTTCAGAAGTCAGGAAGATTTTTATCTAGAATTAACATATAACAATGATATTATAAATATATATATATATATATATATATATATATATAATATATATATATATATATATATATATATAATATATAACATCTATATATATATATATATATATATATATATATTATATATATATAACTATATATATATATATATATATATATATTATATATATATATACATATATATATTATATATACATCTATATATATATATATATATATATATATATATATATATATATATATATATATATATATATATATATATATATATATATATATATATATTTATTTATTTATTTATTTATTTATTTATTTATTTATTTATATTTAAATAATAGTCAGTGGCCCTAAGCTATATTCTCGATTCGCTTATATTTATTTTTTGAGGTCGTTTAGAACTGACAACAAAATGTCACCCTTCCCGTTTTGCTTTTTTAATCCGCGTATTAATTCTTTTCTTCGTAATCATCTTACGTTTCTCGTTGGACATTGCAGACATAAGACCGATGTGAAAAAGTGTCAGAGAAAGTCAGTGTTGAAACCTATAAAACCGTACCTTGTATAGCAACACTATGACATAGTCAAGACAGGTACATTATGTAAATCACAATGCCACAGTGAAGGGAGCTTTGTATTACAATACGATACAGTGGAGGTAACTACACTGTATTATATTATGACGCGGTGAAGGGTAGCCTGGCGTCGTAACTACAGTGTGCTCAGAAACCTGGCTTTGTTGGACCTGCCAGCCTCTCGTGCCACCATGGAGATGATGTACAGTGGAAGATTTATAGATAATGGAAGACTGTCTGTGTGTGTGTGTGTGAGAGAGAGAGAGAGAAAGAGAGAGAGAGAGATGAGCTGATGTAGGTAACAGCTCTTAGCTTGCCAATAAAGATAGGAATCCTTAACCTGTAAATAGCTGTCAATAAAGCTAGGGATCCTTAACCTTGTCAAACACTGTGTATAAAAAAAAAAGAAAGAGGCAAAGCCATAAATAACAGATAAGAAAGAAATAAATGTTGTAGATGTTTTCAGTCGTTTATTTTTGTTGAGTGTTTGATGTCTCTGCCTTTGTGTCTACATAACTCTGCATGCCTTTTGCCAGTCGAAATATTCTTATATGCTTTTCCATTTTTTTCTTTATATTCGTGTTATCCTTTCTCTCTCTCTCTCCCTCTCTCTCTCTCTCTCTCTCTCTCTCTCTCTCTCTCTCTCTCTCTCTCTCTCTCTCTCTCTCTCTCTCTCTCTCTCTCTCTCTCTCTCTCTCTCTCTCCGTTTCCCTTTCATCGTCATGACTTGCTCCGAGGCACCAGAATGACAGTAACTCACTCCTGTCACTGAAGGAGCGGCAGCTGGTGGTGGCAAACGTTCAGTTGTCACCCCGGAAGCGACGTTTAGCCGACCACCTCCGTCATGTTGTCTGGGTACTGCTCCTAGGTAATAGTCGACGATATGACCCGACTCCGAGACACATAGCACGTCTGACCTCGCTGAATATCCGAGTTTCCTTAGAGCCTCTCCCACTGATGGTAAGTTGAAGGGACTAGACGAAGATTTCAACAGCTTCAAGAGTAGGTATAATAGGGCCCTGGAGGTCAGGAAAAGTAAAGCTTGTCGATAATATTTAAGAGGAGGGCCTTGAGTTGTATCTCGGCCTATGATGTAATACATTCGTATAACTAAATGAGCACACACATATCCTAGAGATGAAACGAAAACAGGGATATGAGAAGACATTTCTTTAAATTACGCGTGGTAGTAAGGAGAAATATCTGCAAAAATGACATTGAAAAAGCAGACACCTTAAAGGGGGGCTGAAAAAATAAATATAACAGCCATACAGATCAAGTAACGTGGTGGTCATCTTGGACACATCAGATATAAAAATAGATACAATGAGAAACGCAAAAATAGAAGACCACATGAGAAAAATATAGATTTCAACATAAAATACTGAATATCTAAAACCGAGAAATGGAACTGAAATTAACAAGGCAAAATATCACCGGCAGTGAGTAAACCTGAAGCTTCCTTAGTTGACGGATTGCATGTTATGAGAAATAACATTATATAAGACCATGAAAAAATTAGGAAAAAAATACGAATAACTTTTAGTACTAACGGCCGTGAGTGCAACAGTTAACACACAGAAAATATAACAAGGTGGTGCAGAATGGTTACTAGAATTTTATGTAAATAAAGTGATAGACAGGAACAGTGATATATGAAAGAGGAAGTATGCGCGGCAGTCGGACCTGTGGAAATTTCAAATTATGGGAAACATATCACTGGAGACTGGACACGTTTAGCATAGCTCTGCTTCTGTAGCTAGAAACACCTGATCATAAAAAGTTAATATCACTGGAAGGCTGAAGAACAACCGAAAATATGATGGATAAAGAGAGAATGTCGATGAAGATTGAAGGAAACAGGACGAGGGGACACAAATGGAAGCTAGGAGTTCAAAGAAGTCAAAGGGACACAAAAATGAATTCCATCAGTTTGAGGGAAGTGGACAAATGAAATGCATTAGGAAGGGTAGCACTGGTAGCTACTCGATAAAGGAGATATGATGGCGCCTTAAATGATAGGTGGTAAGCCACTCAAACTAATCGAAAGGAAAAGGCAAGGACCATGAGCTGGAGCCCAAATTCCGTATGGCAAATATACAGATGAGCTACATAGATGTCAGTAAATACTTCTTAAGACTCAGAATGGTCATCAAGTCTATGAAGTGGTGAAGGCAGACTCAATACACGGCTTCTCACTTTATCCATTTAGCCACTAGGGTTACAGTGTTACAAGTAAACTCTTGGATGGTGAGCAAGATCTCGACTTGTATGAAGGTTTACTGTAGGGAGATTCTCCACCTCCCCCCCCCCACCTTCCCTTGCTCCTCTCCCTTTCTGACTGGTCCACAAGGAGACAACTGGGTCGCTGTCGAGTGAGCTCAACATCTGGTTCTTGGATCATGAAACTCTGGCTGGCACTGCAGAATCCTTTCTAGATGATATCTGGCCGAGATGACATATATATATGTTTGTTTGCATTGCTGCTGAAGACGCGCTTGCTGTTGCAGCGTGAAAGGCCTTAAGCAACCTCCCTCCTCTCCCACCCTTATTGTTATTGAGTATTATTAATCATTCGTTTATCTTTTTCACTTTCTAAGGTGCAAACAATAATATATATATATATATATATTTATATATATATATATATATATATATATATATATATATATATATATATATATATATATTATATATATATATATATATATATATATATATGTCGTGCCGAATATGTAAAACTGGTCAATTAGCAAGAACTCACTTAAAATTAAGTCCTTTCTAAAATTTTCTCTTATATGTTTAAATATATATTTTTTTCATTGATGTTAATGTAAAAAATTTTAATTTTGCACCAAAAGAATCTTAGAAAACTTGCCTAACCTTATCATAACAAGTGCAATTTATTTCAGCCTAACCCAACTAAATATATTTTAAATACGTTTACAATAATTTAGTACTAAACAAACACAATCAAACATATTTTTATTGTTAGGTTCAGAATGATTTTGGCGAAATTATTGCATACACAAATTTTCACTTGTCCTATATGGCAAGATGAGCGTTGCTATTTAAGCCAAGATAGCAAGTTCTGCCTATTCGGCACGATATATATATATATATATATATATATATATATATATATATATATATTATATATATATATATATATATTATATATTATATATATATATATATATATATATATATATATATATATATGTCGCGCCGAATATGTAAAACTGGTCAATTAGCAAGAACTTATTTAAAATTAAGTCCTTTCTAAAATTTTCTCTTATACGCTTAAAGATATATTTTTTTCATTAACGTTACTGTAAAAAAATTTAATTTTGCACCAAAAGTATCTTATAAAACTTACCTAACCTTACCATAACAAGAACAATTTATTTTAGCCTAACCCAACTATATATATTTTAGATTTGTTTACAATAATTTAATACTAAACAAACACAGTGAAATATATTTTTTTCGTTAGGTTCAGAATGATTTTGGCGAAATTATTGCATACATAAATTTTCACTTTTCCTATATGGAAAGATGAGCGTTGCTATTTAAGCCAAGATTGCAAGTTCTGCCTATTTGGCACGACATATATTATATATATATATATATATTATATATATATATATATATATATATATATATATATATATATATATATATATATATACATATATATATATATTATATATATGTATATATATATATATATATATATATATATATATATATATATATATATATATATATATTATATATATATATGTCGTGCCGAATATGTAAAACTGGTCGATTAGCAAGAACTCATTTAAAATTAAGTCCTATCTAAAAAATTCTCTTATACGTTTAAAGATATATTTTTTCAATAATATTAATGTAAAAAATTTTAATTTTACTCCAAAAGCATCTTATAAAACTTACCTAACCTTATTAAAACAAGAACTATTTGTTTTAGCCTAACCCAACTAAATATATTTTAGATTTATTTACAATAATTTAATACTAAAGAAACACAATGAAATATATTTTTATCGTTAGGTTCAGAATGATTTTGGCGAAATTATTGCATACACAAATTTTCATTTGTCCTATATGGCAAGATGAGCGTTGCTATTTAAGCCAAGATCGCAAGTTCTGCCTATTTGGCACGACATATATACATATATACATATATATTATATATATATATATAAAATATATATATATTATATATTATATATATATATATATATTTTATATATATATATATATATATATATATGCAAAACAACCACTCTGAAAGAATAGAGAAATTCCAAGCGCTTTCGTGGCTACTCACATTATCAAGGAACTATGAAAGTAAAGCATCCAAGGAAGCTATATAAGGGGTCTGGCCAGCACCTCACTATCAGATCCCACAACGGTTAAACACGTGACGCGCGCCGACCCAATAATTTAAAAATTATTATTTGTCCAGTGTATTATTAAATTCTTCCCAAATTCTATTAATTATAAATGGATCTAATTTATATAAACCAAAGGAAATATTCATATTATTGTCAAAACTGTTTTTTATGAAACAAGATTCAATTATATTCCTGTCGACAATGGACTTGCTTGATACTACTTTCTCAACTTTTTGAAAATCAATTGGATGGTTAAAATCTCTTACATGAATAAATAGAGCATTGGAATCTTGTCCAGTTCTAATGCTATATTTATGTTGTTTTAATCTTAGTTCGAGATTTTTACCAGTTTGACCGCAATAAACTTTATCGCAAATTTTACAAGGAATCTTATAGACACATCCATCAGCAGTTTGGGGGGAATTCTTTATCAAAAGTATTTTTACTGTATCAAGATTTTTGAATACAACTTTAATATTAAAAGTCTTAAGAAGAGAAGGCATATCAACCAAGTTTTCATGGTAAGGGAGAACCAACATATTTTTAGTTGAATAAGGCTGGTTGTCCCTTTTTGGATTGTAAAAAGTGTTTCTAGCAACTTTAAAAGATTTATCAATTACATTTCTTGGGTATTTTAAATCATTACCTATTTCATAAATTTTGGATATTTCCTCATCTATGAACTCAGGACTACAAATTCGTAAAGCTCTCAAAAACATTGATGAGAAAACAGACAGTTTGACTCTATCTTGATGCGAGGAATAATAGTGGACATAGGAACAGTTATTTGTAGGTTTTCTGTAAATTTTAAATTTGAATTCATTATTACCCTTAATAATTAAAACATCTAGAAAAGGCAATGAGTTGTTTTCTTCAAACTCAACAGTAAAGTTTATAGAATGGGCTAAGCTATTTAATTTTCCAAGGAAATGGTGTATATCTACATTTTTGGGCATAAGACAAAATATCATCAACATATCTGAACCTTTTAGTTCTATTAGGGAGGATTGTGTTAAGCAACCTTGTTTCAAAAAATTCCATGTATAGGTTACTAAGAACAGGTGAAAGAGGATTTCCCATTGCCATACCAAACTTCTGAGTGTAAAACTTATCATTAAATACAAATTTTGCATCAACAGTGCAAAGTTTAATAAGTTTAATGATAATAGGAACTGGCAATGGTAAATCATAGTTAACGAGTTCTTCAGATAAGAAACTTAATAAATCATCAACAGGAACTTTCGTAAACAAGGAAGTAACATCAAAACTAACCATGTTAAAATCATTTAAGTCAGTCAAGGAGCTTAATTTATCAACCAAGTCTATGTTGTTTTTAACATTAAAGTTAGAAATTTTGCCAACAATAGGGCTCAAAATATCAGCAAGCCATTTGGATAATTTATATGAAACTGACCCTATGGAGCTAATAATAAGAAAATTAGACATTTTAATTGGAAATAGTGATTGGACAAAGCATGCTAATAACAATTTTGTAATTAACTTATCAGATGAAATTCTAGACAAACATACAACTGCTGCTCTAGGTTTTGGCCTAAGTTTTGCAACTTCAAAAAAACTTATATAATGTTGAAATTGCAAAAGCCTTTTGTAACTTTGAAAATTTTTTTGATTTATCCTCTGATGAAATTAATATTAGTAAAGGAATGGTATATAGCTCTATGTTAAAACCAAACATTCCCAATTGCCCTCAAAGATTCTTTAAGTCTTATGATACACTTAATAACAATAAAAATTTGCGCATTACTAAAGCAGACAAAATAAATGCAATAGTAATTATGAAAGAAAATGATTACCAAGAAAAATTTAATAATCTCTTAGATGATACTGGAACCTATTCTAAACTTAGGAAAAATCCCCTAGAAACCGTTAACAGCAATTTCAATAAAACAATAAAACTTCTACTGAAAGGCAAAGATGAATTAGTCAAACAATTTACTTCCACTAATCCATCTTTACCTTACATGTATGGACTAATAAAAACACACAAACCAGGGAATCCAGTCAGATCAATTATTAGCTCCATAGGGTCAGTTTCATATAAATTATCCAAATAGCTTGCTGATATTTTGAGCCCTATTGTTGGCAAAATTTCTAACTTTAATGTTAAAAACAACATAGACTTGGTTGATAAATTAAGCTCCTTGACTGACTTAAATGATTTTAACATGGTTAGTTTTGATGTTACTTCCTTGTTTACGAAAGTTCCTGTTGATGATTTATTAAGTTTCTTATCTGAAGAACTCGTTAACTATGATTTACCATTGCCAGTTCCTACTATCATTAAACTTATTAAACTTTGCATTGTTGATGCAAAATTTGTATTTAATGATAAGTTTTACACTCAGATGTTTGGTATGGCAATGGGAAATCCTCTTTCACCTGTTCTTAGTAACCTATACATGGAATTTTTTGAAACAAGGTTGCTTAACACAATCCTCCCTAATAGAACTAAAAGGTTCAGATATGTTGATGATATTTTGTCTTATGCCCAAAAATGTAGATATACACCATTTCCTTGGAAAATTAAATAGCTTAGCCCATTCTATAAACTTTACTGTTGAGTTTGAAGAAAACAAACTCATTGCCTTTTCTAGATGTTTTAATTATTAAGGGTAATAATGAATTCAAATTTAAAATTTACAGAAAACCTACAAATAACTGTTCCTATGTCCACTATTATTCTTCGCATCAAGATAGAGTCAAACTGTCTGTTTTCTCATCAATGTTTTTGAGAGCTTTACGAATTTGTAGTCCTGAGTTCATAGATGAGGAAATATCCAAAATTTATGAAATAGGTAATGATTTAAAATACCCAAGAAATGTAATTGATATATCTTTTAAAGTTGCTAGAAACACTTTTTACAATCCAAAAAGGGATAACCAGCCTTATTCAACTAAAAATATGTTGGTTCTCCCTTACCATGAAAACTTGGTTGATATGCCTTCTCTTCTTAAGACTTTTAATATTAAAGTTGTATTAAAAAATCTTGATACAGTAAAAAAAACTTTTGATAAAGAATTCCCCCCAAAATGCTGATGGATGTGTCTATAAGATTCTTTGTAAAATTTGCGATAAAGTTTATTGCGGTCAAACTGGTAAAAACCTCGAACTAATATTAAAACAACATAAATATAGCATTAGAACTGGACAAGATTCCAATGCTCTATTTATTCATGTAAGAGATTTTAACCATCCAATTGATTTTCAAAAAGTTGAGAAAGTAGTATCAAGCAAGTCCATAGTCGACAGGAATATAATTGAATCTTGTTTCATAAAAAGCAGTTTTGACAATAATATGAATATTTCATTTGGTTTATATAAATTAGATCCATTTATAATTAATAGAATTTGGGAAGAATTTAATAATACACTGGACAAATAATAATTTTTAAATTTTCTTGGGTAGAATAGTTTGTGAGTGAGTTGTGCAAAGGACCTATCCAAGATGGGTCGGCGCGCGTCACGTGTTTAACCGTTGTGGGATCTGATAGTGAGGTGCTGGCCAGACCTCTTATATAGCTTCCTTGGATGCTTTACTTTCATAGTTCCTTGATAATGTGAGTAGCCACGAAAGCGCTTGGAATTTCTCTATTCTTTCAGAGTGGTTGTTTTGCATATTTTGAAATCACCTGTTTACTGTGATCTAATTGCATATATATATATATATATATATATATATATATATATATATATATATATATATATATATATATATATATATATATATATATATATATATATATGTATATATACATATATATATATATATATACATATATATATATATATATATATATATATATATATATATATATATATATATTATATATATATATATTATATATATATATATTATATATATATATATATATATATATATATATATATATATATATATATATATAATATATATAAATATATATATATATATATATATATATATATATATATATATATATATATATATATATATATATATATATATATATATATTATATATATAAGCTGTAAATTCTAAAACGGAAATTTTGTCTCCATTTGTTATGCTTAATGACTCTTTATTTAGTTAACCACTTTATTATTCAGGATGTAATATTTCTAGAACGTCGTTTGAACCACATGGACTTTTAAAGATATCCAACTTTATCACAATTTTTACTTCCAATATGTGTTCTTACTTGCTGCTGTGCTGTGCTGTGCTCCCTCGTACGTAAAATTTCCCCAAACACGTCTGATGATCTTTTCCATGACGCTAATGTTCTATTGGTGCAATGATACGCGGTCTTGCCTGCACTGATAAGTACTGGAGCCCGGGAGGCTGCATTAGAGAGATGTTATATGGCTTATTGAACCCCGGTTCGCCCCTGTACCGGGATCACGGTAATGTATACATTGGAAGACGGTCACCGAGCTTTTATACCTCGGCTTTACTGGAGTCTCTTGTAGTCTGTAAAGCCTTAAGTTCCGAGTCACGGCATCACTTCAGGTTTTATCAGCCTTATTTAATCCACTCTGTAATATGATGTTCTCTGCTCTTGCACATGCGGACTGAACAGGCCATATTTTGCAAAAAGCGAAATACTAAATACGTTGCTGGCCAGTTATATTTATCCAAGACTAGTATTTACTAAGCCTTATCCACATATCTTGCTTCTATCAATCACCCTGTTATCAAGACCAACTAGCGTATACGTTTTACTCATGGTAGAACATTAGAGCTGATAGAGCTGCGGGTTGCCGTCATTCAGTAATTATGTCCAGCTCACCTCAAGGAGCCTCTTCCTACCACAAACAGTAAATATCTTTACGTTGCTCTGAGTGATAGTGACATCTGAGGCATGTCCCGGGGACCCGCTGACTAATTGGATCAGTAAACAATATATACAAGCCAGCGTTTGAGTAGTTGTCTCTGATGAGAAGTCAACTGGAAATGAGGGATACGGGGAGGGAAGAACGGTGACCTCTGAAGTCATGTTAAAAACAGATTTCGTTCTCTTCAGTTTGCAAGATAGTTGAGAATTGTTGCAGCCAAGGTATTGTGCCTTTCATGCTTCTCTGTCTCTCTCCTGTTGCTTTGACCATTTGAAAGGAAACTCTTGACTACCAGCTGAGTTAATCTAGCTCACACACAGGCTTGAATCTGATCTAAAATGCCTCTCCAAGGTTAATTACGACTTCAAAGGCTTTGTAATGATGACACTAGACAATGTGAAAGCAATATCGCTTGATAATTTTGAGGTTTGTTGCTGCTTTGTTTAAAAACTGAATTGTGTGTAGATTATTATTACTTTTATTATTATAGGTTGAATTATATTCAATTTGAGAGCTAAACCTGTAGGGTTATACATAGCTTAGATATTTGGGAAGCAATCAGGTTCGACCAAAGAAAAAGAATAGGTGTACTTCCTTAGATCATAATACTAAATACATCCACAAAAACAACGTAGTTATTGTACATACAGTGCTGTTATTTAATAATTATTGCAGTGAGTTTCCTTAAAATATAACATTTTGAACGTTAGATTCACTGTTGCATTAAACGTTAGATTCATTGTTACATTAAACGTTAGATTCATTGTTACATTAAACGTTAGATTCATTGTTACAATAAACGTTACATTCATCGTTATATTAAACCTTAGATTCATAGTTACATTAAACGTCAGAGTCATTATTACATTGAACGTTAGACTGAATGCTAGAATGAAAGACTACACGTTAATTAAACTGGGCCCTAGATTGAAAGTTTAGCTGAAATTGAACATTATACTGAACTTTAACGTCACAATTATCACCAGAAATATATAATAAGCTATACACACTGTACAGATATCTGGATCAGCCACTTTCCACTATATATTCTTCGTCTCGACCCAATTATTCCACCATTTTCA
>NC_069415.1:20582978-20595478 GCF_026875155.1 Cherax quadricarinatus | reverse complement strand
CCTTAGCGATAACAAAAAATTTAAAAAAATATCATGATTTAACGTATAACAGAGATACACAAATAATCCACACTGAAGCTAAAGACTTTAGGTAGAGTTTCGGGGCCACTCAGGACGGACTGAAACGCCGTTACACTCTGTCCGTGTTGTTGGTTATTTACGAACTGCTTCAAGTGCAGTGTTGTGAATTTTATTCTTTACATAACTGTTTTGAAAAATTTTTCAACATTGGTTTCCGGAATATAACTTGAGACTGCCAGTGGCCATTGAATTGCAACTCGCAACAATTATGAATGCTCATAAAAGAAAACATACCATTGAAGTTTGGAAGTGAAGGCCCCTGAAGGCTGTTTGTACAACAAATGCTTCGTTTTGATGGAGAAAGGAAGCTCCATGGAAGTGTTTATCAAAGCAACAGAAGTCAATAAACTTAATATTACTAAATTTACAATATATATATATATATATATATATATATATATATATATATATATATATATTATATATATTACATATGTGTGTGTGGGGAGGGGGAGATGGGAAGTACAGTGCCTGCACTCTGAAGGAGAGCTGTTAATGTCGTAGTTTTATAACTGTAGTGTAAGCATGCCTCTGGCAAGACAGTGATGGAATGAATCATGGTGAAAGCTTTTTTTTCGGGCTACCCTGCCTTGGTGAGAATCGGCCGATAATAATAATAATAATATATATATATATATATATATATATATATATATATATATATATATATATGTATTATAATATTTTAGGTCAATCGTTTTTCTTTAAAATTCAGGCCTTTTATCTATTGCAATGACAACTTGTCACGGTTACACAAAGGAGGAAGATGTCGTAGATCACAAGCGTGACAACAAGAGCAGTAACAAACGCTGCTGCTGAATCAGCGGAAATCCAACTAAATCTGTGAAGAAAAGATCAACCAGTTCACTCAAAATACTGTTTTAGTATAATAGATAAAGCAACTTTTTCCTCCTCTTCCTGTTCCTTCTCTTATTATTATTTTTATATTAATGCGAGTCGCTATAGCATCTGGGTTATTCGGAGGATGTAGTATCGAAGGCTCGATCCTCCTTCCGCTTTTAGCGAGATAGAAACTCTTATATGTATATCTTGGATTTGAGTTTTGAGTGTCTCCTGAAAGGCCTCAAACTGATTTTTTTGTTTTTTTAATAATCACTCAGCCTCCTGCAAGGTGCTCTCCAGCAGGTAGTGGCGATGGCGGAGGATCGGCCCGTAATTCCAACCCGTTGTTGACTGGAGCTGTGACTGACAGTTGCCGTCAGCAGGGAGACGTTGACTGTCAGCTGGACCTAACGCCATGCCTCACACCGTCCACCACCATAATCTTATTATTTTCTCCGCTCATTAGTCAGCAGCCGTTTCCGTCCGGGTTGTTGTGTGTTGGATCCGCCTTTGACTGAATGGTATTAAAGCGATTATGTTGTTTTGATGGTTCTGGGAATGGACTAGTAGCTACAAGAATGTGATTATTTATATATATATTTATTTGGTAGGTTTCATGTAAATAACACACACACACACACCATTATCATCACCATCTCATGTCAGTCTTTTCAAAATTACTTGGTGGACCTTTTGACTGTTTCCACACCTTCCCTCGTTCACTACACATGACTGAGAGTACCCGGTTTATCTAAAGACCGGTGTTAATGACCTCTAGTACTCGAAGCAACTAAAATAGAAAGACAAAGGTTTGCTATCTCGAGTACTGTTAGGGGTGACAGGTAGACTAGGAAGCTAGACTGAACTGGCTCTCACCTCCCCAACCAGCTTTCCCCCAGTAACTGATTACTACTCCCGCCCCTCACCCCAAGGGTGTAGTTTACATATTCCCCAAAAAAAAAAAAGAAAAACCAACAACACCCCAGGCACCAATAATTTTCCCTCTAATAAGATGTCTATCTCTTTTAATCATTTTTTCCACATAAATATAACATTTCCCAGTTATTCTACTTCAATACCCCAAAACTATCTACCCTCTGCCATCATTCAGCATACTCTCATAGTTGCCATTCCATGCAAGGCCACTCCCTCCGTTCTTCCCTCGTCTCCCTCCATCCAGTGAAGGCATCCCACATCACACACACACGCCTAAGGACACGCACTCACGAACCTGAACCGCCTCTATGTCTGTCTTCAACAACTCACTCATTTTCCCTACAAGCGGTCTTCTCCCTGACTTTCAGCAATGGTGTACGAATCACCCAACTATCGGCAATAACACTCGATGACAGGAAAATATACTTAACGAATATCATAATATCAAGACACAGGAGGACCTGAGAGAGCTGGACACAACAGAAACCACTGAACCAGACCGAATACTGACACGTGTTGAAAGTCATGAAAGAGCCATTTGCATGGATTCAGTAAGTCCCGTGAGACAGGTGAACTACAGGGCTGCTGGAAGTTAACATATATACGAAGTAAAGCTATGGAAATGACAACAAGAAAGAGATTGATGGAACATCTGGAGAGAAGCTGAAGGAGCTCAAACTAGATTAAAGAAAACAGACCACATATTTTTAGACTCTCGGCAAACACTGGACAATGTGTCTCACCAGAGATTCATTCACTGCCAGGAGGTACAAATTGGGTGAGTGAAAGAGTTCCTCGGTTGCTCTAAGAATTCCTACCCCTTTATTGTGAGTATTTAGATGCTAATGACGGGTTCTTTATTCAAGGAATATGAATACGACACTTATAAGTCAGGCACATCCAGGTGGACATAAAAACACAGGGTCCGAAAAAGACAGAAAACAGAAACATGATTATTAGCCTGGATAAAGTAACACAGAGAGTTCCCGAGGAATCGGATTTCAGGCATAATCCTTCTGTTAAGTGTAAATGCATACCGATAAGGTAATGGTGATGAGAAGAATGAGAAATGCAAGACAAAAACCAAGAAACTTTGAAAAAAAAATTATAACCTACACAAATGATCCAAGTAGTTATTGGAATTTTCCTCCAATAATCGCAAAACTAGAATGGATGGAACTCCAGAAAATTAATACAGAAAGTGCCCAAGAGGCAGACATGCTGATTGACCAATGTTACAAATATCATCAGGAACCTAACGAAAGAATAATTCAAGACACTCTAATTCGCGTATGTCAGGCAAAGCTTCAAGCGCAGAGCACAAGCGCAGAGCACAAGCGCAGAGCACAAGCGCAGAGCACAAGCGCAGAGCACAAGCGCAGAGCACAAGCGCAGAGCACAAGCGCAGAGCACAAGCGCAGAGTCCACACCAAGTCAAACATATGAATAATCTTGTAAAATTCAGAGGTATGCCAAAAGACGGGCCTCGGAGTTAAGAAAAAATACCTATGAGGAAAATATAAACCATTTGAACTTCATGTTAACTAAACTTTATGTTAACTAAACTTTATGTTAACTAAACTTCATGTTAACTGAACTTCATGTTAACTGAACGAATGTCTAGGTCTTCAGTTTCAGTGAGTGACACTTTTACCTGCTTCCCATCTCTTGTAGCACATCTTTACAATTTAAAAAAAATATGTATTTAATACAATACTCTTAATTTAACTGATAAAACAATAGCAAAATAAGCTTCGCATATTTGATTCAATTAAGTTTTCTTTGATAACGAGATTGTTTTCCAAAGTCAGGCTAACTGTTCCTGAATAAATATTATGAGCAGTAACTCTTTTAATTTTATGACAATTCATAAAAGGTTTATCATATTGTTTCTCTTTTTTTTAATAAAAAAATAAAAAGATCACAGTAAAGAATTTTGATGTTGTTCCCGGATTTCAGACAGCAGCGTCGAGTGGAAAATTCTTAAAAGTCAAGTGAGGAAAGTTTTCAATTGAGCTTCTCAACCGAAAAATGGGCAGGCAAACAATTCAAAGTGGCCGTGTACTGTTTCCACCGCTTCCCTCCTGGACTGGAACGAGGGAAAACGCTTTGCGTGGTTGAAAATCCGTGCAAAGGGAATCCAAAAAATCTCCTTCATCCTATCTCTTATTCCCCTCTTCATCCCCCCCACATAAAACCACTGACAAACAATTGGACAGTGCAATTTATGGACGTCCTTCTCTTTTTCTTTCTGCAAGCAGCAGCAATTTGCAAGCATCAAAGACAGCTCTCCTCAGTGTAATTTGATTCCTAACCGATAATCCATACCCAAAGTGCACATTTTCTCCGCTGGAAAAATGAACAGGTATTGGCTTTAGCAAGATGACTAGCTTCTAGCTCCAACCCGCCTACACAAGGACACTCAAACGCATACGCCTGCATCTTGAAACGCCTGAAGAGAAGAGACATGATTACGAAGTGCATGATATTCAGAAGACTTAATTGGGAAGAGATAGATTGCTTGAAAGTAAAGAACTAAGGAGAAGGAGGTATGGACGGAAGTTAAAGACAAATGAGTCAGAGATTCCAGAAAGGCTTCTTTGAAGTGAGGCGGTTAAAAGTTGTAACAATCTGTATGATTAAGTACTGAAAGCAGATTTCATAGAAAATAGTGGTATCATGAGTAGTGTAGAGTGAATCTGGAAGCTAAAGCAAATATATCGTTCCAGGTAAAGTTGTTAAGTACTAGTCTACCGAGGATTCTCACAGAGGTTCTGTAAGTGGTTTTACGAAGTATGGATCAAGAAGACGCACATGCAACGTATGGGGATATGATATATAAGAGACCTTTTACTTACCAGCAGTTTCATCAGTTTAATACAATGCATATAAAATCAAAAATTATTTAGTTAAAAAGAAGGTCGAATGTGGTGAGGTCAGGTGTAACATGATGTGTCAGGTCACTAGACGGTCGTGTTCTGCAACATTAACTTAACTGACTCTTTCTATAAACTAACAGTACCCAGTGATTTACACAAGACCTATGTGTGGGACACTGCGAAAGATCTGGACAGAGTTGCAGTGAATATATATGTACATTCCTCATTGACTCGTTCATCATCATCATTATTATTATTATTATTATTATTATTATTATTATTATTATTATTATTATTATTATTATTATTATTATTATTATTATTATTATTATTATTATGTGTTGTCCATAGAAATACTGAAGGACATCTCCTGAGGTGGAATGAGGGTAAATTTATCATGAAAGAAGAGAACTTACACAGGTGCCGTTGCGTGTGACCAAACCTATTATGTCACTGCACTACAGTTGTAAAAAACATCGAGAGTTTCAGCATATTGCAAGTGCTGGTTAAGTTAATGTTGTGCGGTACTGACCTCAGGTGACCTGACACTCCATGCTACACGTGACCTCCCTACAGCTGACCTTCATTCAACAATATATTCCCTGATTTTTGTATATATTTTATTATGGGAGCTCCGAGTGAGAGAACGTTTCTTGAAACAACAGATCCAGATGCTTTACGCTTGTGTTTTTGTATCGTTTCTTTTAAGAAACCACCTACAGAATATCCACAAAATTTTTCTGTTCACTCTTATTTTGTTGTAAAAACGGGACTGAAGTGATGTGTCAGTTTCTGGCAATTAACAACTTTATTCAGAACACTATATTTACTTCTATTTTAACGATATTCTATCTGAATATATGTAATCTGTACTGGACTGTGGAAGATCCTGTTGAGGGAACGTCTGTATCAGTTACTACATGTGACACACTCAGGTGAGGGAACGTGTTCAGATACATTGAAGTGTTCTTAGCTTGGCCTGTGTGTTAACTATTTCACGTACTTATTATAATAGTGAAAAAAAAATCACCTCATCTCACCAGATTTCACCCTAAAAGGAAGGATGGGGGGGGGGGCAGGGAGGTGCCTTGAAGCTATTGAAGGCACTTCATCTAAGGAGCTAAATGTACCTTCCCCTTCAATGTATCAAATCGGATCACCTCCCATTCTCCTTAAATATAATGATGATGATGAAAATAATAACAATAATAATAATAATAATAATAATAATAATAATAATAATAATATTATTATTATTATTATTATTATTATTATTATTATTATTATTAATTATATTAAACATAAAAATAATCTCACATTGGTAATCTACTCTCACCAAATTGACTGAGAGTTTGTATATTGTCTGGTCAGTTATAAATTAGGTATATAACACTGATGAAATATCAGTCATTATTTTGCAATCAAAAATTAAATATATATAAAAATATAAATATAAAATCTTTCTGGGTAAATTTTCATGGCCTAGAACTAAAGATGTCTACTAAGAAGCGGAAACACCTCTCCTAAGATTTGGCTTTCTTTTTCAAGCACTTACTGGGAAGTCAACCTCCCAGTGTGCAGTGGTAGAGGCGTGTACTTGGACACCTGGCGAACACTGGATCGAGCCCACACGACAAAGTAAATTTAAAATGAAAGTGAGTGTGTACAAATGTTATGTGATGGAGACTAATGTTTGTTCTGCATGATGATTCCATAAATTGTTTTTTTTTTAAGTTTCTCTCTCTCTCTCTCCCTCCCTCCCTCTCCCTCTCTCCCTCCCTCCCTCCCTCCCTCTCTCTCTCTCTCTCTCTCTCTCTCTCTCTCTCTCTCTCTCTCTCTCTCTCTCTCTCTCTCCTCTCTCTCTCTCTCTCTCTCTCTCTCTCTCTCTCTCCCTCTCCCTCTCCCTCCCTCCCTCCCTCCCTCCCTCCCTGCCTCTCTCTCTCTCTCTATCTCTCTCTCTCTCTTACACTGTTTTTATTGCTTGTTACGCAAGATATTTCATCAGCTTGATGTAATTAGCGTTGCGTAAAGAAGATAAAATAAATATTAATCTGATTTATTGGAAGAAGAGAGAAATTAGCGATGTAAAAAGACTAAATACAGTGGAAAGATTTTACTGGAGAGAGAGAGAGAGAGAGAGAGGAGAGAGAGAGAGAGAGAGAGAGAGAGAGAGAGAGAGAGAGAGAGAGAGAGAGAGAGAGAGAGAGAGCATATGGGAATGTTGGATAAATACAGATACCAGAGCTGAGAGCTGTCTACCTCTGTCTTGACTGAAGAGAAACCATACCACGGGTGGGGATAGAACCCGCGATCAGAGAGTCTCTGATCGCGGGTTCTATCCCCACCCGTGGTATGGTTTGTTTGCAATCGTGTCATTACGATTTCGTGAGTCAAGTTATATTGAAGAGTGTGGTCCCCTTCTCGAACATGATATACCAAAAAAAAAATCGCCCTAGCTGCATGATTTGTTTCAGCCTATAGGTAACAGTGTCAGTATCATACGGTGAAATTCTCATGCATATATAGGCTCAAAATCAAAGGAATGAAAAATACCTTTTCTTCTTTCTATTGGCTGTTTTGTGACATTGTAAAATATCCGAAATGGCACATGAAGTTAAAACACGCACTGCTTTACTGTGTTTACTTAGTCTTTTATTTGATGCCATTTAAACTAAGAGAAAAAAAATCCCCTTAAAAACGAAAAGCAAAAAATCCTTAAAAAAGTCTCGCTTTCAAAATTCATACGAACATAAAAAAAAAAAACCATCATAAACAATGTTTAAAAGTAGGTTTGTAGAGCCATTCATTCTCTACATAACATCAGGATTTAAAGTTGATAGTTCTATAAACAAAAGCAAGGCTGCGAACGAAAGAGCCAAAAACTTCAATAGCAGCGAGAGCAGCAATACCCAATTCTAAAGCTGGCCGAGGTTGGCCGCACTCTAAGCTGAACCCGGAGAGGTGTTGCTACCTTCATTCACAGGAGATTATCCAGAGTTGCCGTTGTGCAAGTTTCACTGTTATGTATTCGTGAACAAATATATATTAACCCTTTGAGGGTTTCGGACGTACTAGTACGTCTTACGCGCAGGGGTTTTTGACGTACTAGTACACATAAATTCTAGCGCCGTCAAATCTCGCGGGAAGAGGCTGGTAGGCCTCCATATGAAAGAATGGGTCTATGTGGTCAGTGTGCACAGTATAAAAAAAATCCTGCAGCACACAGTGCATAATGAGAAAAAAAAAACTTTTACGTTTTTTTTGGCATAAAACAGCGTCTTTGCACTGTATTTTCGTATGGTATTTATTGTTGTATTCTAGTTTTCTTGGTCTCATTTTATAGAATGGAATGCATATCACAGAAATTGAGATGATTTTTACTGGTTTTACAATGAAAAGTACCTTGAAATTGAGCTCAAAGTAGCAGAAATGTTCGATTTTTACCAAAGTTCAAAAGTAAACAAATCATGCCAAGCGTCCAATACACGTCAACTGGTGAGTCTAACATTCTTTTGCAATTGCGCCAATATGATTTATATTATTTTTTACACTAATGCAGTAGTCTGCATAACAGTAAATCTTCTATTTTTCGTGAGAATAAAAATTCAAAGTGGAAAGCAAAAGAATGTAAAAGGGGCCTTGAGACGTGACTAATGAGCAGAAGAAATGTCATTTTAGTGCCAGGAATGCATTTCTTGTTTGTTCTGGACACTATTCGGAAATTGGCATTTTTTGAAATTTGTGTGAAATTGGCAAAATTGCTAAATTCTGACCACTGTATTGGATAGTTGAAAATGGTAAATGGGTGGTTTCTTGCACTCATTCAATAGAAAAAATGTAGTTCTAGCGAAATATTCATGTTGTTTGTCGACTAGTACAGAGGAATTGGCCGAAAATGGGGCTCAAATTGGGCAAAATCGCCGATGCGTAAACATCGCCGAGACCGCTAACTTTGCGAGAGCATAATTCCGTAAGTTTTCCATCAAATCTCATAATTTTAGTGTCATTATGATCGGGAAAAGATTCTCTATCTTTTCATAAGAAAAAATAATTTTTTTTTTTAAATTTGGCCGACCCTGAGAACGAGTTTCTGAGAGCGCCTGTCGACCCTCAAAGGGTTAACAAAAATATGTTTTGTAAAATTGATTACTCATATACATTTTTTTTTTTTGATGTGATGTAGTCACTGAGCTCAACTATTGAATATTTTTATTAGATATAAAAAATGACTTAGATTTATCAGAATGAAATAATCTGAAAACTAAAAAATGCCGCTTGCACATAGGAGAATTCTAAGGGATTATTTCTCAGATTTTCAACTTCAGTAATCGGGGTCTCTGAGTGTCAACATTTAACCTCGTTATTTAAACTCAACTCTTCAATTTAAACTCTTGATTTTAAAACTGACTCTTTAATTTAAACTCGATTCTTTAATCTGAACTCGACTCTTTAATTTGAACTTGGCTCTTTAAACACGGTAATCCCTGGTATTTAATTTGTGTATTTAAATTATCCTTCAAACTCTGTTGGTGACTTGGTGTTTTTTTCTGCTGTTCCTTTGTTGTGTTTTGTCGTGTTTGTATTATGTGGTGTTTGTGTCATGTGGTGTTTGTGTTGAGTAGTGTTTTTGTGCATCATGTCGTATCTTTGTATAGTATATGGGGGGGGTATTGTCTGTTATGTAGGGTTATTGTGTGTTTTGTGGTGTTATTGTGTTATACGTAGCGCTGTTGATTGTTATACGGTGTTATTTATGTGGTGTTATATATTGGTCTTGCTTGTTATGTGGTATTATTGAGTTAAGTGATGTTAATGTGTATTATGTAGAGTTATTGTGTTATATTGCGTTAATGCTCGTTGTGTGGTGTTACTGTGATAAGTATACCTGGAGGGTGCTCCGGGGGGTCAACGCCCCCGTGACCATGACTAGGCCTCGTCGTGGGGCTCTTGCTGGTAATACTGTTTTATTGTGTTATGAGATATTATTGCATCTTATATTCGTGTCATTGTGTTATGTGGTGTTACTGTGTGCAATGTGGTGGTGTAAAGTGGTATGCAGAGTTACTGTGTTATTTGCTATTAATCTGTGTTATGTGTTATGTTGTGGTATTGTTTTATATGGTGTTTTTGTGTGTTTTGTGCAACTGTGTGTTATTTCCTGTTATAGGGCACTAATGTTTGTGGTTTTACTGTGGTTTATGCAATGTTATTGTGTATTATGTGGAGTTATTGTGTATTATGTGTAGGTTTCTTCCTTAATTACCAGCGATGCCAAAGACTCAGGCAGAGAGAGAGAGAGAGAGAGGGAGGGAGAGGGAGAGGGAGAGAGAGAGAGGAGAGAGAGAGAGAGGAGAGAGAGAGAGAGAGAGAGAGAGAGAAGAGGAAGAGAGAGAGAGGAGAGAGAGAGAGAGAGAGAGAGGAGAGAGAGAGAGAGAGAGAGAGAGAGAGAGAGAGAGAGAGAGAGAGAGAGAGAGAGAGAGAGAGAATGTCAGGCAGAAAGGACAACATGTTACATTTATCTTCCCATTCACCAAGTTACAGTCTATCAAGTCAGCCATATAGACACACAAAAATATGATAGATATTCAAGTATGTCTTCTGTCAGTCTACTGCCACGAGAGAAAAAATATGTGGACATACTTATAAAAAGTCACATAGTCACTGTCTAACGGTACATTGGTCAGTCCATCAAGTAGACAGGCACGCAAGTGGACGGGAATACAGACCGACAGGTGGAAGATATTGCTATTGCTGGTTTTCTTAGTTCTTTTGTGCTTGCTGTTTTTTTCCGTTTTATTATTGCTGTTTTAGTTATCATTTGATCATTATTTTATCATTAATGTGAAGCGTCAAACCCGAGGGGGTCATACAGCGGAAGAAGCGGTGAAGATTCACTTTAAATGATCTATGTTACCTAAGATAAATCTGCGAGGTGAAGCCTCACTCTAAATGATCTGTTACCTAAGATAAATCTGCGAGAGAGTATGCTATCGGAATTACTTTTGGAAAAACGACACTTTCAACGATTTATGTTTTATCCAAGAACCATCAGGAGAAATATATTCCTCTTCTTCTATGTGAATTTTATGGTAATTAATGTAATCCAGTATCTGGAACTGGTCATTAAAAATATCTATTTTTTTAATCACAGATTTTTTTTTGGGGTGTAAATCTTTATGATAAATATTGAAGAATGTTTCTAGCCTTACGAAGTGTTAAGTACAGCTTAAATAATTTGATTAGGGAAGTAACTATTACAAAATGTAATTCTTATCAGCTTTCCCGTGAAGGTTTCTTTTCGTGTATTATATTTTAAGTCTTCTGGTCTAGTATTGTCACGTAGCTACATCACTTAGTGTTTTCTTTTTTTGCTGTATATGTCATGCACTTTGTGTTGCATCAAGACATAGTTTTAGCAACATAATGACATGTAGATTAGCTTCTCGATATCATGTAGACTTTGCTACTTTATGGAATTTAGTTACTTTGAACGATGTCATGTAGTTTTAGCAGGAAGATTTCATGAAGTTATCGATCCCTGTTATCATATACTTTTAGCTGCGTGATGCTCTGTAGTTTTACTCATGTCACTGTGAACGAGTTATTATCCTTCACAGTTAATAAAAATTCCATGTTGATGTGCCAGTGGGTACACAGCCATAGTACAAGAGACCATGAGGTACTCTGTTTTATAACTGTAGTGTAGGCGCGCCTCCGACAAGACAGTGATGGAGTGATGGGCAACGGCCGATACGTTAATATATATATATATATATATATATATATATATATATATATATATATATATATAATATATATATATATATATATATATATATATGTGGAGGAGGGGTGTTATGTTGCAGTTTAAAAACTGTAGTGTAAAGCACCCTTCTGGCAAGACAGTGATGGAGTGAATGATGGTGAAAGTTTTTCTTTTTCGGGCCACCCTGCCTTGGTGGGATTCGGCCAGTGTGATAATAATAATAATAATAATAATAATATATATGTGTGTGTGTGTGTGTGTGTGTGTGTGTGTGTGTGTGTGTGTGTGTGTGTGTGTGTGTGTGTGTGTGTGTGTGTGTGTACTTCCAAATAGAGGGGGAGACAGACAGACAGACATTCAGGCAGACAGCAGTCATAACCAACAAGGTTTTTAAAAAAGCGTCATTTTTCCAAACAATAAAAACAAAACAATGGCAAAGACAAAGGCAAACATAGATGAATAAATAAGAGTGGAAGTACTGAAACCTGAATTAAATACCTACATCAGAGCCAGCAACAAAAACAACGTCGGGTTATACACGTTTGTGTTGAAATATTGCTACAAATGGTTATTATACTAAAATTTTCATACTTTTGTCATTCAGATATATTTTTTTACATTTTGAGAGAAACGTAATTATTGAAGCTGAAAATTAAATGCATAAGCTTTTTACAAGATCTATATTATTTTAAGACTTTTATTTTGCCCGCAGTTTCTGTATCTTTTCGAGAGCGAGAGTGAGGGAGAGAGAGAGATAGAGAGAGAGAGAGAGAGAGAGAGAGAGAGAGAGAGAGAGAGAGAGAGAGAGAGAGAGAGAGAGAGAGAGAGAGAGAGAGAGAGAGAGAGAGAGACAGAGACAGACAGACAGACAGACAGACAGACAGACAGACAGACAGAGAATACGTTAGTGATATATATATTTAGCCATGATAGCAGAAGAGATGTGAACTTTCTATTTAAAACTTAAAACCAATACGTAGGAGCCAAGTTCAACA
>NC_069415.1:20542978-20577978 GCF_026875155.1 Cherax quadricarinatus | reverse complement strand
CCCACCCATACCTCTTCGACCCCATTGCCTATGCCTCATTTATTAATATTTATTATTATATAAATTTTATATATTTAATATTATATATATATATATATATTTTATTTTATATATTATATATATATATAAAATTTATATATTATATAATATTTTATATATATTGTGTGTTTTTGGCGCAATAAAATCACAGTAAACGGGTTTGTTTTTCAGAATTTGAAAAACAACCCACTCTGAAAGAATAGAAAAATTTCCCAAAGCGCTTTCTTTGACTCTCCCTTTATAAAGGGAAAAAAACTATGCGTTTGGGAAATTTTCTTTTTCTTTCAGAGGGTTGTTTTGCATATATTATATATATAAAATTATATATATATATTATATTTTATATATGTGTGTGGGGGGTTGTTGTGGTGTGTGTGTGTGTTTTGGTTTAAAAAAACTTTTTCACCCAATTTACACATAGGAAAGGGATTTATTATTTTAAAATTTAGGAATAATATGGTAAAAAAACAAGCTTTTGTTTGTTTCCAATTGGGGACAGAGTAAAAGTGTTTTATATTATGTATAAATTTTTTTCTATGAAAATGAAAAATGGATTCCAGAAATAAAACTCTGTAAAAAATTCCATCACTAGTAGAGTCTCAAAAAAAAGTGGGTGCGGGAAATGCCCGTTGGAAAATGTGTTTTTAAACATCTTAAATTGTGGAGTAGGTTTCCGGGGAAAGGAAATTACTTAAAACAAAAAAAAAAAATTATTTACGAATTGAATTCTAGGGAGGAGCTTTTAAAAGGGCATGCCACAAAGAAATATCATAAATAAATATCACAAAACTTTTGGGAAAGCCGGGACCCGAAGTGAGTCTCGACCCCAGCAAACCCCAACTTGATAAATATTCACAATTTTTAAATATGCCACCATTTTTTACAGACAAAAGCACATGAAAAAGGGGACACACACACACCCCCACACACACGCGCGCGCGCGCGCGCTTTAACATGCACACACACGCATATACACCCCTTTAAACATGCGCAACATCCCATAAACTCACTCGCGCACCTAGAAAGAACAAGCTAATAAAGGGACAAAAAGCAAGGTTTAAGGGAAGGGGAAAATCCTGTGTCAAAAAAAGCTATGGATTTTTATGACAAGGAAACAGAAGACAGGGAGAGAGTTTGGGTGGTAGACTGCATTTTTTTTGGACTGCAAAAGGCCCTTTCGACATTTCCTCCAAGAGGTTAACGTAAAAGCTAGAGGATCAGGCATGTATAAAAAGGAAAGGACTCAATGGATCAGGAAAATCTGACAGGGAGGCAACAACGAGTCATGGTTCGGGGAAAAAGGTGTTTTAGAAAAGGGGCGCTTGTGACGAGCGGGGGTTTCCCCAGAAAGGTCCCGTCCCCAGGGCCCGTGCTGTTTTTGGTATATGTGAAAAACATAACGGAAGGATTGACTCAGAAAATGTCCCTGTTTACAAAAAGTGCGAAGTTAATAGGAGAATTAAAAACGGGCGAGGTCAGGGGAGGATACAAAGACGCCCACAAAAAAAAAGGTTAAGGGGAAAAACGGGGCCCGAGGCACTGGAGGACAGGAGGGGCAGGGAAAACATGGTTTAAGACATATTAAAACACTGCGTGGAATTAACAAGGTGTACAAAAACAGGATGTTCCAGAGTTTGGGGCACAGAAAAAGGGGTCACAATTTGGGAAACTGAAAAACTTTTGAGGGGCAAAGGGATGTTAGGAAAATTTTCTTCAATCACGGGCTGTCAGGAAGTGGAATAGCCTAGGAAAATGACGTTGTAGAGGCAAAGGGAACCCTATTTAGTTTTAAGGAAAGAGGCTTGAAAAAAAGCTCATGGAGCAGGGGGAGAGAGAGAGGACCTAGTGGCAATCAGTGAAGAGGTGGGGGCAGGAGCTATGAGTCGATCCCTGCAACCACAAATACGTGAGTGCAAATAGATGAGTACACACACACGCCATCACAATTAGGTGAGTACTTAAGCCAAGTGTCTAACGACAAGTGCCTTTGACAACTGGTAACTTACATACATAAAAGCAATAACAGTGGTATATACAAGTCTAGCTACAGTACGGAAGCTAGAAAAATTCACATCTAACCCAGTGTTTGGAGGGAAAACTTTAGACGACGTTTCGCTTCGTACGCGATCATTATTAAGATCATTTTTATCTGGGATCCAGAAATACCAATACGAACTGAAGGTCAGATCGGGTTCGGTTCTATATTTCCATGCCGTGTTGAGATTCGTATTTAAAGGCAGTGTTCAGACGTGTAATGCAATCTGTGTAATGTCGGAGCCCAGACTATTGATGCAAAATCATTGTTGCATGCAAATGTGTTACCGCTTTCAGAAGTGGCTGTTGCAATGTCGAACCGATGCCTCAGTGATATCTTGAGGAACTATTATTAGGCGAAGAAATCAAGTACAACAGAGGAGGGAGAAGAAAATTAAGTGGATGTGTACTCACCTAGTTGTGGCTGCATGGGTCGCGTCATAGCTCCTGGCCCCGCCTATTCGCTGGTCGCTGCTAGATCCACTCTCCCGATTCTATTAGATTTATCGAACCTCTTCTTAAAGCTATGTATGGATCCTGCCTCCACTGCATCACTCTCCAAATTGTTCCTGACAACTCTATGGCTAAAGAAATACTTCCTAACATTCCTGAGACTCGTCTTCGTTGTCAGCTTCCAGTTGTGACCCCTTGTTGCTATGTTCCATCTCTGAAACATTCTGTCCCTATCCACCTTCTCAATTCATAAGAACATAAGAACATAAGAATGGAGGAACACTGCAGAAGGCCTACTGGCCCATGCAAGGCAGGTCCTTATCAAAAGACCTCTACCTAGAGCTACCCAAGAAATAACTCCCGTACCCAATGACACCAATCAAACCCAGCCCCTCCCACTCATATATTTGTCCAGTCTCTTCTTAAAGATACCCAAAGTCCTAGCCTCTATCACCCCACTGGGAACACTGTTCCACGCATCTACAACTCTGTTAGAAAACCAGTACTTACCTATGTCCTTTCTAACTCTAAATTTATCCAACTTAAATCCATTATTTCTGGTTCTGACCTGGTTCGACACCCTCAGTACTTTATTAATATCTCCTTTGTTTATGCCCGTCATCCACTTATACACTTCAATGATATCTCCCCTCATTCATCGTCTCTCCAGAGAGTGGAGATTTAAGGCTTTAAGTCTATCTTCATACGGGAGATACCTTACACAGTAAATCATTTTAGTCATTCTTCTCTGTATGTTCTCTAATGAGTCTATATCCATCCTGTAGTAAAGAGACCAAATCTGAGCAGCATAATCTAAATGAGGCCTCACTGGTGATGTATAGAGCTGTAAAATAACTTTTGAACTTCAGTTACTTATACTTCTTGAGAAAAATCCAAGTAATCTGTTAGCCTTGTTGCGCACACTAAGGCACTGCTGTCTTGGCTTTAGATTTCTGCTGACCATGACTCCCAAGTCTTTTTCACATTCTGTATGATCAAGCTCTATTTCACCTAGATTATAGCTTCATCTGCCATTATTCAGACCAAGACATTAATTTGTCCAAATCCTCCTGGAGTTCATTGCTATTCCTCTCAGTATTTTATATGTTGTTATCATATCTCCTCTATCCCTCCTGTCCTTCAGTGTCGTCAGCTTGATTTCCCTTAACCTCTCCTCGTAGGGCATACCCCTTAGCTCCGGGACTAATCTTGTTGCAAACCTTTTCACTTTCTCTAATTTCTTGACGTCTTTAGTCATGTGTGGGTTCCATACTGGTGCTGCATACTCCAATATGGGCCTGACGTACACAGGGTATAATGTCTTGAATGACTCTTAGATTTTGAAACGTTATTCTTAGGTTTGCCAGGCACCAATATGCTGCAGCAGTTATTTGGTTGATTTGCGCCTCAGTAGATGTGCTCATCCCATGATCCTTTTCCTTGAGTGAGTTTTGCAGCCTTTGACTTCCTAGGCTGTACTCCGTCTGCGGTCTTCTTTGCCCTGTCCCAAACTTCATTACTTTGTACTTGCTGGGGCTAAATTCCAGGAGCCATTTATCGGACCAGGCTTGCAGCCTGTCCAGATCTTCTTGCAAGTTTAAATGATCCTCGTCAACTTGAATTCTTCTCATTAGCTTCACGTCGTCTGTAAACAGGGACACCTCTGAATTTATCCCCTCTGTCATGTCATTCACGTATACTAGAAACAGCCCCGGACCTAAGACTGACCCTTGTGGAACTCCACTTGACACGTGCACTTACACTGACACCTCGAAACGTACAAACACATGTTGTTTCCTTCCTGTCAGATATTCTCTGATACATTGCAGTACTCTACCTGCTATTCCTGACTGCTCCTCTAGGTTTTCAACCAGTCTCTTGTGTTGTACTGTATCGAAAGCCTTCTTACAGTCCAAAAGGATGCAGTCTACCCATCTCTCTCTCTCTCTACTATCTTACTTCTGTTATCTTATCGTAGAACTCCAGTAGGTTTGTGATGCAGCTCCTGGCCCCGTCTCTTCGCTGGCCGCTACAAGGTCACTCTCCCCGCTCCATAAGATTTATCATATCTCTTCTTAAAGCTATGTATGGATCCTGTCTTCCCGAAAACTTTGTGACTAAATAAATACTTCCTAACATCCCTGTGATTCATCTGATTCTTCAACTTCCAACTATGACCCCTTGTTACTGTGTCCCATCTCTGGAACCTCCTCTCTCTGTCCACCTTGTCGATTCCTGTGTGTGTGTGTGTGTGTGTGTGTGTGTGTGTGTGTGTGTGTGTGTGTGTGTGTGTGTGTGTGTGTGTGTGTGTGTGTGTATGTGTGTCCCCCTGCTTGTCTGCCTTCCGAGCCCACTTGCGTCCTCTTCAACCCCCCCTTATTCTATTCCCTGCCCCTTGATGCCCTCCACACCAAGCCCAAGGTGCTAAGTACACTTACTGTCCCTCAAGAGAGACCATTACACAACAATCTGGCTACTTAGCTGCCCTTCAGACCTGTTTTGATGCTTTCACTGTGCCACTTCCCCATCTTGAAGATGAAGAGAATACCTCCACTGACAGCCATGGTTAGTACTGTTGAAAAGGACACTTAGTTCAAGATATTAAATGAGACGTTTCGTCACTCGTGGCGAAACGTTTTCTTTACAGAGGGATATATTCAACATGAGTGTTTTTCTCACTGTATATACACTATGATTTTACTTTAATCCTTGTGTTAGGAGTTAAATTATTCTTGACTGATGGTGATAAGTTTATATGCAACCTTAATGACCCTCATCTAGTCGATAAGCTTTAAACCTCATTGACCAACCATGTCCCACCTGTGATTACCTAATGACCACATTTTTACCTAGTCATTTCCACGGCTGACTGTAGGACCTGATGACTGTTCGACCAACTAACAACTAGGTACCCAGTTGAGTGACTGACTGCAATACTGATTAAGTGATTCACCGACGAAAGAATTCAGTGATTGACTGTTGAAGTGGCTGGCTGTCTCACTCCCCCCTCCCCCCCCAACCCCCTCCCCCACCCCCCTCCCCCATATGCACACAAAAAAGGCATAATAAAGTCACTGCCACATAAAGAAGTGAGTAACATATCAACAAGACGGACGACCGAAGTTTGTAGAACCACAAGTGACAGTAAATTACTCTTTTTTTTTCTTGCCAGTGTGTAAATCTTTATTTGGTTTCATAACTTTTGGTGAAGTTCACTGAGGAAAAAAATTATATTGGGAAAAGTTTGCCTTGTTTGCTGTATACAGAGAAGCGGAGAGAGAGAGAGAGCGAGAGAGAGAGAGAGAGAGAGAGACAGAGAGAGAGAGAAGGGGAGTGGGGAAACTGGTAGAAATTTTTCATCTACTGCTGTGGGTCGTATCTCCGTATATTAGGTGATCCCTAGATAGGTTTGGGCGTAAGATGATCTGTAGTAGGGTAACCGGTTCTTATCCTGTAAACTGAACAATGTTAAAAAAAAGTTTTCTCTCATACTAGACAGACCGTCTCCTTCCCTTCCCTTGACCTCTCATATTGTCGGCCTCTGAGCTAGACCTGAGACACAGCAAGCTGGTTTTCTTGTCTCTGTGGATGTCTCAAGAAGGTTAATCTCTTTCTCTAATGATCTTCGTGCTAAATCTGTCTCGAGGACATCATCTTCATCGAGATCCTTTATCTGTCTTAATCGCACTTCAGACATCTCAAAGGAAATATATATATATAGCTGAAACTAACTTAAAATATCTAATATTTGCTTCATTACATAGTGAATGCCCTCGATCTGTATATGGCCGCACGAGCGCTTATATGTATGAATGTATGTATATATTTATATATATATATATATATATATATATATATATATATATATATATTATATATATATATATATGAGTGTGTGTGTGTGTGTATGTGTGTGTGTGTATGTGTGTGTGTATGTGTGTTTGTATGTGTGTGTGTGTGTGTGTGTGTGTATGTGTGTGTGTATGTGTGTGTGTGTGTGTATGTGTGTGTGTGTATGTGTGTGTGTATGTGTTGTGTGTGTGGTGTGTGTGTGTGTGTGTGTGTGTGTGTGTGTGTGTGTGTGTGTGGTGTGTGTGTGTGTGTGTGTGTGTGTGTATGTGTGTGTTAGTTACCATTCTGTCCTAGGCACATGCCGATTAGACAGTAGGCCTATTGTGTGTGTGTGTGTATGTGTGTACTCACCTAATTGTGGTTGCAGGGGTCGAGACTCAGCTCCTGGCCCCGCCTCTTCACTGATCGCTACTAGGTCCTCTCTCTCTCTCTTTCTCTGCTTCCAGAGCTTTGTCATATCTCGTCTTAAAGCTATGTATGGTTCCTGCCTCCACTACATCACTTGTTAGGCTATTCCACTTCCTGACGACTCTATGACTGAAGAAATACTTCCTAACATCCATGTGACTCGTGTGTGTGCGTGTGTGTATGTGTGTGTGTGTGTGTGTGTGTGTGTGTGTGTGTGTGTGTGTGTGTGTGTGTGTGTGTGTGTGTGTCTGTGTGTGTCTGTGTGTGTCTGTGTGTGTGTCTGTGTGTGTATGTGTAGATTAGATTTTGCCACCGAAGTGGCTAGTTTATTGTGCACCCCATATCCATCCTGTGGACGGTAGCGCGAGAGCATGTGGATACACAAAAGGCCTAGGAACTAGGCCCCAAAGGGTTAACAGGAATACATATGGATTTATATCTACATATCTATAGTTCACTTATCTGTTACAAGCAAATTTAGGAAATTTGCTTAGTATATCTGGTATCTTATTTTCATTAATAAGATATCTTGACATGTCACATAGGTTATTATACTGTCTGCCTCTGTATTCCTCAATAAGTGGACAATTAAGCACATAGTGTTCAAGAGAGTGACCATATGCCTGATCACATAATTTACATTTAGATTGATCATCATCTGTGTGTCTCCCAAACTGCCAGAAGTACTTGTAACCAAGCCTAAGCCTGGCCACTACAACATCAGTCAATCTGTTCACATTGCAAGTTGCTCCATAAACATACTTATCTACGTTCATGTTATCATAGTGGGTTATAGATCTACTCAGGCTTCTAACTGCATTCCTATAACAATCATCTTCATTATTTACTTCTCTCCTAATATTATTCCTAATGCTAGACACAGTTATACCAAAGTTATATTCTACGTTCTCCTTCTGGATACTCTTCTTGGGTAACATATCAACTTTATCATGAAGGAGTAATCCAATGTGTGATGGGATCCATAGCAATTGTACATTAATTCCTTTGTCCCTAATTTTTGAGTATCTGTACCTGGCTTCCCCAATGAGCATGCTGCTGGAGTCATTATATGAGCCAAGAGCCTTCAATGATGACATAGAATCAGTAATGATGATAGAGTCAAGCTCAGTGTCATAGGTTAGCTTTAGCGCCATTAGGATTGCAAACAATTCAGTTTGCAGTGTAGACGCCCAGTTGTTAATTCTTATGCCTAACTCAACAAATTTATTATCGTTCTTAACTAGGGAGGTGGCAACAAGAGCAGATGCAGCCCTGCCAGAAGACTTCTGTTTAGATCCATCAGTGTATATAACTTGTGATAACTTATTACTACCAGCTAGGCGAAAAATTTCTCTTGAGCAGTTGCTCTAACAAGAGATTTAAGGAAGGGATTACTAGCAATGAGCTTCTTGGGAGGGACTTGTAGGTATGTGATATTAAATGAACACATCTTCCATGGAGGGGTGAAATGCTCTTGTTGCCTACAGTGATACAGTTCATGCAGGTTATAAAACTTAATGCAATTGCACGTTTTCACAATCCATTTAGATCTGTGTGTATTTACCTCCAGACACTTGGTAAGATTCACTGTGACAGTGTCTGGTTCGTTTCTCAACATTCTAATACCGAGTACAGTGTTAATTTCAACAATCCTATCACTGATACTAGAAATACCAAGCTCCTTCCTCATGTTAAGAACTTTTGTAGATCTGGGACAGCCAAGAATAGTCCTGAGAGCTTCATTTTGCATTAACTCCAAGGGTCGGAGGGAACTTTCTCTAGCTAATATCAACATGGGAGCAGCATAATCAATTAAGGACCTAACATAGGCTATGTACATCATTCTCACGATTCTCACATTAGCACCATAGTTGGGATTGTAGCCAGCAACAGCTTTGAGAGCATTTAGCCGCTTTACATTTCTTGTTTAGTTGTGGTATAGTGGATTTGTTAAAGGGTACATCTACACCAAGATATCTGTAAGTTTTAACGTAGCTAATGATTTCACCCTGCAAATAGATGGGTGGGGGGATGTCGTTTGCTTGTTAATATCTTTGTTTTAGAGGAAGATATTATGAGGCCTAGTCGATTACAAATTGCTTGAACTTCATTAAGAATGGTATTCATCTTCTTATGCCCTGTTGTATGGATCATGATATCATCAGCATAGCTTATAGCTATATGTTTAGGTGAGGCAGGTAGAGCATTTAGGAGAGCATTAATCAGAATATTAAATAGCATGGGACTAAGAACTCCTCCCTGCGGTGTACCTAAAGACATTTCTTTAGAATCACTTCTGAAGCCTTGGCAAAGGACAGAGGATACTCTATTTGACAGGTATCCTATTATCCAGCAGAGTAAGCTACCACCAATATTCATTTTGGCTAGTTCATGTAGTATAACGGTTCTGTTTGCAATATCAAATGCAGATTTTAGATCAAGAAAAGTGGTAAAACTAGTAGAGGTGTGTGCAGTGAGAAAAGTGGAAAATACAGTTCTGCACACTTTTACCTTTCATGAACCCATAGAGGTAGGGGGAAAGTTTGATGTCTGATTCTGTAGTACAATCTGTTAAGCATCATTCTTTCAAAAGTTTTGCAAAGACAACTAGTTAAGGAGATCGGCCTAAATGTATCAGGCTGTTGGGGCTTAGGGATAGGCACAATGAGACTATTGGTCCAGGAAGTAGGAAGAACGCCCTCAATGTAACTGAGATTATACAGTGCCAACAAAGGTTATCAGGCACGTGCCTTAGAGTTCTGAGAATATCATAGGTTATTACCATCCTCTCCAGGAGCAGTTGATCGACCTTTGGTTAATGCATTATCTAATTCATACTCGGTAAAGAGGCAATCACTCTCATCAATATTTTGGCTCATAAAATTAATCAGTTTCAACATTTCTTCAGAAGTACTCTCTAAATTTTTTTCTAATATGAGATGGAAGGCTTTCATGCCTGGATGTTTTGGACCAGTCATTTATGAGGTCATTTGCTTTTTCAAGAGGAAAGGGATGAGCAACATTGCCAGTCTTTTTCCTGGTTATTTTATTTATACCTTTCCAAGCCAAACTCAAAGGGGTGGACCATTTAATCCACTAACAAACTGTTCCCATTCCTGTTGCCTAAGTTCTTCCTTTCTATTCCTTGCATTTGTTAGTGCAGCTTGGAACGTTCTGAGTGTGTGTGTGTGTGTGTGTGTGTGTGTGTGTGTGTGTGTGTGTGTGTTGTGTGTGTGTGTGTGTGTGTGTGTGTGTGTGTGTGTGTGTGTGTCTGTGTATGTGTGTGTGTGTTTACATAAAATTTGTTTCATTAACACTGTTTTTCAGGGTAATCTGAGCGAAATATTCTTGACGGCGTTAGACCTCGGCGTCAGGTCGTAATACGTGGTCTATGCCTAATGGGGAACGGGGTGCTTAGAGGACCATATGAGCCAGGGAACAGCTGAGCAAGGAGGTTGTTGGAGACAGGTTCGGTGAGCGAGAGCTCTGGACACCCGCGTGTGTAGTGGACCACGCACTGGGAATCTTGGGTCAGCTGGTTGGTGAATTAAGAGTGTGTACTAGTCCGGGTTACTTATGACATCTGCCCTTCCCTCTGGTAATAAGTCTCATAGGTAAATTATTTTATGTAAATTTCCATCAGGATATGTCGTATTCTAGCCCTTTTCATGTTATTAAGTAAATTATAGCCATAGTTCCCATTTTTATTTGTATCTTCATATGCTATTCCCTATTCTGTTAAGCACTGGGATAACACAGGAGACGTGCTCACTTGCTGGGATACCTCAGCGAGAGTGGGTAAAGGTCTCACAGTGTGTGTGTGTGCGTGTGTGTGTGTGTGTGTGTGTGTGTGTGTGTGTGTGTGTGTGTGTGTGTGTGTGTGTGTGTGTATGTGTGTGTGTGTGTGTGTGTGTGTGTGTGTGTGTGTGTGTGTGTGTGTGTGTGTGTGTGTGTGTGTGTGTGTGTGTGTGTGTCGTGCCGAATAGGTAAAACTTGCGATTTTTGGCTTAAATAGGAACGCTCTTCTTTCCTAATAAGGCAAGAGAAAATTTGTGTACGCAATAATTCCGCAACAATGATTCTGAAAATAACGAAAAAAATATATTTCTTTATGTTTATTGTTAAATTATTGTAAACTTATCTAAAATATATTTAGTTGGATAAGGATAAATTAAATTGCGCTTGTTATAATAAGGTTAGGTAAGTTTTGTACGACAAGAACTTAATTCTTTTCGTACAAGATTCTTAATTTTTACATTAACATAAATGAAAAAAATATATCTTTAAACGAATAAGAGAAATTTTTTAGAAAGCACTTAATTTTAAATGAGTTCTTGCTAATTCACCAATTTTACCTATACGGCACGAAAAATATATAACATATATATATATATATATATATATATATATATATATATATATATATATATATATATATATATATATATATATATATATATATATATATATATATATGAGGTGTGAGTGTGTGTGTGTGTGTGTGTGTGTGTGTGTGTGTGTGTGTGTGTGTGTCTGTGTGTCTGTGTGTGTGTCTGTGTGTGTCTGTGTGTGTCTGTGTGTGTGTGTCTGTGTGTGTGTGTCTGTGTGTGTGTGTGCTCACCTAGTTGCTCACCTAGTTGAGGTTGCGGGGGTCGAGTCCGAGCTCCTGGCCCCGCCTCTTCACTGATCGCTACTAGGTCACTCTCCCTGAGCCGTGAGCTTTATCGTACCTCTGCTTAAAGCTATGTATGGATCCTGCATCCACTACATCGCTTCCCAAACTATTCCACTTACTGACTACTCTGTGGCTGAAGAAATACTTCCTAACATCCCTGTGATTCATCTGTGTCTTCAACTTCCAACTGTGTCCCCTTGTTACTGTGTCCAATCTCTGGAACATCCTGTCTTTGTCCACCTTGTCAAATCCTCTCAGTATTTTGTATGTCATTATCATGTCCCCCCTATCTCTCCCCTTAACCTCTCCTCGTAGGACATACCTCTTAGCCCTGGGACTAGCCTTGTTGCAAACTTTTGCACTTTCTCTAGTTTCTTTACGTGCTTGGCTAGGTGTGCGTTCCAAGCTGGTGCCGCATGCTCCAATATGGGCCTAACGTACACGGTGTACAGGGTCCTGAACGACTCCTTATTAAGATGTCGGAATGCTTGTTTTTGAGGGTTTTCTAGGGGGGCCCATATGCGCACAGTTATTTTTGGGTTTAAGTGCGGGTTTTAGGAGAAGAAACCCGGTGTTTTACTCCCCCCCCAAGATCTTTTTTTTTTGATGAGGTTTGTAAATCCTTTTGGCCCCCTAAAAACTTTAACCCCCTTTTTCGGTCTTCTTTGCCCTTTCCCCAAACTTCATGACTTTTGGGGACTTGGGGGATTGAACTCCAGGAGGGCCAATTGCTGGACCAGGGCTGGGGGGGCCTGTCCAAATTTCCCTTTTTTAGTTTTTTGGGGCCCGTTTTTCGATCGGTGAAATTTTTTCTCATCAACTTCCCCGTCATTAAAAAAACAAACAGGGGCACCCCAATCTATTCCTTCCGTCATTTCGTTCAAAAAATACCAGAAACAGAACTTGGGCTTAAAACTGACCCCTGTGGGACCCCCCCCTGGGCACAGGTTTTCCCACTCTGCCCCTTTGCCACTACCATGACTCCGCTGCTGTCTTCCCCGACAAGTAATTTTTCCCCGACCATTTTTAGTGGGGTTCCCTTTTTATCGCCTGCTTGGTCCCCCCCAGTTTTTTTTTTTTGGGACCCCAATCTCTTGTGTGGAACTTTGGTTTTAAAACGGCCCCTTTTTGGGGGAGTCCAAGAAATTGGGGGGGGCAATTTTCCCCCCACCCCTTGTCCTTTTCTTTTCTTACTGCTTTTCAACCCATTTTCATAGAACTCCAGTTTGGTTTGTTTTACACAGGAATTTTTTCCCGTCCCGAAAAAACCCTGTTTGGGTGCTGTTGATGAGATTTGTTCTTTTTTAGGTGTTCCCCCCACTCTTCCCGATAATCTTCTCCTGATTTGGGGATACTATACATTTTTCATTTACACTGGCGTAGTTTTAAAAAGGGTTCATGCTTGGCTTATTTTTAAAAAATTTGGGGCTTACATTTGGGGTGTCTCCAAGGGGCCCCAGGTAATTTTCCCTTTTTTTGAAAAGATGAAATTTAATATTGGGTTTTTAGGAACCCAAAGCGCCTTTTGCTTCCCCCTCTCAAAACCCATGGGGGGGATGTTTTCTGGCCCCCAAAGGGGCCCTTTTAAGTATCTAGCTCACTTCCCGAAGGGCCCTTCACTTCTTCCTTTTTTGGGGGGTGGGGTGTGGGGGGTTGTGTGTGTGTGTTTTGTGTGTGTGTGTGGTTTTGTGTGTGTGGGTTTTGTGTGTGTGTGTGTGTGTGTGTGTTTTGGAGTTGGGATGTGGGGTGTGTGTGTATGTGTGGTGTTGTGTGTGTGTGTGTGTTTTTGGGGTTTGTGGGGGTGTACTCACCTAGTGTTGTTGTTGTGTAATTTTGTGTGTGTGTGTGTTGGGTGTGTGTTTGGTTGAAAGTGTGGGATTTTGTGTGTGTGGTTATGTTAGTACGGTGTCCCCTGTGTGGGGTTACCCCCACCTAATTGTAGTCAACCAAAATTGGTGGTTGGGAGGGGTCGAAGGGCTCACTCCTGGGCCCCGCCTCCTTTACTGATCGCCACTTAAAAGGCCTCTCTTTTCTCTGCTTCCCGACTGATCATAAACCCCTTTTTAAAACTAGTAAAGGTTCCTTTCCCTCCACTCCCTTTTACTTGCTAGGGGCAAAATTTTCCCCTTTCCTACAACTCTATGAAATGAAGAAATACCTTTCCCAACGTCCCGTACTCTCTTAGGGCTTCACTTCCATTTGTGACCCCCCTTGTCCCTGGTCCCCTCGGAACAATTTTAAACTCTGTCCACCTTGTTTAAATTTCCCCGGGAGTATCTATTTTATGCGTTATATAAACCCCCTGAAACCCTTTTTGTCCCTCCAGTATCGTCAGTCCGATTTCCCCTTAAAACCTTTCCCGTAACGACATTCCCTTGACTCTGGGACCCAAACCTTTTGGGAAACGCTTTGGCCCTTTTTCTAACTTCTTGACGGGGCTTGACCAGAGTGGGGTTTTCCCGGGCTGGTTTCTGGGGATACCCCCCAGTATGGGCCTAACAACACAGTGGTTTCAAATTTCCCTTTAACGATTCCTTTTTTTTAAAGGGAACGGGGAAAGCCCATGTGTTGTTGGGCTGTGTGTGGTGGTTTTGTTTTTTTTGTGTGTGTGTGTCCTTGTTGTGTGTGTCGTTGGGGTGTGTCTGTGGGGGTGTGGGCTGTGTTGTGTGTCTTTTTGTGTGGTGTTTGTGTGTGTGGTCTTTTTGTTGTGTGGTGTACCACCTAAATTTTTCTCACCTATTTGTTGGGTTTCAAAGGGGGCGAGTCTAGCTTCCTTTCCCCGCCCCCTTTTGCTGATTGGGTACAAGGGTTCCCTCTCTTTTCCCTGCCCCCTGGGGCTCTAATTTAAAACCCCGCCTTTAAAAATATGGGGGGTTTCCCCCCCCCCCCCACAAAGTCACTTTCTAAAGGGAATTCCCACGGGCCCGACTAATCTAGACGAAAAATACTTTTCCAAACCAAACCCCTTTAATTTATCTGAGTCTTCCCTTCCAAAATTTTGACCTCTTGTGTCTTGTGTCCCTTTTCCCGGAACTTACCGTCTTTGTCCACCTTTTCTAAATTCCGCGCAGTTTTTTATATTTCGTTTTTCATGCTCCCTCCCCCGACCCTCCTGTCCTCCAGGTCGTCAGGCCCAATTTCCCCTTTAACCTTTCTTCGTAGGGACAATCCCCCCCTAGCCCCTGGGACTATTCTTGTTGCAAACCTTTGCATTTCTCTAATTTCTTGAAAGTGCTTGACAGGTGTGGGTTTCCCAAAAGGGGGCTGGGGAAAACCCCGTATGGGCCTGACTAAATGGGAAACAGAGTTCCCTTAAAAAAGAATTTGTTTCTTTAGGTTCGGAAGGGCTATCCTAGGTTTCCAGGCCCCGTTGGTGCAGCATTTAAATTTTGAAAATTTAAAATTTGGGGGCCTAGGGGATATGCTCGTTTTTATAAATTACGTCCCCCCATCTTTTTTCCCCTTGAGTGAGGGTTTTGGGGGGTCTTTGGGCCCCTTTTTAAACTATATTTGGGGCTGGGGGTCTTTTTTGCCCTTCCCCAATCTTAAAAACTTTGGGATTGGCAAAGGGTTAAATTCCCAAAGGGGCCAGTTGGGTGGGCCAGGGTTGTAGCCTGTCCAGGTTTTCTTTGTATCCTGCCTGACCTTATTCCCGATTTTAAATTTTTCTCATTAACTTCGGGGATCATCTTTCAAACAAGGACACTTCGAGTCAATCCCCTTCCGTTTTGTCGTTCACAAAAAACCAAGAACAGCACAGGTTTCCCAGGAAATGACCCCTTGGAACTCCCCTTGTCACAGGCCCCCCCCTTTGACACCTGGTCGGCGTACCAAGACTCCAGGTATTCTCTGATTTCCCTTGCAGTTTCCTTTTTTCCCGTTATGGTGCCTGATCCTCTAGCTTTTTTCAGTAACCTCTTGTGAGGAACTTTTTCAAGGGCCTTCTTTTCACCCCAAAAAAAAGCAGTCAAAACACCCCTCTCTCTTTTTATTCTTAAATTTTTCACCTTTTCATAAAAACTTAGTAGGGTTTTTTGACCCCAGGGTTTTCCCTTCCCTGAAACCGTGCTGGGCAATTTATCACTTTTACTTTCCAGGTGCCCCACCACCTCCCCCTTGGGTTATCTTCCTTTCCCTGACCTTGGGGGATAAATAACACGTTTTTAAAAGGAAAAAATGTCGTATTTTTTTGCCTCAAGCTGTCCCCCCTTTTTTAAAAAAAAAGGGGCACATTTGCCATCTTTCCCAAACCTCAGGGGGTTGGCCCCATTTTTAAATGGTGTTGAAGATTTTGTTAATGGCTCACACAATAACCCCTGGGGTCCCTCTTTAAGGGGCCAAAGGGGAGATGCTGGTTTCCCAAAACCCCCTTTGAGGTGGGTGTGTGTAGTGTAAATTTACCTAATTTGTACTCACCAAATTTTTGGGTTGGAGGGGTCGAGTCCCTTTGCTCCGGCCCGCCTCTTCCCCCGGTTGCTAAATGGGGCCCCCTCTCTTCCCCCCGCCCAAGAGGGTTTTTATCAAACCCCGCTTAAAACTGTGGTTTTTTTGTTCCTGCCCCCACTACGTCTTTTTTTCTAAAGGGTATTCCCCTGGCCCTTTCAACTCTATGACTGAAGAAATACTTTTCCCACTAACTCTCTGACCTTTATTTGTGTCCCTTTACCTTCCAATTGGGGGCCCCCCTTTTTCGAGGGCCCCTCCCCGGAACATCCTGTCTTTTTTCCCCACCTTGTCTATTCCACCCCCAGTATTTTATTTTTTGTGGGTTTTCATATTTTCCCCTGACCCCCTGCCTCCGTTTCGTCAGGGGCCCCATTTTCCCTTAATCTTTTCCCTTTATAGGACATTTCCCCCTTTGCCCCTGGAACTAAAACCTTTTCGCAAACCTATGGGACTTTCTCCCATTTTTTTTGAACGTGCTTTATCAAGTGCGGGGTTCCCAAACAGGTGCTTTGGGGATTTCCCAGTAGGGCCGACATAACCCCGGGTTTAAAATGTCTTGAAAGATTCCTTACTAAGGTATCGGGAAACTGGTTTTCAGGGTTTTGGCCCGGGGGGCCCCCTATCTTTCAAGGGAGTTATCTGATTGATGGTTCTTCCGGAGACATGCTCGGGGTTATACTCCCCCCCCCAAGATCTTTCCTTTCCCTTTAGTTTAGGTTTGCAGTCCCTTTGGGGGACCTAGGGCCCATACTCTGTCCCGTGGTCTTTTTGGTGCCCTTTTCCCCCATTTTTCATGACTTTGGGAATTTGGGGGGGATTAAATTCGAGAAACCATTTGGGTGGGCCAGGGGGTCCCCCATCTGTCCAGGGCTCTTTTAAGTCCTGCCTGGTCCTCATCAGATTTAAAATTTTCCTCATTAACTTTACATAAAAGGGCAAACAGGGACACTTCTGATTTTAACCCTTGCCGCCATGTTTGGTTTTACATATACCAAAAATAGCACTGGTCCTAGGGCCCGGGGCCCCTGTGGGACCCCACCCCCGGGTCGGTTTACCGGGGCCCACTGTGGATCATCAATTAAAGTAACCAGACTCTTTTTTGGGCCCCCCTCAGGAAATTTTCCCGATCCTATTTCAGGGGCCCTTCCTGTTATATGCAAACCTGATGGCCAAATAGCTTCGGGACTAATTCCTTTTTGAGGGAATCAGTTTCAAAGGGGCCCTTTTTGTTAGAAAAACACATATGGGGAACATTTAAAAACAACTTTTTTTTCCCAAACGTTTCGCCCCACAAGTAGGCTTTCTTCCCGTCAAAAACAGAAAGGGAGGCAGGGAACAGGAGAGAAGGGAAGACGGGGTTTTAAACACCATCACCCTTAAAAATCGTAGAATTTGGGGGTTGTCGTCCCCCGGCCTGGAGAATTCAGTTTTCCCTAGTCCCGGAACAACTGAAATCAAGCGCAGGGCGGAGACTTAAAAAACTGGGCGGAAAGAGGTTGGGGGAAGGGGAGAAATAGTAGAAGTAAGTATTTGAATAGTAGTGAGAGGGGAACGAGGGGGTCATGTCCCTCTCAGTCCCCAAACCCCTTTTCACTTTTAAAAACTTGTCCAAGGGTTTTTCTGTAAACCCAAATGCCACGTGGTTTTGGGGGCCCGACAAATGAACACAAAAGGGAAAACAATAAAACCCACAGGTTTTTTGGTAAGACCAAATTCAACATTTTGACAACTTTTTTTCCCGAAACGTTTTTTCCCCTAAAAAGTAGTCTTCTTTAAATCGAAAACAGAAAGTAGGGAGGAACAGGGAAGATGTGAAACGATGAATCGTCCATCACCCTTAAAGTCAAAAAATTTGAGGTTGTCAGGGCCCCGGGGCCCGGGGAAGTTCAGTTCCAAATCAGGAAAAATCTGAAGATTTAACGAACAGTGCGGAGACTTAAAACTGTTTGGAAGGAGGGGGTGGGAGGGTAGTAAGTAAGGTATAGAAATATTAGAGTAGTAGGAGAGGCAACTGAGAGGTCATTCCCTCTCCCCAAACCCCAAACCCCTTTTCACTTTAAAAGGGTTTTTCCAAGGGGTTTTCCCGTACCAAGATTCCACGTGGTTTTAGTGTCTGACAAGAAGAACATCCAAAAAGGTAAACAAAACCGACAAAAATGTTAGGTAAGAAACATATGCAAAAAGTTAACAACTTTTAAAATTCCGAAACGTTACGCCTACAAAAGAAAGGGTTCTTCATCGAATACAGAAAAGGGAGGCAGGGAAAAGTAGAGAGTGAATACGATGTAATCATTTCCCTCAAAACCCCTTTAAAATCTAGAAATTTTAGGTTGTCAGTCCCCCCGGGGCCCGGAAATTCATTTTCCCTAGTCAAAGGGAAAATATCTGAAGATCCCGGGGACAGTGCGGGGACTTTAAAAACTGTGGGAAAGGGGAAAGGGGGAGGGGGGTATAATAGTAGTATTTGTAGTTTAAATAGTTGTAGAAGGGGAACAGAGAGGTCATGTCCCTCTCAGATTTCCCAAACCCTTCCCCAAATTTTAAAAGCTTGTCCCCAAAGGGGTTTTTTTGGGACCAAGAAGCCAAATTTTTGGGATTTTCTGACAAAATGAACATCAAAAATTTGGTTTTACAAAACCCACAGGTTTTTTAAAGGGAAGACAAAATATGGGAAAAAAAGTTTGACAACTTTTATTCCGAAACGTTTCGGGGGCCCACACAGTAAGGGGGGTTTTTTTCAGTCGAAAACAGAAAGTAGGCAGGAACAGAAAGATGGAAGACGAAGTAATCAAATCCATCAACCCTTAAAGTCGTAGAAAATTTTAAAGGGTTTTCAGACCCTCTTTCCCTTTAAAAAGTTTAGTTCCAATAGTCAGGAAACTAACTGAAGGGTCCCAACGACAGTTCGGAGACTTAAATACTGACGGAAGGAGAGGTGGGGGAGGGTAGAAATTTGTAGTATAGTATATAAATAGTAGTGAGAGGGCAACTGAGAGGTCATGTCCCCTCTCAGGAAAAAAACCCTTCTCCCCTTGAAAAGCTTGACCAAGGGTTTTCTGAACCCCCATGCCACGTGTTTCAGGGGGGTCTGACAAGGGGAACATCAAAATGGGATACAATACCGACAGGGGTTTGGTTTAAAACATATGCAAAAAGTAAGACAACAAAATTTTTTCCGAAAAAGTTTCGGGCCCACACATAGGGGTTTTTTTCAAATTTTGAATAAAAGAAAGTAAAGGGAGGAACATGAAAGATGTGAAAAACGATGTAATCAAAACCCCCCAACCCCTTTTTGGTTTTAGAATTTTAGGGTTTTCATCCCCGGCCTGGAAATTTTTAGTTCCATAGTCAAAACTATCCCGAAATCCAAAAGGGGGAAAAGTGCGGAGACCCTTTAAAAACTGTCGGAAGGAGAGGTGCAGGGTTTGTAGTAGTAGTATAAATAGTAGTAGTTTGAGTTAATAGTGAGAGGGGGAACTGAGAGGGCTGGGCCCTCCCCAATCCAACCCTTTCTCACTTGAAAATCTTTTCCAAGGTGTTTTTTTGTACCAAGGGTGCCAAAGTGTTTTTCAGTGCTGACAAAAATGAAAAATCAAAAAAGGGGGGAAAGGGGAATAAAAGAAAATGTTTTTAGGTAAGAACATATGCAACATTTTGACAACTTTATTCCGAATCCGTTTCGCCTACACAGTAGGGCCCTTTTTTCAGTCCGGAAACAGAAAATAAGCAAACCAATTTGAGATGTAAGAAAGATGTAAAACAGTTTCCCTCAAACCCCTTTAAAATCTAGAATTTGAGGTTTCATCCCTCGGCCCCAAAGTTAAATTCCATATTTAGGGAAAATCTGAAAAATCAAGCGAAAAGTGCGGAACTTAAAAAACTGCCAAAGGGGGGAAGGGGCAGGGTATGAAATAAATTTGTAGTAGTGTATTTGTAGTAGTATTTTAGTATTGTTGTAGTATTTAAGGCAACGAGAGGGACTGACAACCCCAAATTCCCACGACCCTTTTAAAGGGGGATTGGGGCTGATTTCAAACGGCGTTTACACATCTCCCCACTGTTATTTTTTCCAAAATTTCCTGTAAAATTTTGAAAGAAATGAAGAAGCCTACTGGTAGGGGAAACGTTTTCGGAATAAAAATTGAGAAAACTGTTGGGGAAAATGGTCAAACCCAACAACCTGTTTGGATTGTATACCAAATTTTAAGGGTTCAAAGGAAAGGGGGTTCTTTTTCAGTTTCCCAAGAAGATTCAAAAACAAACCCCCCCCCTCTCTCCTCGTGTCTTAAATTCGTTTTTTATTTAAACATAAAAAAATCCAGAAGGTTTTTGACGCAAGGGTTTTTTTTCCCCTTTCCCTGAAAACCCCGTGCTGGTTGGAAATTTTTACCTTTTTCCGTTCCCAGGTGGGTCCACCACCCCTCCTCCTGATAATCTTCCTTTTCCCCAAAAATTTTTTTAAAAATAATACACGTAATGACCCAGGCAAAAAGTTTTAAATGGGCCTTTTTTTTCTGTCTCCTTTTTTTTTAAAAAGGGAAATACATTTAGCCCGTCTTTCCCTACCTCAGGGAGGTTCCCAAAATTTTTTCCCGGGGCCCTGTTGAAGATTGTTGGGAAGTGGCACGCAAAAACATATCTGGGGTCCCTCTGTGTGTGTGTGGGGTGGGTTTTGGGGGATGTGGGGGTGTGTGGTGTTTGGTGTGGTGGGGTGTGGTGTGTTTTGGTTTGGGGGTGTGTGTGTGGGGTTTGGGGTGGGGGGGTGGGTGTGTTTTTGGGTGTTGTGTGGGGTGTGTTGTTGTTGGGGTTGGGGGTGCAGTGTTTTTGGGGGTATGGGTTTTTTTTGTAAAATTTTAAATTTTTTTTTTGGGGGGTTGAGGGGTTTGGGGGTTAGGTTGGTGGGGTGTTGGGGTGTGTTTTTTTGTGGGGAGGGGATGTACCACCTAATTTTTTCTCACCTAATTTTTGGTTGGGAGGGGCGAGGAAAAGCCCGGGGGGGGGGGCCCCGCCCCCATTATGGGGGGGGGGGGCTTTCTAAAAGGTCCTTCCCCCCTTTTTCCCCCGCCTTTCCCCCATGGAAATTTTTCCCCCCCCCCTTTTTCGCCTTAAAACTATGGGGATGGTTCCCCCGCCTCCACTACTTCACTTTCCTTTGGGGTATTCCACGGCTTGACTTTTCTCTATGACTGAAAAATACTTCCTAACAACCCTTTATTCATCTGAGTCTTCAACTTCCAATTGTGACCCTCTTGTGTCTGGTCCCTCTCTGGAACATCCCCTCTTTGGGCCACCTCGTCCCATTTTTTTGGCCGGCAGTAATTTTTTAAAAGTTCGTTTTATATGTCTCCCCCTTTAACCCCCCTGGGCCCTCCAGGTGTCCAGGGCCCATTTCCCCCCAACCTTTTTTCGTAGGGGCAATCCCCGTAGGGTCTGGGGGGCTAGTCTTGTGGGGAAACCTTTTTTACTTTTTTTCCCCAAATTTTTTGACGGCTTTACTAGGTGTTGGGTTCCAAAACTGGGTGCTGCATACCCATTTTGGGCCGCTGACTAAAAAGGTATACAGAGTCTTGGGGAACGAATCCTTTTCTGAGGCAACGGAACGCTATCCGTAGGGGTTTTCCAAGGGCGCCCTATGGCGCAGGGGAGTTTTTCTGATTGATGTTCCCTTGGGAGATATTTCTCGGTGTTATACTCACGGGCCCCCCATCTTTTTCCTTGAGTGAGGTTTGCAGAAATTTGGCCATCTAAACAAAATTGTGTCCCCGCGGTCTTCCTTTTTCCCCTTTTCCCCAATCTTTATGACTTTGCAAATTTTTAGGGTTAAAAAATCAAGGGGCCAGGTTGGGTGGGGGCCAGGCTTTTAGCCTTTCCAGGCTCTTTTTAATCCTGGGGCCCGATCCCATTTCCATTTTTTATTCTTCCCCATTAATTTTCCCCATCAATTCCCCAAACAAGGACACTTTTTAGTTTTATCCCTTTTCCCGGTTTTGCCCTTCCCTTAAAAATAACCCAAGGGAAAACCCCCAGGTCCTATAAAAATGGGGGGAAATGACCCCTGTTGGGAAACCCCCCTTGTCAACCCGGCGCCCACTCCCGACAACCCAGGATGTTTTGTAATGTGGGGTGGGTGTAAAATATGTTTTTGGTGTGTGTATGTGTGGGGTGTGTGTATGGGTGTGTGTGTGTGTGTGTGTGTGTGTGGTGTGTTGTGTGTGTGTGTGTGTGGTGTATGTGTTTTGTGTGTTGGTTTTAATTTTTTGTGTTTGAAAAGTGTGTTTTGGGGTGTTTTGTGTGTGTGGTTGTGCGGGTTTTTGTGTTTTTGGGGTTTTGTGTTTTGTTGGGTGTGTGTGTGTGGGTTTTGTGTTTTGTGTTTTGTTATGTGTGTGTGGTTTTTGGGTGTGTGTTTGGTGTGTGTGTGTTGTGTAAGGGGTATTGTGTTAATGTGTTGGGGGGGTGGGGTGTTTTGTTTATGTTTGGGGGTTAGGTTGGTAGTGTAGGTTGGTGTGTGGTTGGAAAAAAAATCTTGTTGTGTAGGGTTTGTTTTACCCCCTTTTTTCCAAGGGCCCCGTCGTAACACATAGGCCGTTGTAAAAGAGTACGTTGGGGGTGTGATTCCGTCCCGTGTGGTTTTGTGCGTGTTCCCGTGTGTGTTTTCCCGTGAATGTGTTGTATGTGTGTTGGGTGTATGTGTGTGGTGGTTGTGTGGGGTGTGTGTGTTTGTGTGTGTGTGTGTGTGTGTAATTTTTTTGTTTTGAAAGGGGGTGTGGTGTGGTGGTGTGTGTGGGGTGTGTGTGTTTGGGGTGTGTGTGTGGTGGGGTTTGTATGTGTGTGGGTGTGTTTTGGGGCCCCAAAAGGAAAAATTGGTCAATTAGGGGAAGAAAAAATCTTTTTAAAAAAATTTAAGACTTTTTTTAAAATTTTTTCTCTTTTACTTTTTAAAGACATAATTTTTTTCCCTTTATGAAAATGAAAAATTATTTTTTTGTCCAAAAAAACCCATGCAAAGCTTATCAAAAAAATTTTTAAAAGCAAAATTTTAAAATTTAGCCCCCTAGTCAAAAATACATTTTGAAAAGTTTACAATTATCTAATAAAAACAAACACAATGAAATTTTTTTCTCGTTAGGTTCAAATGATTTTGCGAAATTATTGCATACACAAATTTTTCATTTGTTTTTTTTACAAGAAAACGTCTTTTTAACAAAATTCAAGTTTTCCCTATTGGGACGCATAACCACACACACACACACTTATTTATATTATTATTTTTTAAATATATAAATTTTATATATTTTAAATATGTGGGGAATTCGAAAGAGCAGACAAAATTTTAACACAACACTGATCTCGGCGAAGGAGATCAAAACCTACAACCCCTTGAACAAGGACGCGTGCTTTCCCAAATCACCCACACGGGCCCAATACCTTGATCCACTTGCGGGGATGAGAGGGAAAGTGTAAGCCTTCTCCCTAAAACTGGCTCCCTTGGATCAAAGTTAGCAAAAGCTGGACTCGGGTAGGCCGTGGGGTAGTTTGGTAAAGCCTGCGTCCTTGCCCCAATTTGTGGTTTTCGAGTCTTCTTAAACCCAAGTCAGTGTTTATATTTTTTAATATTTTAAATATTATATATATATATATATATATAATTTTTATATATATATATTAAAATATTGTCGTGCCGAATATGTAAAACTGGTCAGTTAGCAAGAACTCATTTAAATTAAAGTTCTTTCTAAAATTTTCTCTTATACATTAAACATTTTTTTTTCATTAATGTTAATGTAAAAAATTTTAATTTTGCTCCAAAAGAATCAAAGAAAATTTACCTAACCTTAGATAACAAGAACAATTTTATTTTAGCCTAACCTAACTAATATATTTAGATTTTTTACATTTAATTTAATACTAAAAAACACAGTGAAATATATTTTTTTCGTTTGGCTCAGAATGATTTTGGCCTAATTATTGCATACACAAATTTTCATTTGTCCTATATGGCAAGATGAGAGTTGCTATTTAAGCCAAGATCTCAAGTTCTGCCTATATATATATATATATAATATATTTTTATATTATATAATATATATTATATATATATATATATATATTATATATATATATTTTATATATATAATTATATATTATATTTATATATATATATATATTATATATTATATATATATATATTAATATATATATATATATATATAATATATATATTATATTATAAAATACAAGACAAGCCACCAGGGGTGGATATATATAAGTACACACACACACACGCTCGAGTCCACATAAAATTCGTGGACATTCACAGAGGAGGAGGACGAGGCTGGTGATTGTGATCTCAGCCTATTTATAGCTGAGTTTTTAGAATTACTTCTTTTTCATGTCAGAGAAGATTCGTAAAAGTCTTCATAATTTCAGCATGACAAAAGATGTGTCAGGCCGTAAATAGTAAGATCACAATGCTTTACAATTTGCGTGGACGGCAGTGCAGATGTATTTTTTTAAAGATGTGCACGATGCCAAAACGTTTGAAAAAGTATACACTGACGGGAGATATTTTGCCGACATCTGGAGAGATGAGAATGTGATTTAATGCCTTAAATGAGCTTCTTATTCTAGGAGAATCCCAGAGAGCTTCGGGTAATGGAGACTTCTTACCGATTCTTTTAAAAGTCTCTCATTCACTCAGTAATTCATTTATTATAGTGCAAAAAATCTCCAAATTTTTCTCTCATTTAAAATGACTTATATGCAAAACCTCTCTTTCGCTATTTAATCTTCATTTGTCTGTCCTAAAATTATGGGCCTATTTCTCCACATATTTCCATCTCGATATGTATACGAGAATACTATATATCTTTCTCCTCTCACACACACATACAAAAAAAGGAACGTTCATTATATATATATACATTTAGTATTGCGAGTCATAATGGGAATATAAAGTAAAAAGTTTTCCCAGAGAACTCTCACAGTACGACAAAAAGAGGGAAAAATGTACATGTTGATTCACGTGAGTCGAGAACGCCAAGGAGGTCAATAACACACAACGTTGGATTCCCAGTGTCATTCCTAGTCTTATGGGGTTAGATCACCTCTGAATTGACTTCATCTGTCTAAACAAGTGTTGGGCTGGAGATCACTGCTGAGTAAGGAATTCATCTCCATGTTGACGGCTACGAATTCCTGGAGACTGCTGAGGAAAGGTATCTCTGTCAAGGAGGGAAATTGAAGTACAGGGTACATTGGGAATGATTGGAAATAGGATATACTTTTTTGGATATTTTGATATGTGGTATCAGGTTATATATATCTCACCTGAAGATGGTTTGCATTTCGGATGCGAGTGACCATCGATCTCGAAGATTACCTTGGACAGAATCATTTTCTTCGACTGACACGTTTTTGTTCACATATTTTCTGCACTGATGTAGCTCTCCACCTCTGTAAAAAAAAATTGCTCTTTGAAGTATGCTAGTTTTATGACTTCAAGAGGAGCCTTTCCACACCTCAATGAAAGCAATTCGATGTTCTTTGTTTATTCATAATATTGTCACGTCAAAATAAATATATCATACCCCTTGAAAAACGACAGACAACTGTTGTTGGACGACCCACAACACGTATATCCCATTTAAAACTGCTGAACATGAAGACATTGCTGATAATATGGAACAACGCAGATTAAATGAATACAGTAGACTGTATACGAACGCAGTAGACTATATACGAACACAGAACAGCGTTCAAAAACGTTGTACCCAATAAATCTTATAAAACGTAGTGTAGTCTACCCCCCACTGAACATTGTTTGCGATTTAATATTAATAAAATATTCATTGAAAGAGCATGTTGTCACGCTTCCAGAGAATAACTGTTTGTTGTCATTCATAACTCAATAGACCCAATAAATGTAAGATTCCTTGTCATGGAATATTACTGAATAGATCTGTAAACCCGGATAAAAATAACATCAAATGATTTAGTAAATTGAACATTAAATTCTCCAGTGAAATTTTCTCAAAAGCGTTTGTTTGTACTTCAGAGGGGATGGGAGTTATATTGTTTTTGTAGTGTGTGTGTACGCACCTATTTGTGGCTTCAGGGGTCGATTCACAGCTCCTGGCCCCGCCTCTTTGTGTGTGTGTGTGTGTGTAAACAAATAATGCTGATGCGCCAACATGCTCAAAGGCACACACACCCCACCACACACACACACACCCCACCACACACACACACAACACACACACACACACACACACACACACACACACACACACACACACACACACACACATACACACACACACACACACACACCAGCAAAGTTGCTGGTTATGGGGGATTTCAACCACAGGGAGATTGACTGGGAAAACCTGGAGCCACATGGGGGTCCCGAAACATGGAGAGCCAGGATCTTGGACGTGATGCTGGAAAACCTCATGCACCAACATGTTAAGGACACTACCAGAGTGAGAGGGGAGGATGAACCAGCAATATTGGACCTTGTGTTCACCCTGGGCAGCTCAGACATTGGGGGACATCAAGTATGAGAGTCCCTAGGAGCTAGCGACCACGTGGTTCTTGTGCTTTGAATACATAGTAGAGCTGCAAGTGGAGAGAATAACAGGAGTTGAATGGGAAAAGCCTGACTATAAAAGAGGGGACTACATAGGTTGAAGAACTTCCTGCGGGAGGGCCCCGTGGGACAGAGAACTGGCAGGAAAGCCAGTAAATGAAATGATGGAATATGTAACAACAAAATGCAAGGAGACAGTGGGAAAAGTTTATTCCCAAGGCAACAGTAACAACGGGAAGACCAGAACGAGCCCCTGGTTTACCCGACGGTGTAAGGAGGCAAAAACAAAGTGCAATAGAGAATGGAAAAAGTACAGAAGGCAGAGAAACACACGAAAATAGGGAGATCAGTCGCAGAGCCAGGAATGAGTATGCACAGGTAAGGGGGGGCCCCAGCGACAGTATGAAAATGACATAGCATCTAGAATAAAGCGACCAAACTGTTGTATAGCCCATCGGGAGGAAGACAAAGTCAAAGCCGGTGTCAGATTAAGGACAGAGGTGGAGAATCACAAGAAATGATAGGAGGTATGTAAAACTGAACGGGAGTTTTTAAGGAAGTTTTTACAGAAACAGGAAGGGCTTGGGAAAGTCAGCACAAAGGGGAACATCAAGAGGGGAATATCCCAATAAGTTTGGATGACTACGAACAAGAGGAAGGTGAGAAGCCTTAAGTGCCCTTTGACACCTCAAGGCGAGGGGCCCGGGCCCAATATCCCCCCATGGGTCCTTAGAAAGGGAGAGATGCTGTGCTGCCTCAAACCACAATTTTCAACACATCCCTTGAAATGGGCAACTCCCTGGAAAGGAAGACAGCTAAGAGTCCCATAATGAATGGAAACAGAAACGAGGCATTAAACTAAGCCCTGTGTCTCTGCATGTTTGTGTTGGCAATCATGGAAAAGATTACAGGAGGAGAGTGGCGAACCCTGGAAAGGAACAAGTTATAATGAAAACCGCATGGGTTCATGGAAGGCAAATTCTGTATACAAAAATCCCGGGGGGTTTTATGAAAGGTAAAAAGAATAAGACCGAAAGAGGGGGGGTAGATTGCGTTTTTTCTAGACTGCACGAAGGCCTTTGACCAGTTCCCCCCAAAAGTTAGTGCAGAAAGGGGGGACAGGGCGATGTAAAAGGGGGGGGCACTGCAAAGGTAAAGGGAAAACCGACGGGAGGCCAACGATCATGGACGTGAAAGGTTCACAGTGGGCCTGTTCAGCGGGGGGGCCCCCAGGGGCCGTTCTAGGACCGTGCTATTTTTGATATATGTAACGACATGTGGAAGGAATGACTCGAAAATGTCCCTGTTCGCGGAGTGAAGTTATGAAAGAATTAAAACGGACGGGTGAGGCAGGCGCAAAAAGACCTGGACAGGTGGACATGTGGTCCAGTAATGGCTTTTTCGAAATTCAATCCCGCCAAATCAAAGTCTTTAATTGGGGAGGGCAAAGAAGAGCGACGAGTTAGGCAGGTGGGCAAAAACACAGACCCCCATCAGGGAGACCAACCCGAGCACATCACCGGGGGCACACATCAACCCAAAAAACCGCTGCGCATCGGGGGTTGGCAAACCCAGAATAGCGTTCCGATACCTTAATAAAGGGAAACGTTCAGACAAAATTACACTGTGTATGTTAGGCCCCATACTGGGTTCCACCAGTCTGGAACCAAACCTGGTCAAGCACGTCAAGAATTAAGAAAGTCAAAGGTTTGCAACAAGGCTAGTCCCCCGAGCTCAAGGGAATGTCGTACGAGGAAAGGGTTAAGGGAAATCGGACTGACGACACTGGAGGACAGAAGGTCAGGGAGACGTGATAACGACATACAAGATACTGCGGGGAATAGACAAGGTGGGCAGAGATAGGATGTTCCAGAGAGGGGACACAGGGAAGCTGAAGACTCAGACGAGTCACAGGGACGTTAGGAAGTATTTCTTCAGTCATAGAGTTGTCAGCAAGTGGAATAGCCTAGCAAGTGAAGTAGTGGAGGCAGGAACCATACATAGTTTTAAGAAGAGGTATGACAAAGCTCAGGAAGCAGAGAGAGAGAGGACCCAGTAGCGATCAGTGAAGAGGCGGGGCCAAGAGCTGAGTCTCGACCCCTGCAACCACAATTAGGTGAGTACAATTAGGTGAGGACACACACACACACACACGCACTCACACCGACAGCTTCTACTAACATTTTTTACTCCTCATCAATTAAGCTATTACACATTATTGGTTTAAATTCTAAGAATTTTCCTCAGTATTACCCGAAATTCCAGGAACCTGTCTTACCAAAAGTTGCCGAGTTGATTAAAGCTCATCTTGCTGCGAGCAATGCTTTCAAGAGCACTGAGCGATAACTTACGGAAGAGTATATATAAAACTTGATTTCTGTCTCATAAATTTGCACCTTTCCCGTACTGGAGCGGTCATGGGGGCGCCCTCCGCTTAAGTGCTTATCCCACGTCTGTGTTATTACTCCCACCATCTCTGTTAGTGCTATTAACTCCTAACACATTTATTATAATGTATATTGCTCGTTTTCGATAACATAAATTACGCAATTAACATACTGTTTATCACGCATTCACGATAATGAATATTACGCATTTACGATAATGAATATTCTGAATATTATGAAATTTGGAAAATTTATTATGTGCATTTTTGATAATGTACGCTACGAAATTAGGACGATAATTTATATTCTGCAATTGTGGTAACGTATTTTGTGTGTTTAGGAAATCAATCTTGTCAAATTTACTGATGTTTTAATGTATATTTGCGTGCAATATAATCACAGATAGGCGATTTTTTAACAATGAAAGACAAGCCACGGTGGGATGGAAGTATTTTGCTCAAGATCTTTCGTGCGTCTCCATGCGTCATCAGGAGCTGTGCAATGTTGCAAGAGCAGCAACAGGTAAATGAGGGGAGCTTTTCCCAGGGGAAAGGTAGCGTTTTGACGCCGGCCTGACGTTAAAACGCTACATCCCTCCCTCACTACCTCCCACCCACATTTGCTTGGGGGTGGGAGAGTTTCAAGCTACTTAATAATTGTAGGTTAGTTGTAAAAGGTTAACAAGCTCTCCCTTGTAACTTTTAATGTTTACATTTACGTATTAACCCTAATTTAAATTTTAGCTCATAAATATCATTAGACGAAACGGGACATAAATGCCCCTGGGATTAATTGATTTCGCTTCATCAAAATGCTATTCGCTTCCATACGACTTCTGATATCACAGAAGTTCTTTGAGCAAGGAACAACGCTTGAAACTAACTCATTCATAACCGCGCTAGAAGTCTCTTGAGTGTTGTAGCCAGCATCATCAACAGTCACACACACGTATCAACAGCCAGCCAAACCACTGTTTTAAGGAACCATACCACGGGCGGGATTAGAACCCGCCCGGTGCCTAACGCGTCGGTCTGGAGTTTTGTAACTCTCTGATCGCGGGTTCTAACCCCGCCGGTGGCATGGTTTGTTAGCAATCGTGCCATTACGATTTCGTGAGTCACCGTTTTGACAGTTCACTCCACTTTTCCATCTTCCACTGGGGGAGGCGACGCTTTGATGCCGATGAAGGGATCTTCATCCAAGGAATTGGAACCACAGTCCTCTCCCTTAGATCAAATCTAATTGCATCCCCCTTCTAAGGCACTTTATGACTTCCAAGAGTTTAGCGCTTCTCCGTGACTAATACTAATGGCCAAACTCTCTCTCTCTCTTCTCCATTTACAAAGGCCAGGGAAACATCTCACGCTCTGAGTTCTTACAACTGCCATAAATTAGAACATACACGAGCATAATGTTAATAAAAGAAGACATTCTCAGAGTTATTAACTTGGGATAAACTAAACCCAAGAAAATCAAGTAGTGTAGCTTATTTCTGTTGAAGTCTTCTTCTGGTATATAATCCACAGGAGCCGATTAACACTTACAGTAGGTACCCATTTGCTGTTAGGTTAACATAACATTTGGTGTAAGGTTATTAACCCGTACATCGTAAAACCTGAGAATCGAACCTAAGATTAAGGTAGTCTTGGCTGGGAGTGAACAGATTAAAGGCAACCTTAATGACCTTCGTATAGGTGATTGGCTTTAAACTCAGTTAATATCACTATCGTATTCTCTCAGTGAGTTTGAACCCGTCACGGACGCTGTAGGTTAGATGATGACTGATCAAAGAGTTTGGTAATCGCAAAAATAGCTTTAAATCTCTAATATTCTCACGTTGGTCGATAGAAGCAAAGTAGTAGATATTATAACAGTCTATAAGATCTTAATAAACGGAAAATTTGATAAGAATTATTTTTTAGCGTAATCAGAAGAGAAAAGATATAATCGCCAGTTCAGACAAATGTAATGTCAAAAATAACACGAAAATAGTCTTAATAAAACTAACATTCTTCAGTACTAAAATTATAGCCAAACAAGGCGGGAATAAAGTCCAGCTATCTCTTTGTTTACTCCCCTGATTCGTACATGCACAGCAGGACACAATATCTTTAAACCATTGAACAGTCGCCCTTATTTTCGTATTGGCAGCTCGCGCCAGTGGAGTTTATTTACAAATACGACCAGTCGACACATTCATTCACACGTTAACAGACAAGAGTTGGTTGTGGCAGAGACCCATAACACGTTAGGGAGTGTGTGCTCATCACCTCCACCTACTGTCATGGAAATGTGGGTTACTCCTGCCATGTGATGGTTGGTTATTGTCAGGAGGATTACTCTTGCAATGTGATCACGAATTCCTGCTGTACTATATGCTTTCTTTCTACAATAACTAGTAATTTATATATATATATATATATATATATATATATATATTATATATATATATATATATATATATATAATATATATATATATATATATTAATAATAACACTGCACTAGCCAAGGATTCGAATCCATATTGTATTGGCCCGCCTCATGGTGAGCTACAACCACATGACGCCCTAACCCACAGGACCACCCAATCCTACAAAGATGGCGCAGCCAGCAGAGCTAGCTGTTTTACCACCGTCCGAGGACAATCGGTGTTGTGAGAGCTTCTAGGCTAATTTTCATTCTCATCCCAATTACATATATTATTTTTTCATAAACTCAGTTAATATCACTATCGCATTCTCATAGTGAGTTTGAACCCATCACACACGCTGTAGGTTAGGTGATGACTGATCAAAGAGTTAGATAATCGCAAAAATAGCTTTAACTCTCTCATATTCCCCCGTTCATCGATAAGAGCCATTCTCGATACTAGCCAGTCTCTGTCTGGAGACAAAAACTGCCTGATGCCTCCACACTACCATTCTCACTACCATAAACTGAAAACTTACCATACTTCTGCTGTTGCTGCCTTTTCAACATTGCACAGCTCCTGATAAGGAACTGAGAAGTGTGAAAGTACTAGAGCTAAAGGTTTCCAACCCCCCGTGGCTTGTCATGCACACACACACACACACACACACACACACACACATAATATATATATATATATATATATTTATATTATATATATATATATATATATATATATATATATATATATATATATATACATATATATATATATATAAATATATATATATATATATATATATATATATATATATATATATATATATATATATATATATATATATAAAATATATATATATGTGTGTGTGTGTGTGTGTGTGTGTGTATGTGTGTGTCGTGCCGAATAGGCAGAACTTGCGATCTTGGCTTAAATAGCAACGCTCAGCTTGCCATATAGGACGAGTGAAAATTTGTGTATGCAATAATTTTGCCAAAATCATTCTGAACTTAACGAAAAAAATATATTTCACTGGGTTTGTTTAGTATTAAATTATTGTAAACAAATCTAGAATATATTTAGTTGGGTTAGGCTAAAATAAATGGTTCTTGTTATAATAAGGTAAGGTAAGTTTTCTGAGATTCTTTTGGAGTAAAATTTAAAAAAATTACATTAACATTAATGAAAAAAATGTATCTTTCAACGTATAAGAGAAAATTTCAGAAAGGACTTAATTTTAAATGAGTTCTTGCTAATTGACCAGTTTTACATATTCGGCACGATATATATATATATATATATATATATATATATATATATATATATATATATATATATATATATATATATATATACGCGCAAAACAACCACTGTGAAAGGATAGTGAATTTCCAAGCGCTTTAGTGACTTCTCACATTATCAAGGAACTATATAATCAAGGAACTATAGTACCTTGATAATGCGAGAAGTCACGAAAGCGCTTGGATTTTCGCTATCATTTCACAGTGGTTGTTTTGCATATTCTGATATCACTTGCTTACTGTGATCTTGTTTCATATATATATATATATATATATATTATATATATATATATATATAATATTATATATATATATATATATATATATATATATATATATATGTATATACATATATTATATTATATATATATATATATATATATATAATATATATATATATATATATAATATATATATATGTATATACATATATATATATATATATATATATTATATATATATATATATATATATATATATATATATATATATATATATATATATATTTATATACGTTCATACATATACACATAATCTAGGGCACTAGTAATGTCAGTGAATAAGATAACACAATGTTGTACGCCAAGGCAGCCACAAACTTTATAAAATACACCTCTCTGAAGACTTCCTTGGTGAGCCTAACCAAAATTTATTGTAATGATCTAGAAGTAAGTGCTATGAATGTTGGTAGAGAATTAAGACAAAGTGTAGTCGCTAAAAGAGGGATAAGAAGAGAAGAGATACAGGAAAACGTGGTGTGCTTAAAATGAACACAACTGATGAAAAGTATGAGAAGGGGAAAAGATAGACAAAGAGAGTGAGCATGAGAGGTCGAGAGAGAGATGAGGCACAACAAGAGGGAACAAGAGAAACGGAAAATATTGGGGTTCTTAATATGATTTTAATGTAACTCTGTAAATTAATATCAAGCGTTCAATTACGATATAAAAATTACAGTGTTCCTTAATTTTCAAAAAATTAATTATATCTCCAGCAATTATAACGTTATCAATTAAATTATATCTCCATCAATTATAACGTCATCAATTTAATTATATCTCCAACAATTATAACGCCATCAATTTAATTATATCTCCAACAATTATAACGTCATCATTGTAATTATATCTCCTACAATTATAACGTCATCAATTTAATTGTATCTCCAACAATTATAACGCCATCAATTTAATTACATCTCCAACAATTATAACGTCATCATTGTAATTATATCTCCAACAATTATAACGTCATCATTGTAATTATATCTCCTACAATTATAACGTCATCAATTTAATTATATCTCCAACAGTTATAACGTAATCATTGTAATTATATCTCCAACAATTATAACGTCATCAATTTAATTATATCTCCAACAGTTATAACGTCATCATTGTAATTATATCTCCAACAATTATAACGTCATCAATTTAATTATATCTCCAACAATTATAACGTCATCATTGTAATTATATCTCCAACAATTATAACGTCATCATTGTAATTATATCTCCAACAATTATAACGTCATCAATTTAATTATATCTCCAACAGTTATAACGTCATAAATTCCATATTTACTGATCAGTTCTGCTGGATAGTACAATTTCAATTTAACACCAACTATAATTTAATATCTTTCACTAAATGCAGAATTTTGACGAAAATTTGCATTACACTATATTTGCATATTTCATATCTATCAAATTTTAATAATGTTAGAATTATTCCTTAACATTTACCGAAATATTGTTTACATAAATTCTTAACCTGCTAGTGTAATTCTAATGTAAATTTATTAGCAATACTCTGAAGCCTCAAAATGAAATGCGTAATGAAGTGTTTATTTCAAGTTGCTGAAAAGGCTGTTATATATACGAATATATGTCGTGCCGAATAGGTAAAACTTGCGATTCTGGCTTAAATAGCAGCGCTCTTCTTGCCGAATAAGGCAAGCGAAAATTTGTGTATGCAATAATTTCGCAAAAATTCTGAACCTAACGGAAAAAACCTATATTTCAGTGTGTTTATTTATTATTAAATTATTATAAACTTACGTAAAATATATTTAGATGGATTAGGCTAAACTAAATTGCGCTTGTTATAATAAGGTTAGGTAAGCTTTCTTTTGATACAAAATTATTAATTTTTACATTAATATAAATGAAAAAAATATATTTAAACGTATAAGAGAAAATTTTAGGAAGGACTTAATTTTAAATGAGTTCTTGCTAATTGACCAGTTTTACCTATACGGTATGGCACGACGTATATATATATAAAATATAATATATATATATATATAAATATATATATATATATATATATATATTATATATATATATATATATATATATATATATATATGTCGTGCCGAATATGTAAAAAATGGTCAATTAACAAGA